>JANEYF010003374.1:0-235000 GCA_029963845.1 Rhamnusium bicolor | reverse complement strand
CTTCTGAAAATCCACAATATGATCCTGAAAAAACGTAAGTTGGCACTTCAAGATATTTATCTCGTAGGTATATATTCGTATTCTTGTGTTTTTCTGGGATATCTTAAATTTATGACCGCAAAGAGTGTGGTCTAAAATATGTAGCAAAAATTCAGTACTACATTATTTTAGAAAGACAGGTCAAGTTCACATTCGTCACTATTATCCGCCGTTGCGTTGGTCTCGCGTGATATAATGATGAAGATGTGGTTTTCCTTGGTCTAGTAACGGAAATTTAAACTTCACTTTATACAGGATATTTTGGGTGGTACATAAAATCTCCCAAGTAACGATTTAAATGTATTTAGTTTATTTAGGTCTTATCAGTTATCATCAATTATTAGTTTTAAAAAGGCCTTAAAGAACTTATGTCAAAACTAAATTATATTTTAGTCTTTATTGGCTTTCTTTTGACTGACTTATCAAGACTTATCAAGACTTCAGTAAAACTTTATAGCTGTTAAATCCAAGTTAGGAGGATTAAGTTTTATAGAAAATTTAGGACGTGTTGTGGTTTTATAATTGCTTTGTGAAATTATCTTAGGGTGGTGGTTGATGCAAGGCTATAAACTTAATATGCTTTTAGATCACAAAGTGTCAGATCGAACCTTCATATACCAACTACTTATTAGATCTTTAATTAAGCAGGCAAAAATCTGTAATAATTCAGTCTTAAGCATAAAAGGCCTCCCTTTGTCCAGAATATAGTGTTTTAAAATATCACTAGTAAAACCAACGCACTGGGTAAAAAACGGGGGAAGTACACAGAGTAGACATGTGTAGTGTTGCAGAATTTTTAGGTTGTTATCGGGCATCATAGATTCTATAGGTTTTACAGCGGTTGTGTTATGTGACGAAAGGTTTTAAAACGGTTTTAAGGTAATCTTATAAGTTTTAAGAAATATAATAAGACCAATGAGGCCTAAAAGAACAAATCTTAAAGATTCTTAAAGAACAATTGGTAATTTAATAGTGATTTTAAGACAAAATTTGTTTGAAGTAGAATTGTTCAAAACTAATAGGGTTTATACGCACAATCGGTATTATTGCTAGCGGTAAAGCAATATATAAGAATTTATTATTATTATTATTATTATTATAGCAGATATTTGAATTGAATTACTTCCAATGAACTTTAAGAAATTTCATCATTTAAATGTGTACCCCATTTTGTAAAAGAGTAAAGAAACAAGTTATGAAAAAGAAATTTAGTAGTGAAATATGATTTGTCCTGATCTGAAATAATTTGCAATTTTATTACTAAAGTTGTAATTATTCGTATAAAACTCTTCGACAAAATTCCTCTATGACGTCGTTAACGGTTGGGTTCTAATTAAAATTATCGATGTTTAATTTCCTTTTCTAGATTCGCAATAAACTTTTGTTATACTTTTTGGAACGAAAATATTATTTAATATTGCCTATGAAAATATGTGTTGGTCTCAGTTGCCATATTTTGGGAACTCAACATTTCAAAGGAGGAATGTTTAGAAAAAATGCAAGGTTATTAAAAAAATATCATTTCTGTCGTGACATGGCCGGTCAATACAACTAAAATTCCTTTTATGTCATTTTTAGGGGTGAGTGGAGTAAAATAGTTTTAGCGTAAATAAGTAAATAATGGATGCTAATCTTGATTGGTTCTTCATTTAAAAATAACCATAAGAAGTAATCGCTACCCAACATTTACGTAGCGGTTGAGTTGACTGAATGGCATCCAGTTTTTATTGCTATTAAGCTTCCGCGAGTTCAGTTAGATCTTGCAAATTTTGCCTTGACATGCGAAGTTCTGATTTGAAATCACATAATAATATGTAACGGTGTCTGTTCGGACGCCCAAAATATGTAGCGAAGTATGTTTGGGCGTCGTAACAGTGTTTGCTTTCGGATAGCTGGTTTGGAGAATTAATCCAGGATTCCTGTTATTGTAAATAAGAAAGCCCAAAGTATTCGTAACAGAGTTTATTTTATTAAAGTAACATTTATCCAAAACATGAAGTTAAATAAACATAAAATCAGATTCTTCAACAATAAAACCAAGTCAAGTACATTTAACAAATATTATTTACATCGGTGAAATTAAGTTACGGGAGTGTAATTCGGTGATGCACGGTGACGGTGGGTTCAGCTTATGTATGAAGTAAAACATTTAGGATACGTGCGGGTAAGTCGATATATTTAGCGGCGGCGGGCCGTCACTTGAGATAACGCAAAAAAAGGGACTGGGACGCGGTTGTTTAGCAACCTTTACCAACCATGGGCCCAGTCAACACGCTGAGACTCACGGCAAAAAGAGGATTTAGACTTACCAACCTGGGCCGTCGGTGTATTATGAGTAAGGGAAGCCCCGGTCGTGTTAACCTCTAGTTGCCGGGGGTGTCGTTTTTTTAACCAATGGTCGTCACGTGACTCCTCATACCGTCAAGCTGAGTAGTCGAAATTCCGGTCGTTATTTTCAATGGTGTCTTTTTGGGGTCGCATATTATTTGTCGGCCGATATTAATTTTGATACTGGCAACAATATCTAGAAACATATGGTATTTATTGGGCTTCTGGCAACTTTTCCCATAAACTAGTGCTAATAGTGTATGTCATCTATTTGCAGCAAATAACACATCGTCTAGGCATACTGTCAGTAAGATTATTGATGTAACCTTGAGAGATATGGAATGATTATTGCCTTCAAGTCTGTTATTGTGTGTGGGTGAGCTACGTGTAGTTGCTTTGAACATATCCCACATATGTTCAATGGGACTAAGATCTGGTGACCTCGGTGGTAGCGGAAGTGGGGGGAAAAAAAAAAAATTTGGGGAAAATTTTATGTTAAAATTTTGGGAAACCCAAAATTTTTTTGGAGTATATTTTTCACTAGACCGAGATGATAATGTTGCTTATTCTAGTAATAAGCATCAGTGAAATTAGCATTAAATTCTTACTGCTGCCGTGCTATTTTCCCATTACAGAATTCGATAACAGAAAAAAACATTTAAATATAAGGTCATAATACTTATGTTTTTATGACAGCAACCTTGTAACCGCGATGTGTGACACGATGATTCTCTCTGTAAAGTCTGAAGTTTGTAATTAATTTAATTCATTCACTTACATGCCTCTCCGCTAAAACATTTACCGTGTAATGGAAGTTTAGTCCAATTAAAAGTTACAGTCATTGTAAGTTTGGTACTAGAATAAGTCATTGCACAGTGTATAATCCCAATTTTTTTTAATGTGTTAGTTTAATAGAAAAGACAATTTAGAAACTACATTGTAAACCATGACAAACGTATATTACTAAAGGGGAAACAGATTCATCTAATCCCGGCTCGTTTTAAGAAATTGACTGGTGTGGGTGAGGGCATGGTGTAACCTACAAAGGTTTACCTCTTATACCATGTCCATTAACAGTTGTTTATGGTTGTCAGCATCATTATTAAACTTTCTATAGTATACTTTGCTGTTTACGCAGTCAGGGTATATATATATATATATATATATATATATATATATATATATATATATATATATATATATATATATATATATATATATATGTATATGAAATCTGTAAATGAAATCTGCTCACCCCTCTATTTTCATTGTTTATACAAATAGATTGATGAAATTTTAATGTCGCTGTACACGTAAAACTGCATTAGAAGACATATACATTATTACATTTTTTGGATCTGTGTTGAATTCTGAATATAACAGTATCCAGTCGGTCGATGGATAGAGTACTAATAAATAATAAATAATGTTGAGCGTAAAGAGCAGAAACCGACCGTACACTGATAAAGTGAATAAATTTATCGGTGAATTTCCGGGTTTATTCTATGATGGATGTAAAATAATTTGTAAAGTTTGTGATCAAGACTTAATGTGCTGGAATAAATACGGCTGCAAAATTCATGTCAATAGTAACCGGCATAAAAATAAAAAAAATGGCGTGTCTTCTTTGGAACCTCAGTTTATGTTTGATTTACTGTTAATGCTGATTGCCTGTGATGTTCCCCTGCGCATATTGGATAAACCAGCATTTCGGGAGTTCTGGAATAAATACAATCCCCAGGTGAATTTACCAAGTCGTTCATCATTACGTAGATATGTGCATTAAAAAATACACGGCTGTGGTTATATGTTGACGAGACGACAGATTGTAAAAAAAACTAATTTTAAATGTTATAGTACGTATACTCGACCCTGTTAAACCAACATTTCCACTTTTAATAGCTAGCAAAAGACTAACTGCGTGTACTGGCGAAACAATTATGCGGGTGGTGTTGGAGACTTTCGAAAAATTTGAACTGTCAACAAGTCAAGTGTTGATGTTTGTGACCGACGGTGCTGCGACAATGAGTTTGGTGGACCGTTTTCTTCAAAGAAACGATTGTAGGTTTTTACATGTTACGTGTAAAGTGCATGCGTTCCATCTTGTAGCAGAAACGATTCGAAAATATTTTCCAGAGGTAGATGCATTAATAGCAAATATAAAAAAAGTATTTCTCAAATCTCCTAAACGGCTTCGAGCATTTCACACACTGTGTCCTGGTATTCCGGAACCACCAGAGCCGATTCTTACACGTTGGGGAACGCGGTTGAAGGCAGCTTTTTATTATGCTGAATGTTTTCAACAAATAAAAGCTGTGATACTACAGTTCAACCCTAACGAGGCTGCAGCTATTAGGGAAAGCCAGACAAGCTTTCAAGACGTTTCCCTTGAAACAGATTAAAAACTATTAATAACAATTATAGAGGACTACACGACACAATAGAAAAATTGCAAAATAGTTCGTTGTCGTTAGTGGAATCGCTGCAAATAGTGGACGACGTAAATACACAGCTACAGACTACAAATGCCGCAAAAAAATAAGCCCGTTATTGAAAAATTCGAGAGTGTATAACGGAAACATCCTCATTTTACCAAATTAAGACAAATTTGTGATGCTGCATCTACAGCTGCGTTAAGTGAGTTCACAGAGTGTTTTACTTATGCCTGTATTACTTCCGTAGATGTCGAACGGTCTTATTCAAAATACAAACATATTTTTTCACCACAGCGAACATCGCTTACTGAGACAACTGTAGAAACATATCTGATGCTACACAGTTATTATAGAAGTGCTCCAGTTTGTGATAACGACAACCAAGCTACTTCATAAATCTACTTAAGAAGGTGAGTTTTGTACATATTTTTATAAAGTGTACCCGTATTAATAAAATTTATTTCCATTTATTTTATTTATTTATTTATTATTTATAGTTATCACTTAGATATACAATGTACATGTGTGAACGTCATTTAACAGTTTAATAATAATGTGCAGCACTAAGCTTACAAAATATAAGGAAATACATAAAAAAGAATTTAATGCGAACGAAATAGTACAAAAACATACATCACAATATATAAAATATTTTTGTTTTCATAATTGTACTTATTCAAGTATTATGGATGCATACCCAGTACATCTCTGTAGGATTAATGACCTTGGCCAGGCTTAGTGATGAGCCACCATTTTGAGATTATTATTAGAATGTTCTTTATGTAATTTTTTAAGTCACATTTCATGTATCTTAAATACCTAAGTACATCACTTTATCTTGCACGAAAATTTCATTACTTGGAGTTACTTGTAAAAGGTACGTAGACGAGGACACTTAAGGTGGACATGTTTTAAAAGTGCGTATAATTACCTAGACTAATTGCAAATAAATGTCTTTACAATTACAGGCCGTAAAGAATTTCATTTATTCACAGTATTTAAGGAATTTCAATAATATATTTCAACTGAAACGCCAACGGCGGTTTTAATTCTCCTTTCAACCTCTTATGACACACTGTCTCCTCCCGTTACTTAAACAGTTGTCTCTTTCTCGACGGAAATCTGAAGTTTCAATCCATTCTGTTCTCCAAAGTGACACACTTTACCAGCGAATTATTATTATTGTTCACTACAACAGGTCTGGATGAAAAAGTTCCCCGCGGCGCTCTTCTCTCTCCACAATGCAAGACACAAATTAAAAACTAATTTGCCCGGCTTTTTCATTTTCGTTTTTATTCCGGATTACTGCTCCAATTACTCCTAGATTTTTTATTCAACCGGCAAGCCAGTGCCGTCTTAAGTGAAAACATAATATCTACATAAAAGTTTAAAATAACTTATGGTTTGTTTCCATGTAATTGAGGTTAAACGTTTAAACTTTGTACGAATCGTATTTGATATAAATAAAATGCAAAAATATTATTATTAGAGGCAGTTTTCCGTATATGATTCAATAGTAGAAAAAATCTTTAGAAAATGTTGTAAGCAGATAGTCTGCTTAGCAGTAAAACCACTTCCACACAAGTTATATCATTTGCTGTATACTTGATTTAAACCACGTATCTGCAATCTGAAACAAGTCAAACAAGAAAAGGCATGATCTTTACTGTTTGAGAATAGCATATACGAGGTTATTGATAAATATAAGTACTGTCCACAGTCGGCAGGCGAAGGATCAGACACACGTATAACTAATTTTTTTTTGATACGGGGTTCTGGTTGAATGCACTGCTTACGTTGTCCAGTAGGATACCATATCCATTATGCTTTACTTGTCTTTCTTTATTTTATAGTGCTGTCTTAAGTCAAGGTATAATATCTACATAGAAGTTCGAAATAAATTGAGGTTTAAAAAATTATAAACACTTTTTATTACTTGTCTAATTTTCACTTTATTTGTTATTTTACAACTAGTTTCATCCTATTCGAACATTTTCAAGTAAACTGAATTATACACAGATTTTACTTTCATTTAAATATAAACTGAACTGAATAGAGGGATGGGTCACTTTATGGTTGATAATATAATTCAAATTTGTACAGATGTTATGTCTTTAAATGTAGGGGTTTTTCAAGATAGTAAATTATATTATGGTGTGATTTTTTATTAACAGCAAGTTATCTGAATAAGTTTAATAACGGAGAATTATTTAAATCTATTTGGTCGTTTAATATGTTGTAATTTTTATTCCTATTTAATTTATTATTTTCTAGTACTTTTAATAAATTAAGTTTTTTACTTTTCCCACAAATATGTAATATTTTAGGTTGATGGTCATCAATTATTGTATGACCAGAATCTGTTAGGTGTTTATAAAAGTTGGAATATCGTTTTTGTGTGTGAATATGTTCTCTATATCTTACTCCGAACGATCTACCTGTTTGACCTACATATGAGGCGTTACATTCTGGGCAATCTAACCGATATACACCACATTTTTTAGAGATATCAGTTTTTTGTTTTGCATTGAAAAGATATCTGCCTATATTTTTGTTAGAACTAAAAGATGTTTTAATATTAAATTTGGAAAAAGTATTGCTAATTGAATAAGAGAGTTGACTTGAATATGGTAACGAAATGTATGTTTGAACTTTTTCTCGTTAATAGTGGGATAAAGTTCTTTCAAGAGGGACCTATTTTGTTTTTTGTAGATTAGATTGTTGATTATATTTTGAGGGTATCCGTTATTATGTGATGTAAATCTTATTGGGTCTAATTCTTCTTTTAAATCTGTCTCAGATAGAGGTAAGCTGAAGGCTCGGTGTGTCATAGATTGATATGCGGCTAATTTGTGGGTGAGGGGTTATAGGAATTAAAGGGTATAGTGACGTCTGTAAAAGTTGGTTTGCGGTAAATATTATAGGAAAAAGACATAAAACATCATTTTCCTATAACATTTACCGCAAACCAACTTTTACAGCGCCACTATATCCTTTAATACCTATTAAATTAAAAATTACAACATATTAAACGACCAAATAGATTTAAATAATTCTCCGTTATTAAACTTATTCAGATAACCTGCTGCTAATAAAAATCATACCATAATATAATTTACTATCTTGAAAGAACCCCTACATTTAAAGACATAACATCTGTACAAATTTGAATTATATTATCAACCACAAAGTGACCTATCCTTCTATTCAGTTCAGTTTATATTTAAGTGAAAGTAAAATCTGTGTATAATTTAGTTTACTTGAAAATGTCTGAATAGGATGAAACTAGTTGTAAAATAACAAATAAAGTGAAAATTAGACAAGTAATAAAAAGCGTTTATAATTTTTTAAATCAAAATTGATCTTCACAAAGTAACTTCATCTTCAATCAACTTTTTGAAATTGAGATTTGTTTTTATGTAATTGAAATTGAGGTTAAATGTTTAAACTCGAATCGTATTTGATACAAATAAAATATAGAAATATAGCTAATATATAGATACAGTTTTTCGTATATGATTTAATAATAACAAAAAAAAAACATCAGAAGCAAGTAGGTTGCTTAGCACGAAAACCGCATCTATACAAAAGTTATAGTATTCGCGCCATGCTTGATTCGAACCACGTATCTGCAATCTGAAACAAGTAAAATAAGTAGAGGTCATATTTATGGATAATACCACGTTTTCTATTGACATGACTTTTTACTTAATCATTAATTGCGTTTGCTTAGTGTATTAAAAATACAGTTCTTAGGCAATACAGTAGTGACTCTTGACAAAGTTAACTTTCATAATGAAAACAAATTTCAACTTTCTAGTAGGAACTTCAGATAATTTATTATAAAATAAAACAAAGTTTCACGTAAAACACATTAGGTTGCATTCATAAATTTAAAAGCTCTTTTCTCAGGGCTAATTTATGGTAATTTTACACGCATTTTTATAGAAGCGATGTAGAGTAGAATGTACTCGCACACATACACACTTGATACCTCGCAGTGTGTCATCCATCAGTTGGATATGTTTTCAAAGTACACTAGATTTAAAGCTATTTGAAGCGTCTGTTTCTAGGCTTGGATAATCTCAGATGAAAGCTTTTCATTCTAATAATATCAGAGGCGTGGATATTGAATTGTAGAAGTAATACTATGTAATATACAATACCTAGATAATATTTTAATGATTTTTTTGCTAAACAACTGCGGTTGGGACGAGTCGGTTGATTTCATTTGTGACGAAAGCAATGATTAAATAATTAGAACACATTGCTGATGATGTCTTGAGATAACAGCATCTTACTTAATAACCTTGATTTATTCATAACAACCTTTCAATAGTCAAGTGAATCGAGCTTTGTTTATGTCACATTTATGAATTTATACGCCGGTATGTTGGTTCATTAGTGTCAATTCTTGATAATTAATATGAGAGTCTGATGCTTTAACTAACGCTACATAGAGTGCATATAGTTTACTGGAGTTGTGGATGCGTGAAAAAAAGCTTTTTCATTTTCCGTATTTGTTGTATTTTGACACGCGCCGTTGATTTTAACGATGCCCTTGGATGACAGGAGCCTAGGGGAACTATTCCCCTTTACTCATATCGCATCGTTGTGGGTCTGGACCAATCTCGTAATGCGTGGGCCTGTTCCACCGGCAACCCGGCGGACCTCCTCTGGTCCTGGCTTGTTGGACCCCGTCGGCTGTTAGATCCCGGGAGCGTGATCGTTTCGAAAGCTAGAGCGACTGTTGCCGCCCCTGCCCATGGTTTTAATCGGATTGGGATGCTGACTGCCGGTTACAGGACGTAATTCTAATCTTGCACCTGCCGTCGATGTGGAGGGTAGAGGTGTGTAGCTAAGGACGCGCTTATTGCAACGCTATTAGCACGTATTGGGCTAAAGAGCACGGCTCGAATCGGGCGATTTGCTCGGATCAGGCGATTTGGCCAGTTCGGTGTCGCGTGGTAGGGAGGGTGTGGAGGTTGACCGTGTGTTTCCTGTTTTGTAGATCTAAAATGAAATTTCTCATTAGTTTACTTACCTACCCGGTGTCCAGGATCTGTAACTTCGCTGTCTTGTACCTAAGAGTGTTAGCGGAATTGTAGTCGACCACCTCTCTGACTAGGGGATTCCCGTATTCCTCCGCTTGTACGAAAAGCTTCTTTGCTTAATCCTGGATCACCTCCAAGACTAATGTGTGCTCTAGGTCTCTGTAGGTGTCGTGCACCATGGTGCATCCACAGCGCTTCTCAGCACATATTCTGAGGACCATAAAAATGTTTTCATGTTTATATTTACTCATAGATGGCGCCACATATAAGCCGTTAACATTAAACGATTACTCCATATATTATAACAAATCTAGGAACATCGAATAATTTAATCTGCAGCAATTATAATAATTTAGTTACAGAATATTGTATGAATTATCGCTGCTAGGGAGATTAATGCTTACTGCTAAGTAAAATTTATTAAAACTACATAGTGTAATAAAAACAGGTAATTTTACATAAGCCGTATAAATGTATGTTTACATTTATTGCCATTTTATGCACAGTTTTATACTTTGTTGCGACGATATAATATCCCGTCTGGCGCTCCGTAATTGGATTTGTGACCGGCTGGACAACTGCATCCACAACGGAAAAATAAAAATAGGAAATATAAGATACGCCTCTGAACACTTCATATCTCTCAGTTATTGTCAATAAAGAAGTTCTCGACTAGAGTTTTTCTACTTTTCATTTTTACTGAAAGCAAGAAATTGCTTTTTGTCTGGTTTTCAAAATGTCGTGTCACTCGTACAGTTGAATAGGGCCTAGGATGATTTGCTAAACTTGAACGTTTACTGTCATTGTGGGCTTTGTCTCCACAATTATCTGCTCTATAGAAATAGAAATATATATTACATTATCACATATTTGCTTTCACGATGTTTACTCAAGCAAGCGAGATCAGCGGCATGTACAGGATGTACTCTTTTTATCGTACAAAATATGAGCATTCACGTCTCATCGTTTTTAGATGCTAAAACAATTTTGTTCCAATTTTCTTTAAATGAGCCAAGTATTCTAACGGATTCACTTATACTGTCTAAGTACACCGGTGTAAAAATAATTACCTGTAGGCAGTTTCTGGCGAAGGCGCTAATGTCAGAAGATTGCGCTTGATTTTCATGGTGTTCTTTGAACCTTTTCAAGTTTTTTAAAGAGCACAATCTAATGGAAAATAAAACTTAATACCTTACATTATCACATATTTGCTTTCACGAAGTTTACTCAAACAAGCAGGAAGATCAGCGGTATGTACAGGGTGTGCCGTTTCATCGTACAAAAAGTGACCGTTTACGTCGCATTTAGTTGCTAAATCATAATTTTGTTCCAATTTTCTTTTAAATGAACCAAGTTTTCTGACGGATTTACATATACTTTTCCCTTTAAGTATCCCCATTGAAAATTGTCTAATGGAGTTAAATCTGGAAACCTAGTAGGCCGACAAATTTAGAAACCTTCAGAATATGCATGAAGAGGAATTGCCTAAAGCAGTGGTGTCTACTTATGGGAACCAAATATGTCTGTATCAGCTTCATATGGATGTAGAATTAGTTCTAATAAAGCATGAAGTAATTCCGTAAAAACTCTTAATATGTGCCCCAGTTAAAGTAGAGGCGAAAAATAGTGTATCCAAAATGAAATGTTTTTCCAATTCTTTTAAAACCCGTGCTTCTTACATCTAGTGTAACTTATTTGCATTCATCTTACTAACCGGTGAATCGGGAATAGGCGATCGATTAGAGTGAGGGTCATTGAATAATTAGCGTATACCTCTGCTTGTGTTCTGTTTTTGTCATCAAAATCAAGCATCATCAACATCCCTTTCCCTTAATCGTATTTTTGCTTAGCAAAAATTGGTTGAATTGTATTGAATAAATAACTATTTGCTTTATATATTACTCTTCCCTTTGAGGGTATCACCGTTAAGATCGTAAACGTTAAAAAAATATCTCCGTTTCAGACTCCATTTAATATGATAATCTGATATTCAAACTAGGTTGCACGGACAAAGTTATCTGAAATTTACAAACTCATAATACCTCACTTTAAAGATTTTAGTCCCAACGTAACAGCGCCAGTGAAATCTAATTAAGTTAATCGATTTTAAATTATATTGTACTATACTGCGTCTAAGTGGTTAAATCCTTAAGTATTGTTGGAGACGTGTAAGCCATTTTAACTTTAAAAATATTTTGATGAGAATTAATCTGTTCAGTTATTGAAATGGTTTATATACAGTGTGGACTATTTTGGTGATACATGTATTGGGATATCGGATACTATAAGATATAGAAAAATGGTTAAATGGGGAAAGTTTTAGACTATTTTGTTACCAACTAACAGCCATTTTTAAAACTATTTTAGCTGCTGGAAGTTTTGAGATATCGTAGAAAAAGTTGAAAGTTGTATTTTCTAATATCAGCTAAGTATAATTTTTTATTTTTCAATATTCTCAGGGCAAATTTTTTCGTAGATTTAGCTGTCTAGTCAGTCAAAAGGGTCACGTACCCGTTTCATATTTAAAACTTCTGCGCCTATGGATGTTTAAAAACCTAAATCATTGTTGAATTATTCCAAATTTCTTTTCTCTTGCAAGTTTTTGAAATTTTCGATAGTCTCCCGATAAATGAGCCTAAGTGTTTGGTTGCATAATTCTGCTCTACATTTTTTAATAGGTGGCTTTGAATATATTTGTAACCATAGTTGTTAAAACTATCAAATCACCGACGTAAATCACGTAACAAATAGTATTTTTATTCATTTTCAACAACTATGATTGTGTATATTATTAAGATTTTATAAGATAATCCTGCACATAACAGTCTGGATTAAACCTGACGGCTACCGGACTGTAATAGAGCTGTAGCATTAAGTAATTAGGAATAGGTACCCGTCCAGATATGTACTGGCATTTTGGCAGGCATTAATAGCGAACATTCGCTACCAAGTGAGAATCCCTAATTGGTGTAATTAGGCAAAACAATATTGTCCGTGTGATTGTAACAGCATTACGTGGCTGGGAAATTGTAGAATTTTAGTTTAATGGAGCACATATGTTTATATTTGTGCGACTGGAGGACCTTTATATAGGCATATAATATTATTTTTAAGAAGCTACAAGTTTATTTAATCTGTTCAAATAATCAATATACTAAAAACAATAAGTAACTGGTTAGTGGTCTAGCGGGTAAAGCACCGCCTTGCCTTTACAATGAAGAGATCGTTGGTTCGATCCCTACACAGTCCGGATTTTTTTTCGTTAAAAAACTTTATTAATAATTGCCGAAAAATATAAATATTGTTACACGATTAAAGGACACAATATATTCCGTTTTAAATTAGAAATTGGTAGGCCCAAACTCTCCCTACTGGTCACTAGGTGGCAGCAGCACATTTTGAATTTCCCGGGGCCAAACTGTCGGTAATGCAGATCTCCTACTTGACGATAATGACGTCACTGGCGCCAGGTGTGTGACGTCACTGTCTGGCTCAAGGCACGCCATACCTACTACCGCCATATCTCCTATGCAGACGACACTGCAATCTTTTTCCAAGGTGGTAATTGGAAGGAATTAAGACAGACTGTGTCGGCAGATCTAAAAAAATTCAAAGAGTGGTTTGAATAAAACTTACTTACGTTGAACTGGGGTAAAACTAAATATTTGTCATTTACATCGTACAAGAAATACTTACCTGATTTTAACACAATACCTATCGATGACCAAGAAATCTCTTCTGCTATAAATATTAAATACTTAGGGAAATTACGGACCTAGGGGATGTTCAAGCCAGTAGTATTATAAAAAAAACTTAGATATTTGGTATATAAATTTAGAATTTTATAAAACTTTTTGACCCTAAAAACACTGAAAGTAGTTTACTATGCTCTTGTGGAATCTATACTTCAATATGGTATAATAGCATGGGGTGGTATAAAAAAGTCATTTTTAATACCACTGGAAGTATTACAAAAGAGAATAATAAAAATAATGTTTAACAAAAATATGAGATATTCTACAGACCAGTTATATCGTGTGTCTGAAATACTGGATCTAAGACAAGCGTACGCAAAAATAATATTAATATATCTTTTTTAAAAATAAAAAATACCTGCATTCTCTAGACTATAATTACAGTACTAGGCAAAAAGGGGAAAGAACTAGTTAAAACATGTGTAGCAAAAAAAGAGACAGGAAGAAGATGCTTTATTTATTTGGGTCAAAGGTTGTATAATAATTTGCCCCTAAACATTAGAAATACTAAAAACCTGTATACGTTTAAAAAACTTGTTAATAAGTGGTTGAGGGCAAATGACAGGTGTTGTGTGAGCACAATTATGGATTAGTAGTCTAACAATTAATTATCAGAATTCTCTCTACTGGAATTGAGTTAATTATGTAGCAATAACGATTTCCCTTATTATATTATATTATATTATATTATATTATATTATAGTTCATTAGGCTAGTTTTATAACATTCTCTTTACTGGAATAGAATTAATTTTGTAACATTATTAAGTTAGATTTAGAAACTTCTATCTGTGTGAATAATCTAAACTCACATTCATATGCAAGTCTCCGAACTTAAAATGGATGTAAATTTATATTTATTTGTAATTTAACATTTAATTACATATTATGTCTATTGTAAAACGCCAATATTCATTTGGCTTGATGACGGTCTCGGATGCTAGGGCCAGGCAGGACTATTGCCTTTTTACCCTAGTCATCGCTGTAGACCTGGACCGGCCTCGTGCAGGGTGGGTTAGCTTACTTCGGCCAACCTCCCTGGGTCCTGGCTGATGAACCCTGCTGGCTAGGGCCTCTTCTGGCGCTCTTCTGTCTTCGTCTTCTTTCTTCGCCAGCTTGTCACCCCCCGGGGGTAGTCATCGGTCTGTCAGGGACTGTGCGGATATTCTGTGACTTGGGATTGACTGCCAGTACACAAAGTGTCAATTGGCACATTGTCATCTGGATCATCGGACAAGGTAAGGATGAACTGTGTAGCTCTAGGAGGTGAAGGCCTAAGTGCTTTCTTAGCACTTTCGTCCTTCACGGAGCCAGGGGGACAACGGGCGCTGGTCGGTTTACTGACCGGCGCCCGCAAGGTTTGTGGGAAGGTGGTTGGTTGTGTCATGTCTTTTCCGTGGGTTGGTCCATCTGTAAGGAGATTATTGTAAAACATCACAAAAATTATAAATAAATATTATTATTATTATTATTATTTTATTGTTCGAAACTTTTTTAATTTCAAAATTCACATATACTTTTATGTTCGTTAATATTTGTTCCTTAATTACATCTAGTTTGACCTGTATAATGTTCATATGGTCACTGTTTTTAATTTGTTTTTTTATCAGAGATCAGTCCTATCGGTAGATTCCACATCTGCATAAATAAATTTCTTATCGTACATATCTCACGCATGTGATCTCACCTATCCTATTTATTCAGTACAACTGATCAAAGCAGCATGAAATATTTAAACAATTTAACGGTATCACAAGGTGTTTTTTATCAGGTGGCCAACATGAATCTGTAAAATTTGCCCTTAAACTTTTTTCTATCAGAACATCTATAAATGCAAAGTATCTCGGAAATAACGTGGAGAATGTAGGCCGTGTTTTACAACAACCAGATGAACCGTCGTTACCTTATTTACTTGCCAGTAAAAGACTGGCAAACTACAAGTTGTGAGGCAATAAATTTGCCGCTTGGCTCTAGGTTTATTAGTCATAGTCATTATTTCATCCTTAACTTTCGATACAACTACATACCTATCAATAGACGACACGATATGAAACTTTTTGCCGATTATTTTATCCAGTTTCAAAAGACAAAACTACCTTATGTATTTCTATGAGGTATTGAAATAACCACATATTGGTAGTGAGTTATTAAATTATATCTCCACCTTTAGTTGAACATTAAAAAAAATGGACAAATTGCATTGAAACTGTAAAAGCTCACATTTATTTGCAATTTTTGTTGAAAACGAGATTTTTATTCCATTGGTTACATTATGGACAAAAGCTTGCATTCATAGATACCTCACAATATTAAACATATCGTTGTGTAGAAATTCGTATATACTGACCTATGTGAAATCTTCTGTTTTATGGAAAAAAGAACCAACTTTGG
This sequence comes from Rhamnusium bicolor, assembly GCA_029963845.1. Classification (NCBI taxonomy): domain Eukaryota; kingdom Metazoa; phylum Arthropoda; class Insecta; order Coleoptera; family Cerambycidae; genus Rhamnusium; species Rhamnusium bicolor. The sequence goes on along the minus strand of JANEYF010003374.1, from coordinate 218,999 downwards.
TGGTTCGGGAATACCTGGATACTTGCTGTGAAACGCGTGAAGACGGTTAGGAGATTTCAGGAACACTTTTTTTGTACTTGCTATTAATGCATCTACCTCTGGAAAACCTTGTCGAATAGTTTCTGCCACAAAGTGTAAAGCATGCACTTTACACGTAACATGTACCAACTTACAACCGTATTCTTGAAGAGAACGGCCTACCAAACACATTGCCATGGCACAATCGGTTACAAACAGCAACACGTGACTTTTTGACGTCAAATTTTTCTAACGTCTCCAGCACCACCTGCGTAATTGTTTAGCCAGTACACTCAGTTTGCTAGCTTGTAACAGTGGGAATTTCGGTTTAAGAGAACCCAGTACGCGTACTAAAACATTTAAAATAGAATTTTTTTTACAATCCGCCGTTTCGTGAACACATAACCACAGCCGTGTATTTTTTAGTACACATTTGATCTTATTTACATGTCCTTGCTTACAGTTGGTACATAGTTACGCAACGTTGTGCGACTTGGTAACGTCACCTTGGGATTGTATTTATTCTAGAACTCCTGAAATGGTTGTTTATCGAGTATGTGCAGTGGAACATAACTGGCAATCAGCATAAAGAGTAAATCGAACATATACTGTGTTGTTGAAGGCACGCCATTTTTTTTAGTTTTATGTTGCACAGAATTTACGAGACGTTTACAATTACGTTTGTCCCAGCACATCAGGTCTGTCTCGCACGCCTTACAGATTATTATATCACCATTGTAGAATAAATCCGGGAATTCACTGATAAATTTATTCACTTTGTCAGCGTATGACCGTTTTTTACCCTTGGGCAGGTCTGACATACTTTATTATTAAATTAATATCAAGAATAAAATACAACAAATAAAATTATCAACAATACAACGGAAAGGAATAAATTACGTTGTACACACCACGAGGCATAACAATATACTAAAATCAAATATTGCTAAAATAGTAAACAAGTCTCGCTTACGTATTTGAGTATTTCTCTAACTGGCACCGCCCGTGACTTGCGGACCGATTTGCCAACTCTAGATAATACACAAAGTACAGTGTAGCAGGTGTGTGGCTATCGTACGTAATCCATCAACAAAGATTTTGACCACGATGTAAGCTTCATTGACAGTGTCCTGAGGGATTTCAGGGGACCGGTTACTTAACAAGCGATATTCTGTAAACGTGCCCTGGAGGAATTTGGAAATAATTGCGTATTCATATGATTAAATTGTTAGATAAACAAGTCCGTATAATGAGGCCTTTTAGTCAACCTAGATTTTAGCCGTGATAGAATTTATATGTATATGTGAGCTACTGTTGCTAATGTTAGAGGGTAGTCTGTGAAAACAAAATGCGGGGCCGTTCATAAATAAATTAGGATTAAAACAATACGAATTTAATGGACGAAATGGAGGTGTTCATATGCAAATGTCTAATTTGTGACGGCGGGTAAGTGGGAGAGTCCACTTCAATCAGATTTTCGAATTATGTCTATACATGGTGTTGGGCAGTAGCGGCTCTAGCATTACCAAGCAGATGAGGAAATAATAAAAATGTCATGATAAAGGAAACAGAAAAATTCTCATAAAAATTAGATAGATTAACAATCATAAAAAATTTCTGTTTCCTTTATAATGAATAATTACTCATATGGGATCAACCTATCTACGTTAATAAAAATGTAGTTACTGTGATATTTTATTTTTATAAATTTACGTTCAGCGCATTTTTAAAGTTGAAATTTGACAACTTAAAGTTCTGTACTGTAAGAGAAATGTGACAACCAGCAACGCTGGAAATATTGTAGGGATCGACAGTAAATGTCGCGTCTGCATCCCGCTATCTGCACGATTATTAACGCCTGCATATGCCAAACGCTACAGTTTACGCGCTGTTTATTCCTACCAAAACAGAGTGTTTGATTTCAAAAAGTATCGTGAAAAAATGTTGGTAATCGCGATAGAGAAGTTGTAAGCAAAGAAATTATACTTCTTTTTGCCATGTACACTGTAGTTCCTTCATATCCAAACCCTATGAGCCGACACTGGTATTTAGTAAATCAGTACTATCATTGTAACGAGAGGTTTTATGGTCGCAAACAGTAATAAAATACTCAATAAACCTAACCCTGTAAACGCTTCCTAATGGACATACAAGCTGCCACAGAATTTTTGTCTGAAATGTACAGTAAAACGACTATCATTTGTCAAGTTGGTAATTAGTTGTGGATCACGTCCTATTACTTACAACTATGCAAAAAAATCATGTAGGTTTCAACAATATTTCACTAGTCCGAATCCGTGCCAACATTTTATAAATATCCCTTAGACCCTTCCGAGGCGTCTTATATTTTTGTGTACAAGTTGAAAGTAAAATAAATGAGGGGCGCCTATTTCATGACACTGCCTATTGCTCCTTTAGTTCCCAGTTAGTAGACGTCCAATTAGTAAATAATGCATTCTAAATAGTATTATTTTCAAATTTTCATTTCTAACTTCTATCTGAGTATGCCTGGCTATGAAAAACCACCAAGAACAAAGCCCTGATTGTTGAACAATACAATACCCTGGTCCCATCCTAAGTTTGGCTTCCTATTACTTATATAATGAGCAAGAATGCAATTTTGTTTATAGAGATTGAGTCAGACCACTAGATACACGACTAGAAGTATGCGCAGTTTATAGTCGGCCATCTGTTGCCAGCATGATAGGGCGATCGCAGCGCGAATGTCGATGCGATATTGAAATCTGCTAGTCTGTTGTCTGGTTATCTGCTTCTCTCAGTGTTTTGGCAAGCGCCTTAACTCTAACACGCAATCGTTAACTTTCGTTCAGACTTCGTATTCAGCCAGGCGACTACTCGTAGTTTACCCTAATTTTTATCATATTTCTAATGGTATGGTTTGTACTGTATAATACAACCAATAAGCTTCAGAACAATATTTCGATGTTGGATTTTCTGGGTTGAAAATTTTGCAGTCAAGCAACAAGGGGCCATCGTTGGTCGATACATGTAATTTAAAACTTGACGATTATGATTAAAAAACTAGGTGTTCAGTACAGGGTGGGGTGTTAGTAGATATACAGAGTATTTCCGTTTTAATGAGCAGCACTAGAAAACCGTGCAACCTAGGAAAACAATTAAAGAATAGTTTCTCTTTTTAAAATATCTGAGGATTCGAAAAATGGTGGAATATCGCCATTAAGACATTGGTGTGTCATTATTTTTTTAAGAAAATAGTAAAATGCACCAAGTACGCCACTGGTGAATCTATCAACGTGAAAATTGAAAGCAATTCAATAAATATTTCCTCCACGCAAAAAAATTATTCTTTCCATTCACAAGATAATCGGAAAAACCGATTTTTTTTAGAAACTTCAACATCCTTTATCTCGAAAACGATAAGCTTTGAAGAGTATGTTCATTGAAAATATTTTGCTTAAAATGACCTTTTCTATACGCTGATGCCCATTAAAACGGAAACACCCTGTATAGTGTGGAAACTTTTGGTGGAATAAATTCAGTATTTCGATAATAGAAATTTTATGGAGAAAATCCGATAGGCCGATTTTTGTATTTAAAACGCCAATTTTTGCCTTAGAAATTTCATACCCTCTTTCAACCCTTTTCCCTACAGATCAACCCTTTCGAAAATTTAGAAAACACAAGGGATTGAGTTATAGCTTGTTTGAAAGGTATTTTAATTCTCTATACTTTATTTTAAAAATTTTTGAATTCGGTTAATCTTTGTCCGTGATGGAGCGTTTTAAAGATGTAAATTTAAATCAATTTCTTTGAAATAGCAAATACCCAACTTCTAGAACATATTGGAAATGTCTTTTCTATTTACATCATCACGTACGAGGCCATTTTGACTCTAAGACTGTCTATCTATCTATCTATCTAACGAACGAAAGGACCGGTAATGTGAAATTTTTGCATCTTTCAATTCATACATTGAATCAAAAATATGGTTTTTTGTTTTTTGACATCTTTCGTATTCAGTTACAAATACAACTATAAATTCATTCACATAGATTTTTTTTTATCTTAGTACGAAGAGAAAATTGTATTTGTACTTGTTTTAAAACTTCGACATGTATATATTTAAAAAAAATCAGCAGAAATCGAATAAGTTATGTGTATGTATGTTATATTACACAATGTTGCCAGTAAGCCAAAGAAGTGCTCGAAGTAATGAGAATATTGCTATTGTTCAGGCAAGTGTTGTTAAAGATGCAAATTTATCGATTCCAAGGCGTTCTCAAGAGTTACTGTCTGCAACATCCACCTGGCGTATTTTACGGAAGGATTTGGGTTTACATCCTGACAAAATTGTTCTCACAGAAGAATTACAGCCTCTGGATCATCGCAAACGCCGTGAATTCGCTAATTTTGCCTTGGAACAACTTGAAAATGACTGATTTTTTTAAGAAAATCATTTTCTCAGAAGAAACTCATTTTCTTCTCAGTGGATCGGTAAATAAACAAAATTGTTGTTACTGGTGTGAAACAAATCCAGAAATTATACACGAGAGACCTTTACATTCGTAAAAGTAACCGTTTGGTGTGGTTTTTGGCATGGTGGCATCATTGGTCCTTATTTCTCGGAAAATGAGACCGGAGATGCCATTACTGTCATTGGTGAGCGGTACAAGTCGATGAAAACGAACTTTTTATGGCCTGAATTGATTGATATTGATTTGATTTAACCATCATCTGGTTTCAACAAGACGGCGGTGTGCCACGCAGCCCATGACAAAATCAATTTATTGCGTGAAAAGTTCGGTATATGCGATTATTTCGAAAAATGCTAATGTCAATTGGCCTCCAAGAAGTTGTGATTTAACTCCTTTAGACTACTCTTTGGGGGGTTGTTTAAAGTCGTTGATTTGTGCCAATAAACCAAACACAATTCATGCATTAAAATGAATATTAAACTCTGTATTCGTGACATAAGGTCGGATTTATTAAATAAAGTGCTTGAAAATTGGGTTCATCGGATTCGGTCCTGGAAGAGGAGCAGAGGTGGCCATTTGAATGATGTTATTTTCAGATTATAATTGCATTGATTGTACTTCAAAATAAAAAAAAATTTTTGCTGTCTCAATTCCTTGTTGTTTTATTTAAAAAGGAAACACATCACTCTTTTGAAAAAACCCAATAATATACATACATTAAGGTCAAAAATACGTAAATAATTACCTTTTATTTTGTATCTAAATTAAAAATTAATGTACAAATTCACGAAATGGTTTAAAATCACAAATATTCTCAAATAGTTTTCGGCTACCAAAACAATACTTTAATAAAGAAAATGTGGCAACACAGGTTTGGTCATATCACATGGCGCTTATCTCATTGGTTGATTAACTGGCGGCAATTTTAAATTAATGCAAACTTTTATATGTTTTTTGTAGTTATTTTTTTTAATCTAAGCACTTATGGATACCGATTACATAAATAGTTTAGAATCATAGTTGGGCATGGTAACCGTGTGGGTAAAGCGGTTATAGCTATTTACTCGGTACCAAATATCGATGGCTCGAATCCATCCCGGAGCAACAAATTTTATTTGTAATTTGCTTCGGATTAAGATGGAAGTGAACTGTCGATGCCCTAGATGTGGTTCGGACTCCACAAGAAACTGTAGGGCGTCGTCTCCCTTTTACTCAACACAAAATCCTAGGATTTTCTGGGAATTATTTCTGTGACTTGAAAGGTGGTTAAAAGAAAACTTTTCAAGAAACATTAAGAACACATCATATGCAATACTTACTTTTTAAATATATTTTTGGTAAATATTAAAAGTTGCATTGTATTGTTCACCCCTTCAGTAATAATTTGTACTGTGTGCAAAGGCAGAGGAAACGGGAATCCGCCCTACGTAATCCTGTCGAAAATATTCAGGCAGTAAACTGTAGAGATCGTTTCCGAGGCATACACCAACGCAACCTCGATGAGATGAACTATAACAGACATTTTGATAAATTCACCAATTTCCTCCCTTCTAAGGGTAATATTTCAGCGCGGCCGTTCTGACATACGCCACATTTCATAAGAATTCAACTGTTGATTTTAAACGGAATAACCATATATTTGTGTTTGAAAAGTCATCTATTCGCGTGAAAAACACTCTCGGTGGCTTCATTCACACTGTAGGGGTGGCTGAATGACGATTGTAATGAAAATTTGTCGATTTCGACCTGTGAATGCGAGTAATAAATTTTAAAATAGCGGAATTTTAAGTGCTTTGGAAGCACGAATTTCTCAATATCATCTGGATCTCCATTTGATATGGCTCGACCTTGAAAAAAATGTCTCCATATGGGGGCCGTCAAAAAGGAAACCGATTCGTTTTCCGACACGTTAGGAAATTATATTATTATTTTTGTGTCTCATGTTAGTTGTCAAAAAACACCCTCTGACCAATCTTTTGACGTAAAGTCACAAGCGCAGAGCTTTATTTCTCCAGTAACATAGATAACGAAGAATTATTCATTAAGTCCCAAAAAAGATAAAGAAAAATGCCACAAATAACGTTCAGACAATATTTAAATAATAAATGTGATCAAGAACAGTAATATGGACAAACGCCATTTCGCGCTTACAACGAATACATTTCAGAATATTATTTATTCATTTATACAACTAGTTCCTACTTCTTTTTTTAAGTTTAATTACGCATTGATTCTCTTGCAACTTGAATACATTAAAACACCTCATGTTAGTGAAAGATAAGAAAGATGTTTCATCATTCCGATTCACGTTTATTGAACCGATTCTCTAGTTACAAATGCTGTCTGCTTCTTAAGAGTCTTATATACCCTATTTAATCATAATTCTCGAATATCTCGTTTAAAACTTATCCGATTTGAGTGCGATATTTACAAGATTTTTCAAAAATATGTATAAAATGTCGGAATGCAATTTTTTTTTTTAGTCGTCAAAAAATTTTCGCATGCATTTTAAATATTTTGTATCCAAATTCTTTAACATTAGTCACTGTTTGTAATGTTTATATTCATGTGACCCAACTCTTGGATTAGTTGAAAATAAATTTATTAGAAAACTAAAAACTGCATATCTGTATTCCGATAATAGCTGCCATCTCGCATGATATTTCGGAAACACGGATGCACTTGCATACACTGGACTCGTTTGCGGGAGGGGGAATCGGGCACTTAGGAACCACGTTGCGATTTCGTAAACAACAGTGGCGTGTGTATTATAGAGATATCTCAAATTTACTTATTTGTTATAAAGTGGGTACACTTGATTTCAATAAAAACTGGTACACTTTCTTTTAGCTATGTAAATCATTCGTTCTTTGATTGATATTAATAATCTTACAAATGTCACTTTGACGTTAATCAGTGGCGTCATTATTAAAAATGGTTCGACATCTAACAGATATTCAAAAATTTCGAATTGTTTCTAAAATTGAAGATGGTTGATCCATAAGAAGATTTGCTGCTGAATACAATGTGAGTAAAACCACGATAATGAGTGTTAAAAAACAATGGGAAACCAACCAAACGGTATCCCGTAAAGTTGGTTCCGGTAGGCCCAGAAAGAGCAATAATCAAGAAGATGAAAATCTTATAAATTACCTGATAGAAAACCCTTTTCAGACTGCAGTAAATGCAATTTCAGAGACAAATTTCCCTGCTTCGGTATCTACTGCTTGCAGAAGAATAAAACTACAAAGCGACTTGAAGAGTTGTTCAGCGGCTAAAAAAATACAAACTTTCAGAAGAAAAGAAGCAGGGTAGGATTATTTTTGCACTCAACTATATAATCAATGATGAAAACTTCTGGGGACAAGTTGTCTTTTCTGACGAAAAGGTTTTTAAATCCTGTAACGATGGACATGTTCGCGTATGTAGGCCTCCTTCCACTAGATACGACAAAAAATATACTTTCGATCCACAAATATTAGGAAGGTTTTCAGTCAATGTCTGGGCTTGGATGAGCCTAAATAGGTTAGGTGTGTGTTGGAACAGTGGTGGTCATCTCAATTCCATTAAATATATTAAAATATTAGACAATATTATGTTGCCGTCAATAATGGAGGTGTTTCCGGAAAATAATTTTATTTTCCAACAAGACAACTGCCCCATACATACGGCCCATCGTGTCAGGCAATGGTTTCTTAATAGAAACATAGAGTTGTTCCGTGGCCATCTAAAAGTCCGGATTTAAATGCAATTGAAAATGTATGGGGACTAATGGTGAAACATATAAGAAAATTAAATAACCATCCAAATAATGCCCAAGAATTGGAAGGGATAATCGAACACGCTTGGGAGAACTTGTCGCAAGAAGTTGACCTTGCAAGAAATCTGATTTTGTCCATACCTGCAAGACTTCAGGCAGTTTTAGACGCTAATGGAGCAATGACAAAATATTAGATAATTCTGTATTACATAATTGAAGTTCATTTATTTAATTTTTTTATTGTATTTTTATGTTCAGTTTGCATTGTTTACATTTTTTTAATCTCAAGTGGTATTTTTGTGTTCTTATTTTAAAAATAGAATTATCATTATTCAGTTAGTATTTTAATTACAACCATTAGTAGAATTATCCGTAACAAATATTATTTTTTTTAAACAATAATATGGCAGGCTTGAAAATGTTTTGAAAAAGTTATTTTCTAATTATTTTTTAAAATTCCATTTGAATAAAATAAAAGAGAAAGGTTTAATAAGTTTAAAAAACACAAAGAAAACCGATCTCCTCCAAAAAACTCAGGTCCCGGGTAAATCACTTCTTCTCCACCCCCCTCTCGACATGCCTGGCCAGCCCTATTTACAGACATATGCACACAACTAAACTATTAATATTTTCGATTACAAGAGTTGTACCAGTTTTTTTTGAAATCAAGTGTACACCTAAGTCGACGTGTTATTGAAAGTGATTATTAGTGCAGTGAAAGAACAATGGGAAAAATAAAAACATATCATAAGCGTAAATACCCTAGCAGAAAATCGAAAAATCGAACATTAGCCCAAAAGAGAAAATATAAAAAGTACTACTGAAAATTGAATTTTTTCGTAAATTAATAAAAGTAATAATTTTCTTTTATTTCCGGTAATTTCTGTAGAGAGACTAATATAAATGAAAGTTTTCCCATTTTGCCGTCTCTAAATATTGATATGGAGAATGAAAGGCTAAATGAAAGGTGAATATGATAATTTTTATTTTTGATTTATTTTAAGCGCAGTAACCTCATGTACAGGGTGATCATTTTAAGTGCACCTTACTCGATTTTTCTGCTGTATTATTAACCTAGGAAAAAACTTCAAAAATTATACTTATGTGCTTTTTTCTAAGGAATCCGATAATTAAAAACAATTGAATGTCAAATAAAAAGAAAACGCCGAAAAACTTGAAAAATAAAAAAATTACACCCCGCATTAATATGCGGAAATGGACATACGACATTCCGAATACTGATTAAATATGCGCGTCACATACATATCTTTTACTTCCGGTTTGACCGGAAATTGCCTTAATTTTTTTTATTCTAAATGATATATCCTGTATATTCAGCTTAATTTAAAAAATTTCTTTCTGAATTCAGCAATAATATATATAACATCATCATAATCTTTCATATTTGATAAAAATATTGGAGTTTAAATTTAAAATAACACAAATATATTTTTCATATTATTTCATCGCCTTTTCCATTCTGCGTTGAATGATATGACATACATTGATACTTCCATTTTATAGGAAAAATTTTTAAAATAATACTATGCATTAATAAGAAACGGTAAAATGAAAATTTTTTTTGTAGATTAACGATTTAATTGTTTTGTTGTTTAGTTCTTTGGCTATTTTTAAACAAAGTAAATAAAATAATTTCGGGTTTTTTTTATTGTTTTTACATATTAATTGCAGGACAAGGACGCATGAAGGGTAAGGTTAGCTACTGCTTAGCTTATCAGCTTGACGCAACACAACATTTTCGTCGGTTTATGTTGTACGAAACCTCTAGTACTCCGCCTCTGATAATTCAACATCTCGCGATCTGAAATGTTCCACTATGCCGTTCTGTAACTAGAACATCGGCCACCTTCGACATTCGCCGCGATAATTTCGGTTTGGCTGTATATATGCACCGTGGCCTGCGCGGGGTGTGGTAAAATCGAGACTATATTTCACTTGCATCTGATATAGACCCTTAAGAATCTTGAAATAATAATTTACAGAGGACTTCTTTTTATACGATACCTAAATTATGCAAGAAGACAGTAATTGCATTAAAAACTCTGTTGTTAATTTCGCAAACGCAGATATCTACTTAGGACTTAATACTATTCAAATGAGTTTTTAATATAATAATTTTCCGGATGGCAATGTTCTTAGGATGCGTTAATTCTAGGATTTTTATGTTATGAAACGGTGGCGGTGTAATAAAAAATAAATTTAATCATATTAGAATAATTAATATTTATATGCTCCACATGAAAAGTTTTACACTTATTTACAATCCTTGGCTATTTTTTTCTGCACATTATAACCAGTTGGCGGTTGTATGGGACTTTAAATTTATGAAAGAAAGTTGGCTATTGCAAAAAAATACTGAAATTGAACTGCATTTGCGTATTACTCGCAATGTGTTTAACGTTTAAGCCAGTTTTCTTTTGAAAAAACATGGTAGAGTGATGTCTGTAAGTTACACAGCATCAGCTGCGCCAAATTAGTTCATTCGTAGACGCATAAACCTTGAATAACGAATACGCTTCTGCTGCTTTCTAAATTAGGCGAAGACAATTAAAATAGCTCATATGAATGTCAGAAAGCGCTAAGTCTAGAGGGTACATCAAGAGAGTCATTAGAATTTCAATTTTTTTACACATGTTCCAAATTACTCGATCCATTTTCAATGAAATACGTTATACGTTAATCTTGAGACCAAAGGGTCCCGGGTGCAAATTCTGACTAGGGCATGGATGTATAGTAACGTTTTTACAATACCGAGACGGTGCACAGTTGACTAGAGCGTTGTTGTGATCAGAACAACGCTAGTCACTGTCTATCTCACCTGTTCGAGTCGCAGCTGCGGCATCTGGCAAATGTCGAAGGGAATGGTTGTTGAGCGTATGTCTGTCCTGGCTGTGGGGTGGAACAGCAATGTGCTAAACGCTTCCAGGACGTTAATATAAATAATGCGTTAAAAAAATGGTACCTGCGAGATTAAACAACTATTTGTCTGGCTTTATCTAAGTACATTAACTTATCAATTAGATAAAAATCTCAAATGTCTAGGGGTTTCATTGAACTGAGCAAAGCTCTTGATCTTGTTCATTATACTCTGCTCAAAGATAAATTATCAACCTATGGTATAAGGGGTAAACTGGGTGACTGGCTATCGTCGTATCTATCAGACCACAAATAGGTTGTTGAGCTAAACGGTAGTATATCTGATATACTGTATATATCCTGTGAGGTACCCCAGGGCCCTATATTGGGTCCTTTGCTTTTTATAATATTTATGAATGATCGTCCGAATCTTGTAAATGAAGGGCACCTCATGTATGCTGATTATACTACATATATAAGCTCAGACACAAATATTCCTGACAGTGACAGAATCTCAAAACAAAATAAACAGTTTAGTTTCGTGGTTTGACAAACAGTTTAGTTTTGTGGTTGGATAATAATAAACTGCTTATAAGTGGTAGCAAAACAGTTTTTATTCATTTCACCTCAAGGAATTCCAAAGAATCAGAAAATTACCTGATAAAAATAGATAACAAATCAATCAGACAAGTTAGTTTTACAAAATTTTTGGGGAATGTATGTGGATAGCACATTGAATTGGGAAATGCATATAAGCCAGTTATGTACTAATTTAACATCAAGTTGTTGCACACTGTACAGATTAAGAAGCTCATCTGACGAATCCGTATTATTATCATTTTATTATGCGCAGTTTTATTCTAGAATTAAGTATGGCATAATTTTTTTTGGGGTTCTTCTCATTTTGCTGAGAGAGTTTTTAGAATACAAAAGAGCACTTTGTAATATTGAAGGTCATGTAGAAGTATCTTTAAAAAATTATGTATATTACCTCTAGCTTGTATTTACATATTAGAAACACTATGCTATGTAAAGAATAATATAAGGTCATTTTTAACAAACAATTTTAATCATGAATATAATACTCAAGTCTGGTCACATAAGCTTTGCAGCGTTAGCTAGAATAGGGAACAAAATGCGCGCAGATGATTGGTGCAGACAGCAGGCAGATATACACAAGTGCAAAGTTCCGATAGCGGTTCATTCAATTTTCATTGTTTATTTTATTTTATAGGCATCGAACGTTTGTATGTTATACAATTTTAGTTTTACAATAATTTGTTGTGTAATGTTTATATTAAATTATTTACCTTTATTGATATTGCTTATTAGCTGATTTTATAATAATATCGGTAATAGTAATCGATACTAATGATTTACTATTTTTTAAATTATTTTTTATTATACTGACTCAGTTTTAATAGCGAACATTTTAACAGTCGATGGATCTCAACGAAATGAAGATTTTTGTTGTAGATATAAACTTATTTCATCTTAACTTAACACATAAAAAATTCTAACACAGAGCGCGGTATTATATAAATACAATTTGTGCATTTATAATGCACCGCGCACCTAAGAGAACTATACAAGACTGACGGTCGACAAAGGGTCGCTCTACGAGCCCAGGTAAACAGTTTTTTACGTGCTCTAAAGCAGGTGTAGAATTTAAAATTGTTTTATTTTCTGACATTATTATTTATGGGTACACAAAATAAAAAGAAACGGAAATTTTTAAAACGTTTGGCTCTCTTATACCTTAAAGTGAGGAAGTTATGTATTCGTGAAAAAAATTTTGAAAATTTTTATTGCATTTCTGGACGAATCTCGACGAATTATAATGATACAGAAAATTTGAGGCAAAAAATTTTTTTCTGTCTGTCTGTCTGTCTGGTTTGCGATAGCAGCCACAGTTTTTGAGATAAAGCTTTCAAATTTGGTACACACATTCTAGAGGTCAAGGAAGAGATTGAGGTCGTTGATGAGCAAAATAGGTCCCAATTTTTGAAACGTCAAAAAATTTGACTTTTTTAAAACGTCAAAGTGACTTTTTTGAAACGTCAAAATGTGACTTTTCTGAAACGTCAACAAATGTGACTTTTTGAAACGTCAAAGTGACTTTTTTGGATCGTCAAAATGTGACGTTTTTGAAACGTCAAAAATGTGGTAATAAATAAGTAACCCACGATGATATATTTATTATGCCTGGAAATAGCAATTTACAATACACTTGCTACTTTGCCCATTGTAAGTTGGGCTCACTAAGTCCAACCCACCATTGCAAAGTTTAAATGTTACATCTTCTGGTTACTGGAATGGCCTGCACGTTCTCCGGACCTAACTCTTCTTGATTTTCTCTTGAAACAGTTACTCTATTGGCAAAGTTTCAGCGAATATTGTTACATTTCACATTTTCTCTGAAGTGAAAAGGCCCTTCCTCGTCCTCAATATTGCTTGATAAAAAATATATCGTAATGAAAGAAGGATCTGAATTAAATGTAACTTAAATAGCTCAATACAAGTGGGCACAATTCCTATTGTCGAATATCCCCACATAACTTTATCAAATCGTAGCCACCGGCTGACTGGTATCCTTTATTTTCAGTGTATTATTATGTTCTTGAAAGGTTTTGAAAGGATAAACCCGATACAGGAATCGTACAAACGCTTTTAGTAATTTTAGCTGCAGTCTCATTCAATTTGGTATTAATAGCAAAGCCACACTCAACTCGATAGCTGGAACAACAGTAAGCAACACATATAAATGGTGAGACAAGTATGTCTCTATTTCCTATATCTCTATATTTACCGCTTGTCGTATATATAGAGAAGTCGTGTTAGCATTTGTCATGTCAAATCCGGGATTATGTAAACACCAGATATCAATTAATTATATTATCAAGTGACTATTATATAAATGATCTACATTGCAGCTTATCAGTTTAGTTGTCAGGATAACTGTTTTAGAATATATAAGGGTTTGGAATTAGAGCAAATATTAATACTATTTAAAAATTTAACTTTGATGATGATCGATTGTACTTTTAATTAAAAGAAAACTAATGCCCCAGCTTTTCTAAATAAAAAATGTATGTAAATATAAGAAGAAGAGGTTTTGGTTTGTGTAGCAGAAAATCCAGAAACAAATTTAAGGTGTATGTCTATATGTATTGGATTTATCGAATCATCAGTTCTTAGAATCTTTCACCACGAAAAGCTGTATCCGTACCATTTTACACCAGTTCAGAATTTACTACCGACCGATCTTCCAGCTAGGTTACAGTTTGCCCGTTTTTTCCATACTCAACAAAATGCTGATACAATGTTTTTAAACAAAACATTATTCACTGATAAAAAAAATTTTTATTCGCGACTAGTGTCTTTTTTCAATAGAAACAATATCTTAAGCAACAATCAATTTGGATTCCGACAAGGCCGATCTACTCAAGATGCGATTTATCATTTTTATACCCATATTTTAAATACGATCGATGAAAAAAACAAACCAATTACTATATTTTATAACTTAACCAAAGCCTGAACCACCAGCTCATACTCAGCAAACTTTACAGATATGGTGTCAGAGGTCCAGCACAACTGGTTAAACTCGTATTTATCAAACCGAGTACAATATGTCTCAAGAATCGTGAACTATACACAAGCCGAGTCGTCTAAATTAAATATTGATACGGGAGTACCTCAAGGTAGTGTTCTAGGTCCTCTACTTTTCATCATTTTCGTAAATGACATAGCTTCTAATGTCAGTCATCAACATCTAACTTTATTTGCAGATGATACCTTAGTCACTCTAAGTAATGACATGTTTCTGTCCTCACTAAACCAGGCCCAGAATTCCATAAGTGACATGAATTTATAGTGCAGTAATAATGGGTTGGCGTTAAACAGCTCTAAGACGCACACTGTAATGTTCACTAGTAGGGGACATAACACTGACAAAAGCATGTTAGTTAAAATTAACGGCAACTCAATAATTTAATCTGATAAACTTAAATTCCTAGGAGTCACTATGGACTCAAATTGCACTTGGACCACACATATATTCCAACTTTGGAGCAAGCTCTCTTCATTGTGCTTTGTTGTCAGTCATCTGATGTTCTCTGTCAGACTAGAAGTAGTAATATCTTTTTATTACGCGTCTGTACAGTCCAGGCTAAATTATTGTATTTTGTGCTGGAGCAATGACACTGCTGTTTCAAAGATATATGCAAAAATGAATTATCAGAATCATTTCTAATGTGCCTATTCAAACTTCGCGTAAAGAGTTACTTAAGAATCTACGTATACTGACGGTTCCATCGTTGTATATTTTTGCGTGCTGTGTTTATGTAAAAAAACACAAATCAGTTTCCCCTGTGTAAAGTTAAAAACTTTTATAAAACACGTCAGGCAGAAAACTTGCTCATTGATTCTTGTCGATTAGTTCAAATTTCTAATGGACCTCATATTATGGCACCCAAACTTTTTAATCACTTACCTCTAAGTTTAAAGTCAATAAACAAGTTAAGGATATCGCAGGTGGCGCCCTCTAGGAACCACACCAAAATTGGGAACGGATTTGATTTCTCAATACCAAAAAACCCCCATTTACCAATTTTCATATCAAAATTTAAAAAACTTCAAAAGTTCTCAGAAAATTGAAAATGTAATATTGACTTTAACATCAACTTTTGAACGGTTAGCTATATCGCAAAATGTTATTGTCAGTAATCAACTGTTGTCCCATGGCCCATTACTTATGGATCACCCTGTATAACTTTTGATGTAGATTTGAAGGTTTTAATTTGAACTTGAGATTTATCGTCTACATCTCAGATTTGGATAACTTAAAAATATAAAAAAAAGATAAAGTATATTCAAAAAACATCAACCCAGTTCAACGATTTTTTTGTTCTGATTTCTATCATCAACATTTTTAAAGAAATTTATATTGTCCTCGTGATAATTCTTTTCTTGGCTCTCCCGTACACCAGACTCGAACAATATTCAACGGCATGGCATTGGTCACTACCGACAAAGCTATCAGCAACAAGCCAGGCATCTTGGGCTGAAAGGCTTCTAGTTAGAGTCTGAGTTCTCCTTCGCATTATAGGTATATATCAAAGGGCCACTTTGAGAAATGTATGTTGACTATATTGTTTGTACTTCGCAAATCCAAACTGGAAACCTACAAAAGGCAAATGTAACTGTTATGTTATTTTTCCTTTCTCTGTAACGGATTTGGTGTAAAGGGTTTGTTAGCCTACTTATTAACAATTAAATTATTCTATCTCTAAGCAAAATGTAAATGCGTAAGAACAGAAGTAAGGACTGAAAATCTTATTGTTTTATGTAGGGTGTAATAAAAGTATTGATTAAATTCGTTTTCTCTGTAAATTCAAGGTTATTTAAAACAGCCGGACAGGACACGTCGATTTTTAGTTTTAATTATGTATCTTTTGATACGGAAAAAATGATATCATTACAGTTTGCGTACTGACTAAAATCGAGAGGTAGTGATAAATTCCAGAAAATAAAACATTCCCAAACAATATGAAATGATAAAAAAATATCCTTATGGATTATGCAATAAATATGTTTTCTTCATATAAATGTGTCTGGAGGGGGTTGGAACCTTTGATGTGAACCGTGACCCAATAACCAATAAAACGGGGTATTTGGGATTGGCCCTCTGTCACTATTCATACATTTTATACTTTCAAATGCATTTAGCTGTCTACTATTTGTTACATTCCTAATTATTCTTAAATTGTTAATATCTATTTTACGGTTGTTCTCAAATGCATGTTGGGCAACACTAGACTTATCTGTTCTACCATATTTGAGATGGGCCATATGCTCTTTGAATCTAGTTTTAATTGATCATCTAGTCTGTCCAACATATTTTTGATTACAGTCCTTACAGCTAATTTCGTAAATCCCCGACTTTTCGTTTATTTCAATTTTATCTTTTGGATTGCTTAAAAGTTGTAGTTTGTTTTCCGATGAATAAACCACTGTCATACCTACATCTTTAAAAATCTTACCAATACCAGGAGTGAATCGAGGATCGAATGGAATCGATACTAATTTCGAATTTTCTCTTTCATTTTGAAAGGTCGAGGAATTTCGAAGTGACTTTAATTTTTCGTTTCCTAATTATTTTATCAATTAAACTTAGAGAATATCCATTACCCGCAACTATATCCTTAATCGATGCCTTTTCTTTTTCAAACCTCTCCTTATTGAGGGGGAAGCTTAATAGACAATGGACTAGAAGATTAAAACGCCATTTTGTGTTGAGCACAATGGTGAGAGTCCTTAGGAATACATGTTAGAGTGCTGGTATCTTTTCTGTATATGTCAAATTCTAACTTATTTTCACTATTTCTAATTATTAATACATCTAAAAATGGTAGTTGTCCAGAGTTTTCAATTTCATATGTGAATTTAACTGAAGCGAAACGACTGTTTAATCTAGAAAAATAGTTGTCAATATAAGCGAATTTTGTATCAAATACTGCAAATACATCATCTACATACCTAAGCCAAACCCTCGGGAAATACTCGAATTAATCTTTTGATTCTGTCTCGAATCTGTTCACGAAGAGACTGGTAATGAATGGTGACAAGGAGTTACCCATTGCTGTTCCTTCATGTTGTTCGAAGAAATTATCGTTGAATCGAAAGCAATTTTGTTTCATGCAAAGTTTAATGAGTTGAAGATATTCTTTTACTACATTTTGGCTGAAATTGTTTAATTCGAGTAGATCCTTAAGGTAGTCCAGGGTCTGTGGTGTGGGAACACTTGGAAACAATGAATAAATGTCAAAGGAGATCAAAATTTCATCTTCTTGCAACTGAATATTTTTCACCTTATTAATGAAATCTTTAGAACTAATCACAGAGAAACTAGGTGGTGTAATAGGCAAATTTTCGAACTCCTCTGTTCACCATTTTGATAGATGGTAAGTCGAATCGCCAATGAATTGGCACCTTTGAAATCATATCCAGCGTAACTGATCATATCTTCTGTCCTATAGTCCACCTAACTTACTAGGATGATTTAGGTAAACTCGACTTTTGGATATCCCCACAAAAAAACATCTGATGGCGTAAGATCTGGGCACTTTGCTGGCCATTCAACTGGTCCTCGTCTGTCAATCCAGTGAATTGTAAATATTTATGGTATGCAGATCTGGAGATGATTAAAACAGTTTTAATCACCTTCAGATGATGCCAACTGGTTGGCAAAACGAGCGTCGAGTGTAGTACATGTTGTTGTGGTGTTTTGTGAAAAAACACGTCGGTGTTTAAATATTGGGTTATAATAATAATAATAATAATAATAATAATAATAAGGAGGCCGGCGAGGTGCTGATGTTGAGTCAATCACCGAACTTCAGCCAAATCGTCTGAAAGCCCGAATTAGAGCTGCCGAACAGGAAAATCTGTTTCGGCAGCACGTCGATAAACACCAGCCTGGTCTCTTCTATAAGAACATAGAAACACTGGGTTTATCGAGCAGGCTGACCTTCGCCTTTCTAAGGTCAGCAGGGCTTAAGTCGGAGACCGAGGGATTCATTATGGCCTGCCAAGATGGTGTTATCAACAGCTTGGTCTACCGGAGCCGCGTGTGGCGTATAGAGGTTCCTGATATCAACTGCAGGACCTGCCATCAGGCGCCGGAATCGCTCATGCATTTACTTTCTGCATGCCCCATATATGCGATTTCGGCCTACATCCACCGACATAACGCGGCCTTACGAGTGCTATACTACCATCTAAGGCACTCGTACGGGGTAGACCAGACACCAGTGCTGCCTTACGTCCCCGGAGATATTGAGTCCGTTGTCGAGAACGAGAAATGCCGGATTTACTGGAATTACTCGTTCCCGACTGTCAGGCTAATCCAAGCCAACAAGCCTGACATAGTCCTCCTCGACCATCAACTCAAGGTGATGTATGCCATCGAGTTCGCGGCACCTGCGGAGAAAAACATCACCTTGAAGGAGGAGGAGAAACGGACCAAATATCGCGATCTCCGGTACGAGCTCCAAGTGCTGTACCCAGGCTACTCGGTCAAAATGATCGTCCTTATTATCGGTGTACTCGGAGGGATAAAGCCTACGCTGCTTTCGGAACTGAAGATCATACCGGCCTGCCAAAAACCAGCCGAGTGGCTGGCAGGTCAAATGCAGAAGGCGGTCATTCTTGGTTCTCTCCGTCTGCTTAGGGCACACGATTCTGGTATCTACAGTCACTAACCCTACGGGATGTGGGGAGTGGCTGTAGTTGATGCGCCGGCGCGACTCCCGTGAGGCGTCGGAGGCCACGGGAGGACTGACCGGCATCGGGAAACCGAAAAAAAAAAATAATAATAATATGTAGTGCTGTACCCAGGCTACTCGGTAAAAATAGTCATCCTTATAATCGGTGTACTCGGAGGGATAAAGCCTACGCTGCTTTCGGAAATGAAGATCATACCGGCCTGCCAAAAATCAGCGGAGTGGCTGGCAGGCCAAATGCAGAAAGCGGTCATTCTTGGTTCTCTCCGTCTGCTTAAGGCACATGATTCTGGTATCTACAGTCACTAACCCTGCGGAATGTGGGGAGTGGCTGTAGTTGATGCGCCGGCGCGACTCCCGTGAGGCGTCGGAGGCCACGGGAGGACTGACCGGCATCGGATAATCCGGGAAAAAAAATAATATGCTTTATTTACCCAACAGGTAACACCCAATTACAGGACAATTTAAATTACTCTTAAATACTACGAAACATTTTATAATATTTAGTAACAAATCTTTATATTAAACATAAAGGTAAGTACAACAGATATTATTAAAAGAATTGAAAATTAAATTTAAAAAAAGATAGTGTGATAGTAATAGTTAAAAAAAACAAAATAAAAACTAATTATAAAAAAAATATAAATAACGATGAGAAAAAGAATGTATATCTACATAACGCGCAAAGGAACAATCAATAAAGGGAATAGTAAACTAAAATTATGTACTAAAAGTTTGCTTAGCATATTTTACCAACTGATTTTGTGTGCAAAGGTTTATATCACAATGTTGA
Organism: Rhamnusium bicolor; assembly: GCA_029963845.1. Lineage (NCBI taxonomy): Eukaryota > Metazoa > Arthropoda > Insecta > Coleoptera > Cerambycidae > Rhamnusium > Rhamnusium bicolor. The sequence goes on along the minus strand of JANEYF010003374.1, from coordinate 198,809 downwards.
CTTAATTTAAGCGATGGAGGAAAGCACCACAAAGACGGAGACCAGAAGGGCACCAGCGCCGATGGCAAACCTCACGGAGGACCTCAGGCAGCTGATTCGGGATAGACGAAGGACGAAGAAAAGGGCCCAAAGGACTAGACTCCCTGAGGACAGGCACGCGTATAACACGCTGAACAGGAGAGTCAAAGCTGCCCTCCAGGAACACCGTCAAGAAGGATGGCAGCGTCACCTGGAATCGCTGGACCCACAAGACAGGAGCATCTGGAACACCCAGCGTGCTCTGCGGAACAGGCCGAAACCGATGTCCCCAATCCACGGAGAGAATGGGATTGTCTACACTCGCCAGGAAAAAGCCGAAGCATTCGCGGACAGCTTGGAACTGCAGTGTAGGGAAAACCAACTCGATGATGAGGACGAGGACTGGGTTGAGGACGTGGAACGCAGAGTGCGTCGGATGCTCCGCCTGCCAGACGATGATCACATCCGTCCGACCACTCCAGAGGAGGTCAAGGAGATTCTAAGGAACTTGAAGCCGAGGAAAGCTCCAGGATGTGACAAGATCGGAAACATCAAGAAGCTACCCAGGAAAGGGGTGGCAGCCCTGGTGAACATCACCAATGGGATCTTGAGGCTCAGATACTTCCCGGACAGGTGGAAGAATGCTGACGTCATAGTCATCCCGAAACCAGGTAAGGAACTACTCTTTCCCTCCTCTTACAGGCCCATCAGCCTACTCTCAGCTGTGAGCAAGGTAGCCGAGCGCGTCATCTTGAGAAGAATAGAAGAAGAAACCGAAGAGCTCAAAATCATCCCGGATGAACAGTTCGCGTACAGGACAGGACATAGTACGGAACTCCAAGTGCTCAGAATCACCGAAGAAGTCACCAAAGGTTTCAACCAAAGACAGGTCACGGCGGCACTACTCCTGGATGTTGCGAAGGCTTTCGACAGGGTCTGGCACGATGGTCTACTAGCTAAAATGATGAGTATGGGTTATCCCATTGCACTTGTCAAACTAGTTAGATCATACCTGCACGGGAGACAGATGCGCGTGAAGATCAGGGACTGTGTGTCCACGTATCGACCGATGGTAGCCGGAGTCCCCCAAGGCTCTGTGCTGTCCCCCCATCTGTTCGCTGTCTTCACCTCTGATCTCCCAAGGGCCGAAGGCACCGCCATGGCACTCTACGCGGACGACACGGCCATCACGGCCAGATCCTGGAGAGCGAGAACAGCCACCAGAAGACTCCAAGAGGCAGCTTCTCTTCTGGAAGAATGGTGCATCAAGTGGAAAGTCGCAGTCAACGCGGAGAAAAGCCAGACGATTCTCTTCAGGAAAGGACGCAAGGAAACCCCCACAGGACACGTTTCCATGTTCGGAGAAGACATCCAATGGCACGATTCCGTCAAGTACCTTGGCGTAATCATGGACAAAGGCCTGACATGGAGACAGAACACCGAAGCCATCGTGGTAAAGGCCAAGCGGACGAGAGCTCTCATCTACCCAATGGTAGGGAACCAGAGCAGGCTCAGTCTGAGGAACAAGCTTCTGCTAGTCAAAGCACTCATCAGACCACAGCTGACCTACGCCTCCGTAGCATGGGGATACCAAGCGAAGACCTATCTGAAGAAGATCCAAGCCGTGGAAAACGTGGCCATCAGGACAGCGGTGGGCGCACCATGGTACGTTAGAAACGCTGACATCTTCAGGGACCTGGAGTACACACCAGTCACCGAAATCATCCGGGATAGAGCGAAGAAACTGTACACCTTAGCTGAGGAGCACAGGAACCCGCTGATCAGGGAGGCCACCTCCTATGACCCGGCCGACGCACCGAGGCACAAGAGGCCGAAGGTGCAGTTACTGGACAACGGGTAAGTATTACTAATCCTTTCCTTACAGATGGACCAACCCACGGAAAAGACATGACGCAACCAACCACCTTCCCACAAACCTTGCGGGCGCCGGTCAGTAAACCGACCAGCCCCCGTTGTCCCCCTGGCTCCGTGAAGGACGAAAGTGCTAAGAAAGCACTTAGGCCTTCACCTCCTAGAGCTACACAGTTCATCCTCACCTTGTCCGATGATCCAGATGACAATGTGTCAATTGACACTTTGTGTACTGGCAGTCAATCCCAAGTCACAGAATATCCGCACAGTCCCTGACAGACCGATGACTACCCCCGGGGGTGACAAGCTGGCGAAGAAAGAAGACGAAGACAGAAGAGCGCCAGAAGAGGCCCTAGCCAGCAGGGTTCATCAGCCAGGACCCAGGGAGGTTGGCCGAAATCTTCGGCATCGCTCACATTTGTGAGTGGGGCCGTTCGTAAAGTAAGCTAACCCGCCCTGCACGAGGCCGGTCCAGGTCTACAGCGATGACTAGGGTAAAAAGGCAATAGTCCTGCCTGGCCCTAGCATCCGAGACCGTCATCAAGCCAAATGGATATTGGCGCGCGACTTAATTTATTCAAATAATGGCACATACAATGTATTGGTGATTTTAGCAACATATTGGTATTGGCTCGTTTAGTGTAAAATGTGGGATTTTGTCGAGAATGCATTCTTGGAGTGAAAAAATTAATTTGTGAAAGAATTTGAGGACAGTCAATTTTATTATGTAATAATTTGTATAGAAAAAGTAGCATAGAACAAATTCGCCGGTACTCTAAACTTTCAAAATGAAATGTGCTTAGAATATAATTGTTATCTACACCCCTCCGGCACTCCGGAAGTGGCTAAATATATTGACGATTTATATCTGTTGTAGAATATAAATTGTTGTCTGCCTGTTAGATATGATTGAAAGTAATTTAGTAGATTTAAATTAAATCCATACTTTGCTAATTTCTGTAAGAGTAATTGATGGTCGATTCAATCGAAGGCTTTGGTAAAATCGGTATGCAAAGCCTGCCCTCGTTCGTCTAGAATATTAGAAACTGTTTGACTGAATATTACTAAGTTCGTAGTAGTCGATTTGTTAGATACAAAGCCATGCTAGTCTACTGACAATATGTTTTTAGTGGACATATAGATGCGATTGTATCAGATGATTTCAAGAACTTTAGCAAAATTACACAAAAGAGAAATTTCTCTATAATTGCTTATATTTGACGTATCGCCTGCTTTAAAAATCGGAAACGCCTTTGCCACCTTCCATCGGTTGGGAAAATTGATGTTTTTATTGAAATAATAAACAGAATAAAAAGCGGTGTTAAGTATGCATTGGTACAATCTTTCACCAAAAAGGATGGTATAAGGTTTGGGCCGGATGTAATTTTGTTCTTTAACTTTTTTTATAGCATCTTGAATTTCTAACATGTTTGTAATACTGAAACGTTCAAAGTTATTATTGCCTGTAGTCACGTGATTGTCTTGTATATCACATGGAACGGTATATACTGAACTAAAAAATTCTGCAAATATGTTTACAATATTTTGTGGATTATCGTAGTTATTATCCTTATATGACATTTTACCAGGTATTCGTGTTTGTTGTCGTTTTGGTTGTGCAAATGACCAAAATATCTTTGGATCCGATGATACTGAGGACTGAATATTAGATAATCCAGTCACTTAAGCCAAAAAAGAGGGTCAACCTCGGAATGAGAGATAATAAGCTGTAAACTTGTATAAACCTTTATTTTGGCGTTCTAAAAGTTGTCTCAAAAGTCTCATAAAATCTCGTGTCCGCGTCTTAAGATATTCAAGGTCAAAAGTCACAAAAATCGGTTTTTTGAAAATATCTCGCTTCCTATGGTTTTAATGCCATTTGAATTTATTATAAAAATTGTAGAGAATAAAATTCTCTACAACTTTTTGTTTCAAACATTTTTTTTATATACTCAACCGTTTTTGAGATAGAATGCGGAGAGCGCGCCGCGCTTATCTATTCAGAGCAGCAAGGTCAACCGTAAGTCCCTGTAAATAACACGCCGTATAAAGTCTATAAATCATTAAAAAATATATAATTATGAATAATTTGCATTGTTTATTAATTAATACATTATATTTAATAATATTTTTCATTTATCAAATATATATTTGTTTAATATTACTTACCTTTCTGTGTAATCAACTGCAAGAATGGCTGCGGATGCAGGAAATCCGGGTTGCAATGTTCTTTAGCTTGTGGCCAGTGTAATGGGCAAGCTTGCCTCAATGCTTCACTGTATCAAAGTGATCTCGATGAAGATAGTACATTTGACCCCGAAATTCTCGAAGATTTAGTGACAAATACCCTTGACAACGAAAATGATGATATTGAATTGGAAATTTTCGAGCGACCGGAAGACGATGATGAAGAAGAAGAAAAAATTAAGACTCAAGTCCTTCTAATTATAAAAGTTTTTGAAAAACTTCCCCACATTTGAACTTCAACTGTAATAAATATATGAAAAAGTATTTCTAAATAAAGATTAAAATGTATTTACTCTATCGTTTTTCTACTTAAAATATAATTAACATATATATTAGAATATAATTAAAATATACTTAAAGTAATCCACTCAACAATTTTTTGATTACACGGAAAGGTAAGTAATATTAAACAAATATATATTCGATAAATGAAAAATATCATTAAATATAATGTATTAATTAATAAACAATGCAAATTATTCATATTTATATATTTTTTAATAATTTATAGACTTTATACGGCGTATTATTTACCGGGACTTACGGTTGACCTTGCATTATGCTGTGAATAGGTAAGCGCGGCGCGCTCTTCGTCCTCTATCTCAAAAACGGTTGAGTATATAAAAAAAAATATTTGGGACAAAAAGTTGTAGAGAATTTTATTCTCTACAATTTTTATAATAAATGCAAAAGCATTAAAACCATAGGAAGCGAGATATTTTCAAAAAACCGATTTTTGTGACCTTTGACCTTGAATATCTTAAGACGCGGAAACGAGATTTTATGAGACTTTTGAGACAACTTTTAGACCGCCAAAATAAAGGTTTATACAAGTTTACAGCTTATTATCTCTCATTCCGAGGTGAAACCTCTAATGTGACTGGACTAAGAGAGGTACCTTTGATATTCTAAATCTGTCTGTTGTTTTATTAAAGTTTTAAGTCTTTTAAACTGTTCTAAATGGTGATAATTGTTTTTTTGTACTTACGGAAATGCTTATCTTTTTGTTTATTATTATTTATTATTTCGCTAATGTACCATTTTGGATAAGTCCTTAATGTGAGGTACATACTTGTCCAAAAAACTATACAATTTAATGTAAAATGCTTCAACGTCTAAGTTAACATCCGAAAAATTTTGTAAATAGTACCAATCCGTTTCTAAAAGAGCATTATATAGGGCTGGATAATTAACTTTTTTTAAAGTTATAGGCTTTTTGATCATTAGTAGATGCAAAGTTTGTACATTTTGGGGGACGTTGTATTTTAATGAAAAGAGCTGGGTGAAAAGTGTCCTTATGTACTAATGGTGCATTATCTCGAGAAATCTCACATGTTAGGTTTGAGAAAACAAGATCAAGTAAACGACCTAGTTGTATATCAAAGAAGTTTGCAAAATTGGTAATTAGATTGGTTTTCTTATCATTACTATCATTGTGAACATAGTGGGATATATTAAAATCTCCAAAAACAAGTATTTTTGTATCTAAAATAAAATCTATTTGTTCCAGTGCTTCAAAAAATAATTCATATTGATCTAAGTTAGTACTAGGTGGTATATAAATAACAAAAATATTAATAGATATAAAATGAAATAGACATTTACAGCACAAAATATCAATCGTAGGAAATGAAGTTAAAAAATATGGTAGTTCAATTTTTTCTGACCTTAATTTATTTTTACATGCTAGAAGTACACCTCCACCGGTTGTATACTCTGTGATCTGTAATTTTCTGTCACTTCTTTATACGTTGTATATTTCAGGGAAAAATTCAGTACTTACACTTCCTCCTGTATCCAGGTTTCGGTTATGGCTATCAAGTCAAATTCGCCTTGTGCAACAGATGGGTAGAATTACTAGATTTTGCTGTTAAGTCCTCTTACATTTTGGTAACTACAAGTCAGTTCTTGGGTGTTATTAGTTTAAATGATCGGTAATAATTTTTGGGTTGCCATTTACGTATTTGATTCTACAGTTATTTTCTCCTGAATTTTGTCGCTCGATTAATTCTTTTTTAATGGTTTTGTAGTAAGACTGTTGCCTAGGAGTTCGATCAAGTGCGATAGATATATGTTTGTATAGGCGATTGGCTTTGAAGTTTCTTGCTTTACTAATAACGTTTCGCACAACTTGTTCATCTGACACCGTTATTTTCCGTGGTCTAGATTTTTTATCTGAATATTTTCCTAATCTTATAAGTTTTATGCATACGATGTTGATAAAATTCTTAGAATCTAATAAAACCGAAATAGTTTCGAATAATTTAAAATTAACTGAACCCAATGTAACAGTTTGATCAGACGTACAAGATATAAACTCGATTCTACTTCATTATATCACACGGCTTTTATTCGAGATGTTCGAACTTGACTTGAAGTAGAAAGTATACATACATAATTTTAAGCGAATAACCATTTTGTGGCATTGAGCATTCAGGCAACGTCAGAGAAATTCATTATTCAAAATGAGTTTTCTTTCTAAGTATCCGTGAAATATATGTGCCTACCATAGAAAAATCTGCTAAGATTCGCGTAAGCGCATTTGATAAAGGCAAAAGGGCGTGAAATATGCCCGAACTTGACTTTCAATATGGGATTTTATCGCGGGTTCTTATAAATGTTTCCACTCTTTAACACGTTCAACGTTGCAGAATCACCGGAAACGTGATCATATTAGGAATAGATAAATACCATTTATTTCACACGAAGGACTTCTTATGAGTTGGCTTTATTTTTTGATGCTGGAGCTGACGGCGCGTTATGTTTGTGATTCACTGGCTGTTTATCATTTTTATTGAGGCAAATCCAAGGCGACAATCGATTAACTCTTTGGATCGCTCAGTTCTTCGTCTCTTGTGCTGTCTCTTGTCAGTGTATCAGGGGAATTGGTGAATCTAACGGTTTAAATAAAATATTAACCTTCTTAAGCTGCGAAAACCTGGAACTAGTTGTATTTTTTTATACTTATTGAGATGCATTAAATTTTTTTTAATATATAAAGATAATTTGGTTTTTAAATGTTTCGAAGATAATTTAAAAAGTCGCGTTTCATGTTCTTAGGCCTTTGTCAAAAATACAGAGAATACTGTATAGAAAAATGTTTGTTCGTTGTTTATACAGAGTGTTTCATAGGGAAATGTACGTTAACTGTGGATGTGGGGCACCTAGGTGGCTCCAAATAAACCATGGTTAATGGGTCTAACAACCTTCATTACCAGGATGTTTTATCCATTTTGCTTATCACTAATTAATTTAAAAACAAAACGGTAATCTAAACACATGAAAATTACATATTTTTTAATTCAGAAAAAAGAAGCTCTAACCAGATATACAAGAGTACATAGGGTGTTCCATTTAAAAAAAAGGTAATTCCACCTTGTACCTTTTTGATATGATTTTCAATTGTTTTTTAAAGCATATTCTTTTGGTTCATAAGATATCCTACGATTTTTTATATAACTGCCGGCCCTGAAAAATGGCAAATTTTTCCGCTGCCTCTCGTTTATTTCGTAATATTTTAATTGGATGGTTAAATAACACTTTAAAAGGTCAATGAGTCTCGTTAAGATCAATTCAGAATTTCTTGTTGGTAAAAATATTATCATTAACTGATAGAGAGTGAAAAATATGTGCATATTAATATCAGCGCATCAAGCTTGTGACATTGAGGTCCACAAGGATCAGTCTTGGGCCCGTTAATATTTTTAGTATATGTTAACGACCTAGCGCATAAAATTGGTTTTTGTTGCTGTTCAATGTGCAAACTACAACACAGTTATTAAATTCTGTATTAAAGCACAGTGAGATTAATAAAAATGTGAAATTCATGGCCTTGTAATCTTTAAGATATCGTTTTAAATAGTTCCGGTAAATAGCGGAAAAAGATTTTCGAATCGTCGCATAGGGCTTCCTAAATAGAGGTAGGAGTTTGAATTTTTTTCTATTTTGGAGCAAATCGTCTTCTGTAAGTGACTCTTAATTCAAAATGTGCTCAGGCCGGCCCTATTTTTAATGTGCCCTATTTTTATCGAACAGCAATAAGGCCGTTCCAAATTAATTTCCAACGTATTATTTCTCTTTACGACTTTGGGCTTTATTAAAACAAATCGTTGAAATAGAGCGAATCGGTTTGATTGCCTGAACAATGTATCAAAGAAATAATTTTAATTAATACGTCTACATTTTCAAGTTTACCTACTTTCAAATTCAAGCATGTTTCTGGGGGAAGTTTAAATGTCTCCTCGACTTTGTTACGCAAAGCAGATCTCGAATAAAAGCTATATCCTTATTTTCTCATGAAAATAAATTAAGATACCTGACATACTTTGGACCCAGTGCGGTGGAGCTGAAAACATTTTGGGGAAGGTAAAAGGAATGTTACGGAAAAGTTCAATTGTAAAAAGTAATTATTGGTAGAGTCCCTCAATTAAGAGTCTGTCCATGCGCCATGCGGCGGCCGTGATTATTTTGTTGTGCAATGGTTAACAGTCCAAGAAAATGAGGTGAGAAGTTAACAGTGTAATTAGTTGGTGATTGAAAATATTTGGTAGTTGTTCAGAATTAAAAACTGAGTATAATGATTCAAAGTTTCAAATTCTATCGACCGAACATATGCAAAAAATATTAAAAAAAACATTTTAAAAAAAGTGCTGCGCGAATCTTCACCCAAAACGCTGAGAGAACCGTAAGAGTTTCGTCAAAAATTTATAGGACCAAAGGTGTAGAAGACAAAAGTCTCAAAAAAAAAATCTGCTGAGATATATATTTATCTTTTATAGTTTCATGGATGTTCTACGCGTTGTGACGTTTTTCGCAATGAAAGAAAATTTTCGACCAAAAATTCAAATTTCGATAATTCCGCGAAAGAAAAAAATTTCAGTTTCATCGGGATTTCAGCAGAATTAAAGTTAAGATATTTGGAAGTTATTTATCGTAAACTAAACAATTTTGTGCAAAATGAGGGTCTTTTAATAACTAATAAATCTGATCCCTTGAGGTTTTATTGTAAAATCTATAGTTACGCCGTAAAAATTTCACAACTAAACAAAAGTACTATTTTGATCAATCCCGTGCATGAAAAATGTTTAACAATGTTGATTTATGAAAAACTCTGCCAATTTGTTTGAAAACTTGGTAAGGAGTAATATAATATACTTTTTCGGATTTTTTTTCCATTATAATTTACAATTTCTTTTATATAAGCAATCGTTAGAAAGAATTTGAGAACAATCGTAAGATTTGCAAAAAAAATCCTTATATTTTCCTGAAACCAACTTATAAAAAAACTATTTTTTTAAACTCTTTATTTGAGTCACATTTTTAACTTAAATGTTAAATATATTTTTTTTGTGTAGATTTATTTTAAACTAACTTATTTGGGACCACATGGTTTTATATTTTGTAGCGCAAACAAAAACGCCTTATAAAGTTTATCTAATTGAAAGCTTAGGTCTAACCGAAGCTTTTGAAATTTCATTCAAAGGTAAAACGTTAAATAATTTTGCATATTATAAAGTAAGATAATAAGTGTACGTAAAAAACAATATTTAAATGTGCAGTTACTAACCTCACATAAATATGAAGTATTTGTAGGATTCCAATTTTCTCTTCGTACTTTGACGGCCTCTTCTTTTCTTCTCTGACTATCCCGTGGGAACACTTTCATTTTAAAACCTTTTTTTCGTCTTTCTTGGTACAATACACGGCACTACAGCTTGGTATTTTTACTGAGTAACAGCGCGCACTAACTGATATTATGCGATTCTGTGTATATATTAAAATCTACATTAATCGACTTTCAAACATTTATTGTTTTAATGTTAACAATATCCCATACCTTCAAACTACTTATTCAAAATAAGCAACAACCCTCCAGTACAAATTAAAATACACATAAACTAAATGTAAACAAACCGTGAAATCGATAAATATGGACGTCGCGTACCATATGACCATCCGAGCCAATGAAAAAGTTGAGATACCTATGGCCAGACTCTACTTGAGGGACTGTAGTTATTGACAACTAAATTTTTTTATTACAGATAAACTGAAAATCTTCTTCCCATTATGTTCAAAGACGTTTCGCCGTTTTCAAAATATGCTAAAGATATTTCTGAGCTAGCGATTGGCTAACGGAACAAATTGCTATATATTTTCTTCCAAAGCGCATTCAAAAAACACGACGTCAAGTTGCTCATGGAAATGAAAACATAGGTACGTGGTTCCAGCCACTTCTGAGAACTCTTGTTAACGGAGACGAAAACAATTTGCAGAAGGATGGAATTGTTCTCGACTGCTTCAATTTTCCCTACCAGTTTTACTTGAGGATTGTAAATGTTACGAATAACAACATGAACAATTTTTAATGTAGATTTTATATCAGTATATTTTTATATATTTGAATATGTAGTTTTTCAGATTACAAATATATATAGTTATAGTATGACTGGTCAAGTAGTTTTTGAGTTCTTACCAATGATCCAAATCAATTTGATTTCCAATAATATACCACTAAAAATTTTATAGTAGGCTATGAAAACAATTAAATTTCAGTTTCTATAACTGTCAAAATTGTTGCGTTTATAATTAGTGTGGCTGTTTTATCTATTAAAATAATATCTACATATATTGTGTTGGGAGAACATACATCATGCATTATTACAATTAGAAAGAAAGGCATCATGTTTTAGAAATATATTTATATTGTAATAAAAACATGCTTCAAAAGCAAAGTTTATAAGAAGATACCCAAATCAGACTGTGCTTGCTAAAATGACCTTTAAACAAATTGATAATATATTTTGTGACAATTATTCATTAAAAATTAAAACTAGAAAAGAAAAACTGCACTTGATGAGGAAATGCAGATGAATATTTTGTAGTCTTTCATAGAAAACCCAAATCTGTCTATTTATCTGTAGCTAAAAAATTAAAGATAAGTCGGAGTAGTGTTATGCGGACTTTAAAAAAAGTAAATTCAAACCATTCAATGAAGGCGTGGAAGGGTCATAGAAAATTAGTTTTTTTGAAATTTCGACTTACAAGTCGAAATTTAACTAATCTTTGATTTAGTAGTCGAAATTTAACGAAATTTCTCGTTATAAGTCGAACTTTAACAAATTTTCGACTTGTAATACGAAATTTAAGAATATCAGGTTACCAAAACCTGAAATTGGAAGCTTGTGTATGAGCGTCGCAAAGAGGTGGCAGGTAAGGGCGGCCACCCCCTGACTTTTGACAGATAATGAATATTTTTCATTAATACATGGATAGATAGGCCCTATAATGAAAATTAATCAATTGCAATGCTAAGTAATTTAAAAAAAAATGGATAAATTAATATTCACAAACAAATTTTTTTTGCAATTCTTCAGTCAATAAAATAATTTTTTTTAAGTAACAATTCTGTACTTTTAATTTTATATCAAGGATAGCTCCCACTTATAAAACAAGGTGCCAAAACAACCCCGACCCTCCCTGCCTCCCTTGGTGGTGCCCATGCAGAAGTTACACCAATTTCAAGAAGTTTTATTCTTAAATTTCGTGGTACAATTTGAAGATGTTACTTATAACTGGAAGTTTTATTTACCTACGACTTATAAGTCGAAGTATTCTTAAATTTCGTGTTGCAAGCCGTAGTTTTGTTAAATATCAACTTATAACTCGAAATTTTGTTGACTTCCGACTTTTGAGTTGAGGTTTTCTGAAATTTTGTATTACAAGTCAAAGATATGTTAAAGGACATGACACCCGAACAAGAGGGATCCTGGGTTTCAGTAAATTTTTCTGAAATTGTTTGTACAATATATTATGACCCAGGATGACACTTGTATACGCGGGAAATTTTTATGAATCTACAGGTTGTACCAGAAAACAGGTCCGAGGAATCCTTCTTTTGCAAAGTTTAAAAATATTATTTTTCTTTTTGGATATGAATATCCTTTAAAAAAATCAATTAATATAAGGATTTTGAAGTATACATTTATTTAACGAACTGTCTTATAATCAAAATATACGAGGTGCTATGATTGTTAATGATAAATACTAACTTTTAAAGTTCTAAAAAATGTATTTTAGATGCAAACTATTGACAAAAATATTGAAGGAATAAATACTTATTTTGTACGTTTTTTGAAGCTATTTCAGTTTCTCTAATTAATGTGTACGTAATATTTGTATTCTTAATATATTGGAGATTAGTAGTGTTTTACTCGTATCCTTGTGATATCGAAATACCACATAATAGCTTCCTCAATCAACTTTCTAATTTTGCGAAGTATGCCTTGACGTTATTTTGTTATTATGGTTGTCACTTAAATACTTCATTAACTGTCAACAATAATTTCATACGAAAACTGTAAAATTATAATTTTTTAAAATGGTACAATGTTATACTTGTGGTCGGGAAAACTCAAATTGCAAAATATATGACGAAGATGATATTAATGAAAAGCGGAAGAAAAATGTCGCAAAATTACATAGAAATCGGGTTCGTTTTAATGAAATTATGTTAAACGAACAGTCCAGATTTTGTTTAAACTGTAAAAGAAGAATAAACAGAATAATTGAAATGGAAGATGATCCGTTGGCAATCTCTATGGACGTTTTAGTACAGTATAGCATAATGAATTGTTTTGTTTGTTTGTCAGAGAATTTGTCGATTTCGAGTAAGCATTGATGCAAGAATAGACTTTTTCTTAAAAACTGGAATTTATTTACCCTTGGAAACACTGTAATCAATATTTGACCGAAAATGGATTAATACAACGTGAGTTTATGGACAATCTGTACCGCTACGAATAAGCATAAGCATGGGATCAGAAACCGGTGAATGGTTTAAAAAATTAGAAAAATTAGGCAATATGCTCAGAAAGTATCATCTTCAAAATACGAAGATGAGGCCAATTTTGTTGACGATCAATTTAAGTCCATTACATCTTTAAATAAAAACCAATTTCGTGAATTATTTCAATTTTGCAATCCTGTACAACATGGCGGTCATTTAATAAATGTTACAAAGAAACATTTAATAACTTTTTTAATGAAAATGAGATAGGGATTATCAGATACCTGTTTAAAAACGCTATTGAATTACTCGTGCCGACAAAATGTAAGTATACCTATTACCATTGCAAGAAAGAGCCTTATGGTCACATTTGTATCTGGAAACTTAGGATTTGATTGTCCTGAAGTTCAAAATAAAGAATAATTTATAAACAGTTATGTCACCAGATTTTCAAATATTCTCTACAACCCTGAACCAGAATATCCAAAAGCAATTTTATACCCTGACGGTACATGTAAAAGTTCCAAAAAGCTCCCATTTTCGAATTCAACGACAGTCTTACTCTTACCATAAAAAATATAATTTGTTAAAAGCAGGCCTAGTAGTCGCTCCGGATGGATATATTTTAGATGTACATGGTCCATACTCCTTGGATGTTCGCAATAATGACGCAGCAATTCTTTTACATGACATAACCCAAGATCAACACAGATTAAGAGAATGTGTTCAAGAAGGTGATATATTTGTTGTAGATCATGGCTATAGGGATGATGTTCGGTTTCTTGAGGAACTGAATTTAAACTACGAAATTCCACCTCACCTGTTACTTAATCAAGGGCACTTTACCACAGAGGAAATGAATGGTTCGAGAGTTATTACAAAAACACGTTGGATAGTGGAATCAAGAAATGGACATTTAAAATCAATTTTTGAACTTTTTAGGGATATGATACCAATTCAACACTGTGTACACTTGTCAGATTTTTTGAAAATTGCTTGCGCTATATTAAACAGATTTCATGAGCCTATTCACATGCAAGATGCAAATTAGGAGCTTGCACAACATATGTTAGAAATTAGAAATGGAGATAACATTAATTTGCTTCAAACAAGAGTTCAGCAACATCAAATGCTTCGTACAAGAGGTCATGGCCCCTGGATTAACATTCATAAATATGACTTGGAAGGATTTCCTAGACTAAATTATGATTACCTAATGCTGAAAACTCTAGGAACCTACCAAGTTCAATTATCTCCAAGATATGTTCAAGACACCACATATCGCAACCGAAACAACGAATTTATTCTTCAAACTCAGTTATTTGAACCAAGACTTATAAAAGCAAAAATATTTTCATTACAAGCAAAACTGTTTTATTCTATCGTTTTGATAAATCTCAACATCCTGTATAGTATCATCAACTTGCTGGTGATGTATAATACAACCCAATCATGTGTTATGCGCGACCTAACCCAGAGCTAATCTGGAAATCTTCCACCTGAGCCAGTCACCCCTGACGTTATAAAATTTCATTCCTTGAAGTTTCTTTAAAATAGCGAACCTATCGGTTCGCTGAGCCACAATCCTCAATCCTCAGAGGTGCAATCACTCAGTTCACGCACAAAAAGGTCTTATCCAGTGTGGAAGATCCCAACGGATGCATAGATAAATTCATATACCGACTCCGGTCTTCTCCTCTCTTACCATTGGGACAAACTCGAAACAGTGCGATTAGATAAAAGTTGGTTTCGTCTATTTTGAGTATGGCACCTGGGAGAATGCAGCCCTGTAACGGAATTAGATTGGGTTAATTTGCTGGATAGAACTCACAGAACGGCGGAGCGGAGTGGCGAACTGTTGTTTGAATTATATGACCATTATAGAATTTACAGTTTTAACATTCAAGCACGTAGAAATTTTAATTCTACATGACGTAATAAATTTCGCTTACTATGCGTTCAACTGTGTTTTTCTTTACATTAAAAAGTGTACAAAAAATTTACTTGTAGGTATAGTTTATTTCAAACATATTTGTAACATAAAAAAAGGTGGGCTTCTTTGACGGCGGTAAAGGAATCAAAGAGGCCGTTGTTTTTTATGTTGCAAATAAGTTTGAAGTAAACTGTAAATGACAGTTTGGGTAAATATAACTTTACTAATTAAATTATCTAATAGTATTTGTTGATAGGTATTTTAAAGGTATACCGAGTGTCCCCAAGATGATGTCACAACATGCCATTTCTATAATTTTTAATAAAAAATATATATATATTTCAATAAGGTGATGCTTCTCTGCACAATTCTTTGGCTGTTTTTCGTTGCCTAAATAAGAAGTTCGGAGGAAATTGGCTTAGAACTAATGGGCAGTAAGGTGGACTCCAAGATCACCAGATCTGGCTCCGTTAGACTTTTTGATGTGGGGTCACATCAAAGAAAGAGTTTTCTTAATTCCACCCAGGAGTAGAGAAGATTTTGACAACATTTTGCATTATCTCAGTAAAGACAGCACCAATGATTATTTACAGTTCATCACCATTTTTTTCGCCATTTTTAATTAATACATCTCTTGTGACAAGTCGTTGTAAAGGTAATTTATAGTAGATACCAATGTCTAAAAAATTATGTAGCTTTCTGTTCAAAAAAATAAAGTTGACCACGCTTTCGGTTAAACTGCAAGTCCTACAAACATCCACTTTAGCTAGAAATATACGTATTGACACACTATGTATTACTACCAAATTTCAATTTTTTTTTAATTGTGGAAATAGTACGCCATATGGGATTGGGACACCCGGTATAGAAAGGTCCTTTACGTATACAGTGAGAATCAAAGTTAAATTTTTTCCCACATAAATTGAATACAAATTTCAAGAATTATGTTGATCTGTGTGAGGGGCGATAATAGGTACGGAAAGTTTGCGTAGAAGTGTGTCATAGACGCATTAAGCTCTGTACAAGAACGGTTTTCCCCATAACGTTTGCAATATTTGACATCTCCCTTTAATGGGAAAACACGTGATGTTGTTTTTTTTATATTATTTAAAATTTTATCATTATTATTATTACTTATTTCCAGAATTTGTTCAGCGTCATAAAGAATTTAAAAAAACAAGTTGAGGGAAATATTAGGTGGATAAGGTCATCTGCCTATATTCATACCGAAACTCGAGCCAGCAGTGAAAACACGGAGTTTTGATAGCATGATTTCTGATTATCGTATAGTTAATTTACTTCAGCATTCGCCAGCGCCTTGAAGCAACCGTTTTTGTAATTTCGATTATACGAACTTGCGAATACAATTCAGAAACGCAAAACTACAACTATTTTAGATGTGCTCCAAGTTTGAGTTATGTCAATAACTATATACGGCCCCGAAACAAGCCACAAGGTTCAAGTACTTCAAACAATTTGGACGACCTATTGTGCTGTCCTTGTCCACGATAGCTCCCAGGGAGCATCCTCAGAGGAGAATTGTTTATACAGGGTGGCGCATCGTAAACAGACCACCAGGGTTTATGTCACTTTAGACAAAGCGCTTAAACGGGTCGCTTTTATTTTCAAAGGAGACACTTATGTTCACTATTTTCCTTGGCACTACCTCAGCCCCTAATCGGAAGTAATATTTACCCCCAAAATTCACGTAACGTAATGTTTACATTTTAAACAGTAAAGTACCATTATAAATAGAATTTAACAGTTCTTTAGAAGATTTATAGCAACGTATCACGTACGAATTCCGACCGCTAGAAATGCTTCGGAATGTGCGAAATCATTTTGAACAAAAGGTTTGTTATTGTATGGATGTTGGTGGGGGGGGCAGACAATCAACTGACACATAAGTAATCTACTTTATTATGTACTAGAGTAATTCGAGCACAATTTCTTGGAAACTACTAGCTTAATTTTAAAAAGTAAAATGCGGTCGTAAAAAGAGTTTCATAGGCTTTAAATTATGTGCCACGACACCATTTGATATTTTGGAACTAAATATCACATATAATACAACCCTCTGTATCCTTAAACTAACGTTGTGCGGGAGCGGGTACACATTTAGAGCAACAGACACGCATGGATATGTATAGTGGAAGTAATGTCTCACAGTTAATTCCACTGCCATGACCGAGGATCGAACCCGGAACATTTTAGTGGGAGCCAAGTGCGCTTGCGTTTAGAGGTTGAGGTGGTTAAATATCACCCCTGTTTAGGGGTTGAGGTGGTTCCAACGAAAATAGTAAATTGAAAATAAAATCGACCTGTTCAAGCGTTTTGTCTATAGACAAAGTGACATACACCCGAGTGGACTGTTTTCGTTGGATCATCCTGTATATATTCCTAGTAGTAATTATTATTTGAGATTCCGATCGATGTTTATTTAGTTTGAATTATAAGTATCAAGTTTGTCCATAATGCGGTGTGTGAGCTTGAATTTCTGCCGTAACTTTCGTGTCCTCAAGTTTTCTGGGCTTATTTTTGTGGAATTTGTTTTTTTAAATAACCCCACAAAAAGTAATCGGGAGCATAAATATGGGACGATAGTTGGCATCGTTGTGCAAAATTTTGCCTTGATTTACCTGCTGTATTGTTTTGGTACACCATTATTGTTTTACCTTTAGAAAGTATACTATTCATTATTAATTCGTCATCCACATATACTGGGGTACTGTTCTTATCAAATAACTCTATAATTTTTTTGGTATTCTTTAAAGAAAAAAAGAAAAGAAATGAAACTGACCACTTATATGTCAGGATTCTCTGAACGATCAGTTGTAAAATTATATTCGTTTTAGTATTATTCGCTTTGCAGAAGTTTCCTGTGTTATTAAAAACTGTTTTAGCAGAAACCTCTTTGACTTACTACCCATTTTTTTATCCCCATCTACCAATATTTTCTTTAAAAAGAACAAAGAAGCATGTATTCAGCATCGGAGAACTTCTTCGGTTATGCCCACATGTAGATTTGGTGTAAATTCTTAATTAACGTGTGACTCAATGTTTTGATCCCCTTCTAAATAAACCTCTACTTCCAAAACATAGATTTTGAACTACTTTGTATTAATTAAAAAAACGAATTTACTGTTATGGGTTCTTTTAACAGCCACTAATTTGTAGGTTATATCAAAATTGATAATTCCATTTCGAGTGAGTACTGTTTGTTGAAACAAATGATATGGGACAATTTCTAATATAAATCAATTACATGAGCACACATTAATTAGTAGTACATTATGTATTAATGTTATTATGTCAACAATCCCATACAATATCAACAATTGTGAAATGCTGTATAGTTTATTCATTATGCATTGTGTAGGAATGCTCGGTAATTTCACTAAATTATGTCGCGCTTCTAAAATAACTATATTGCATTCCTAGAAATATTTTGGGAAAGCTTACAGAGCTCTCTACATATTTAAATATATTATTTCTAAATTTAAGTAAATTTATTGTTTACAAATACACATAGAAGCAGCTCAACAAGCACCTACGCTTTATAGTATTTATTTGCTTTTCTATGTTCGTGTCTTAAACTTAAGAATGCTAGATGGTGTATTCGTGATGTTAAGTGATGAGTATAGCCAAAGATTAGTGTGCAGGTATAATCTTTGGTATAGCCCAGACATTGCCAATCTATAACAGCAGCGCATAGTGATTCGACAGTGTATAGTGTATATATTATTTTCATATTACGGTTTTCAATTTTATTTCTAGTAATCAACATATAGAGTGCTTCTCTGATAATATATAATATAATATAATAATATAACATGTTTATTTCCATAAGACCATAACAGTATCGGAATTGTCAAATACTGAAATGTAGATTATAAAATGTAGAATATATATACATACACATATACACACATATATACATATATACACATATATGTACATATATACACATATATATACACACATACACACACATACACAAACATATATACTCATATATAATGGTAAATTACTAAACATCTGACATAAATACAAACAAACATAATTAACAATTATGACTAAGTAAAGGTACACAATTGTTTTTATTATCACAGAATTAATTAAATTAGATTAGTAACATTAATTAGAGAGGTAGTATTCCTCATAACAGTAAAAGTACTGTTCCACTAAATATTTTCTTACAAGCTTCTTAAATGTTACAAAATTGTTTGCATTTCTTATAACTTGTGGGAGGTGGTTATATATTTTTATTGAAGAGATAAAGGGACCTTTCTTTATTTGCTCTAATCTATGGCTGGGTACAAAAATATTTTTTTGCTAATCTAGTGTTGTACTTACTTATATCACCACATTTTAGAAGATGATTAATAACTGTATATATGTTATTGGCATTAATTACTGAAAAAGTAATTAAAAATGTGGACATTTTCAATTTGTCATGTATACTACTCATGTTACATAACATTGCTTAACTGCTTGTTATGGCCAAAAGCATGTTCAGTAAACCACAGAAGAAAGGTTATACAGGATGATAATGATTTTATTGTAACATGTGACTCTATTAGTGCCTTCATTGTGCAACTTACAATGAAAGATTATTTACTTCTCAAAGCACGTTATGAACGATTTATATGAAACAAAAATTTACTGTGATGAACAAAACATGTATATATCTTTTTATTTTGTTTATTTGTTAAGTTCCTTAATTTAAATTTAGTTTTTATCATCTCCAGATAATGCCAACTTGGTTGCCAAAACGTAATGGTAGAGTGTGATGGGAGTACAAATTATTTTATTAATCAAAAATTGTTCGATTTTTAATGGCTGTTGTAGTAATCGAGATACACTTGTAGTCCTTCCTATTTCCACATATAAAATATTGCTAAATGTTGAGTCTGCCTCGTGGTATTTTTTGATTATTCTAGACTAGAATATTCTGACTCTTTTATGGGTATGCAAGAAACGATTGAATATAAAGTATTCAACTTAGTTTAGAAGTGCAACACTTCTTGTGACACTAAAGGGTAATGTAATGTAACCAGACGTTAGTTTTTCTATTAGATTTTATAAACTTTTATCAGACAATAAAATTTTAATAAAGAACTCTCCAACCATATGACAGTACACTCATTTTTCAGCCTTGATTAATATCCTTAATATTATTCAAAGATTGATAATCTTATTATTATCCAGAACTTATGAAAGCAGTTTCCAATAAGCCTTTATTTCTTAGGGATAAGAAAGAACGATATGTCAGTTATTATTATAAGACATTCTTCAACCTTTAATGGGTTCTTAAAACTTCAGTATTAATTTCAACAAACATTTTAATAATTAATGACGCTGATTAGACACCAGCTAGACAGTAACTACCCCATTCTTAATGTGAAAGCTGAAAAATGGATAAAGTGGTTAGGGCCGAACTAAACGTGGTTTATTGGTGATAAATATGAGCGTTTGCATTTTAAATTATTTAAAAGGTTTTCATAATGCAGTTTTTAATGCATCTATAAATGCTTCATCTAGCAAAATGTCATAAGCGTAAAAGGAATTATGGCAGTAGTTTGTTTATAATACAAAATGCTGAGTCCTCTCTTCTTGCTTTCCCCCTCATTTTTTCAGCATATGTAGATCCCTAGTGTACACGGAAAAAATCTAAACTATATTTAAGACTACTATTCTTAAATCAAGACATTATTATACTCATATATCCGCAAGAATAGATATTTTTCCAACAACGGAAACGTTATTCTTAAAAGTCATTATCTTAGTCTCCTTTTAATGATAACTAACTATTAACTTTAGAATAATGGTTCTACTTCAGCTAAGAGGAAGTTTCGAACAATATTCAATACTAACTTATACTTAATCTAAGATTTCATTTATTCAGTTCGAAAGTAGATATTGCGATCTGTTACATTTAACACTTAATGTAAGAAATGTGTCATTTCGTTCAACAACTGTATTATTTAAACAAAACTGATGAATTACTTGAATCAATAAATATTTGATGTCGACTGAAATCTTTTTTTCTTGATTTAATATTGCGATGATTAAATTTACCACTTAATGTAAGGATAAATTTCATTTCGTTCAACAATTTTGTTGTTTAAATAAAACTTTTTCCTTTTCTTTTTTGGAACTTACTATCACATAAATAATTCTTCGTTATCTAATAAATATAGTTAGTTACCAGTATGTTACTGGAAAAATAAACCTCTGCGGTTGTGATTTTACGTTAAAAGATTAGTCAAAGGCTGTTTTTTGAAACGTTAAAGAATTATATTATTATTTTTTTGTCTCATATTAGTTGTCAAAAAACACCCTCTGACTAATCTTTTGACGTAAAGTCACAAGCGCAGAGGTTTATTCTTCCAGTGACATACTTTGTAACTAACTATATTTTTTAGATAACGAAGAATTATTCATGTGGTAGTAAGTCCCAAAGAAGAAAAGGAAAAATTTAGAGAATGCCACAAATATTGTTCAGATAATATTTAAATAAAACTGATAAAAATATTTGAATCAAATTTGAATTTCTGGGATTAGCTAAGGACTTTTCAAAATTAGAAGAAGTTTTTATGAGGAATGACGTTTTATTAGGAAACCAAAAACAAAAAATTTTACAAGTATAAGTCCATTCGTGAACACACTGTATATGACACTTCAAATATACCACAGGAAGGCACATTATTTCTTTATAAGCTTTTAAGTGTTTTATGAATTTTATTCTCTTTCCGATTTGAGAAATAAGTTCTATAATCTGTTCTTTTGAAATTTCCAGTAAATTGTCCAATGTTATTTAATTTTCTTGACCTAGAAAACAATTATTTATGTTATTAAAGTATAAATAATTTTAACAAATCATTGTAGCTAACTATATAATAGAAAAGTATGCTCGAACTTTCAAACAGGTATGGCATAACAAGTTTTGTACATATGAAACCGAAATTTTTAATCCCATTTGAATATTCACAAAATTTCCATGCATATATATACAAACTGTAAATGGGCAGCTAAAATACATAATAATTAATATGTTAGCATAGAATTTTTGGCAAGAACAAAGAACTTTATCCCTACACTGATAATAAATTAATATCAATAACTTCTGGAAGTCATTGATTAATAATGTTATATATAGGTACACATCAAGGTGCATGACTGGTAAGTCGCCGTATTCCTTTCAAGGGATGTTAGTAGAGCTCATTTGCAACTAATTTAACTATAATATGCATAATACAAAACCTAACAGTTTTTGAGATATTTTATTATTATTTTTTTTTTGTTTTAGAAACTTCCCTTGTCCCTATGTGTTTCAAAAAACATGTGTCATGGCTTAAGCGGAGATTTCTCACTCAAAAATAAGACAAATAGTTACTATCAACGTGGGTCCATTGCTGTTTCGTACTTGAAATGCAGAATGTTGAAGTTTTATTATTATTTCGGTTAATTTTGTAAGGAAAATATATATACCACTGACTTCTTTAGTTTTAGATGGCACAGTTATGTAGACAGTTAATTGCTGAAAAGAAGTCACCTCTTGATTTTTTGTTAGATTTAGGTTTTGTGTAGGAGATAAATACAATTTTTTTTTGTAGGGTACTTAATAGCATTACTTTTTTTTTTTAATAGACTTAAAAAGACTTTAAAAATTACATTTATCTTCTACACGATGCCGATATCTAAAAAACGTCAAGAGGTGAAATTTTTTCGGTAATTAACTTTCTATATAATTGGGCCATCAAAAACTAAAAAAAATCAGTGGCATTTTTATTGTAGTGGCGTTTTATTATACCATACATATACAGGGTGACTGGTAAGTCGGCTTATTTCCTTGAGGGTGGGTTAGTAGAACTCATTTGCAATTGATTTAGAAATCTAATAGTTTTTGGGATATTTTATTTAAAAATAATAATAATAATAATAAAACTTTCTTTAATAAGTCAGTTTTCTGCGTTAGTTTACATAGTTATGTAACAAAAATTAGGTTAAATACTTTAATAAGATAAAAAGACTATAGATTGTATCTAATACACAAGCAAATATTATCAAAAAGGAAAATAACTTTGGAAATCTATACACAACAATTAAACTTCAGATGAACACCTTTTCACCTACAATATAGTGACGTTGTGTATTCATTTCTTGTAAAGTATAACGTAATTTAAATAGCTTGCATGCAGTAAAACCCATTATTAAACTTACCTTTTAATATTGAAATTAAGGACTCCAATTCCCAACTTGCTAATAGCTCTTCCATCGTAGACTCATTAACTTCTATTTCACAGTTTATAATGATCATATACCTCTTTCTCAAGGGTAACTTTACAAATATAAATTATTTCATAATAATCAATATCTAGGAACAAAATACAGCAAGCACAATTCGACGCGTAATAGGTAATTTATGTCGTCTTTGGCAAAGGCATAGCTTTCTACGTCCCACCACTGCGCGATTCACTTGTCCCATCATTATTTTAGAACACTTCACATTGAGATTAGTAAGTATGTGTTTATAGTTGTATTCCAAGAATAGTATTCTTATGTCAAGAAAAACATTTAAATAAGAATTTACCTCAAGATGTCCTTATACTTACTCTCACGGTTAACAGTACTTGAAAGAAGTGTACTATTAAGAGTATATTTAATACATACTTATACTTCGAAGGATTCAAACTTATATTGACTTAAAGACTTGCTCTAATGAAACTCAAAAATATATCTGTTCTTGGTTTACAATTGGTATATTATTAAAACAATAATAATTTATTATGCCAAGTAATATTATTGTAGTGACAAGTATAAAAATTCAAGAATAATCGATTCCTTGGATATAGAATAGTTTTCTTTCCGTGTAGTAGTAGTGTAGTAATTGTTGCTTTATATCGAATTGGTAGGCATTTGGATCAACTTGAGTAGTTGTAATTTTATCCGTGCATATGGGAAAGGGATATATCTCAATAAAAGATGGAGACAATAAAAAATCCTAAATCTGGAGATATTGTAGACGTCCATAAAATAAATACTCAAGAACCCAACACAGAACCTTGCGTATTGCCAGTACCCACGCATGGTCACTGGTCAGTTGAAATTACTTTACTACATGAAGTGATGTGTCAGTTGGTTATGATACACACGACCTTAAATAATTTTTATTTTAAAAATCATGAAACAATCGATTTGTACTGTGCCTATTATCTATTTATATCCGTTTCTCTATCTCTCCCTGATATCGACCTTTAAATGTATGATTTTATATTCCGTACTAGGCCACCTAAAATCCCTAATGGTGATTTATCGCTTTTTTTTCAATAGGCTCGTACTATTTTAAACGTAATGGTTTATAAATTACTCCAAGAAAATTTCAATCTATAATACCAATAACCAGCTAAACGCACGATAATAATTTATAGCCGTACGTAAATAGCCCGATTCCCTTCGAAAGTTAATCCAGTTTTAGGGAAGTTTACAATAAACCCCGAAGATATTTGTCATAGCGTGCCTGGAGGTGTGAAACGGGTCCGGGTATTATCGAGGGAGGCATTTTAATTAATTTATGAACAATACCCTTTTGGCGTGTTTCATTGTCGATGCATCGGCCTGTAATGTTGAACACAAGCTATGAGATACATTCTGTGCAGAGATATACAGATGTCAATTTGTATGTCAAATACGTTTAAAAATTGTCGAAAATGTGCGGGTGGAAACAATGTTGAGAAAAGTTATGCTCGTTATTGTTTTAAACATAGGAGTTTTTAGAGATTGGTCTAAACAACAGAATCGACTTAAGGATGAAGCTTGTACGGAGCGAAGAAAATTGCGGCGAAGAGAAGGCAGTGGAAAATTTTATATTTATGTGATTCTAATAGGTTAATATAAGAATATTGACAATCAGATACCTAGAACTCGACTCGGTTTGTTGGTGGGTACACTGTCTGGTCTATGTCATACCGATGAGAGGTAATAACATCGAAATTGGGGGGGGGGGGGGGGGGGGGGGGGGGGGGGGGGGGGGGGGGGGGGGGGGGGGGGGGGGGGGGGGGGGGGGGGGGGGGGGGGGGGGGGGGGGGGGGGGGGGGGGGGGGGGGGGGGGGGGGGGGGGGGGGGGGGGGGGGGGGGGGGGGGGGGGGGGGGGGGGGGGGGGGGGGGGGGGGGGGGGGGGGGGGGGGGGGGGGGGGGGGGGGGGGGGGGGGGGGGGGGGGGGGGGGGGGGGGGGGGGGGGGGGGGGGGGGGGGGGGGGGGGGGGGGGGGGGGGGGGGGGGGGGGGGGGGGGGGGGGGGGGGGGGGGGGGGGGGGGGGGGGGGGGGGGGGGGGGGGGGGGGGGGGGGGGGGGGGGGGGGGGGGGGGGGGGGGGGGGGGGGGGGGGGGGGGGGGGGGGGGGGGGGGGGGGGGGGGGGGGGGGGGGGGGGGGGGGGGGGGGGGGGGGGGGGGGTGGGGGGGGGGGGGGGGGGGGGGGGGGGGGGGGGGGGGGGGGGGGGGGGGGGGGGGGGGGGGGGGGGGGGGGGGGGGGTAAGACAATTATTGTTAGAAATATATATATATATATATATATATATATATATATATATATATATATATATATATATATATATATATATATATATATATATATATATATATATATATATATATATATATATATATATATAAATATAATATATAATATAAAAATATAATAAATATAATTACTGAAATATATATTTTTCATCATTAAATATATGTATTTTTAAACTATTTATAAAGATTTGCAAATATATATGTTCCTATAAAAATATATATAATCTTATAAAAAATATATATTTTATGCACAAAACAATATAAATATAAATGTCACCTTTTGCCATCATCTAGCGTACTCAGTTCTACCTTTATGTAAAATGCCGGTATTAAACTGAAACATTGGCATTTAACACCTGTCTCTAAACGAGCTATAAACATTATTCATAATTCTGTTATTGTATTAAAAAGTACAAGCGTCTACACCCTGGAAAGACATCCTAGATGTCTCTGTGTCTCTATGTCGGGTTAGGAATTGATAAATGATATTGGCTATCGATCTATCATGATTTGAAGGTGTAATTCAATGCAGGTCGGGGTATTTGCCCGCTGAGTAGTTGTTTCCTTCATATATATATATATATATATATATATATATATATATATATATATATATATATATATATATATATATATATATATATATATATATATTATTATTTTGTAAATATTTATAAATAGTTGCATTTTCGAATCCAAAATCGACATGTCAGGGGATTTTTTTATAAATATGCACAATAATTGAGATACCGAATTTATTCCATTTGGCTGTTCCACACTGTATATATTTTTAACAATAATTATGTCTTAAACGGCGCCTCATAGATGAGATTCATTGATAATGCAAATATACTCTACGTTTTTAGTTTTGTTTATAGAGTTTTAAGGACATTGGAATAGTAACGTTGACTATTTTCCATTTATTTCGATTTTACCTATATTAATACTCTTGATTCATATATGTATTACTGTTTCGGGGTAATTTAATTATTGGAAAACTCAGTTATTTTTTAGTTTTCCCTGCAAGCTGTACCATATCGAAATGTCCTCTGTTTCAGACACAACATAACAGACAATAACTTCTGTTTCACTTCCAATCAATTTAAAGGATTTTATTTCCAACTAAAACTAAAGTTTCAAATTTATTAAATCCGAGCTAATGGAAACGGAATGAAATGAGGCTGGCCGACAAATGTAGCTTTGTAACCGTAATGATAACTTAAACAATTTGCCTCAAAAATAATTGAATTTGGGATACTCGGCAGAGCAAACACAAGTAATACGTTTCGCCTCGCATATCTCTAAAATGTACTACCAAACTTTACCAAATTGATACATTTAATACCACTGGCGCCACAGTGGACGGAAACGCCAAAAAGCTGGCCAAAATTAAAAAAATAATTTTTTTTTTGAAATGGAAACGTTTTAAATCGTTGTAGTGGTACCCCTAGCATTAGAAACGACCGTTAATACCGGTCCGGGTTCACTACCTGAGCGAGGAAATTACTTATGTGCGACCGTGCAGCGCGTCACTTCGGCAGCTCGCAACGATTCAAAAATCTATAAATTTTGTCTGCAGTGTAAAAAATTCTCAAAGTGCAGTTTTCTGTATCATAAAAATGGATTCTGCATCAGAAAGTAAGTACAATTAAAATATCTCAGTATCAGATCAGTTTATATATATGGTAATTAGTAAATAATTATCGAAGTGGAGTGCATTTTTGTACATGCAACGATTCATAAACTCCACAAAAAAGCCATAAGTTACGCGGTTGGTGATGGTTGGTCTTGAAACTTATTGGAATGTGTTCAATGAACATTTTTTCGAAAGTGTATAAAAAATTAGCTACATCTTTTTGCATCTTTGCGAGATATTGACCAAATTGTGCGCGAATGCACGGATGCATGCACATTCGTGCACCATAAAGTGGGCTCCTTTTGAATGCGTTCTCATGAAATGAGAACGTCATGCGTTCTCAACTCATGCGTTCAAAGTCATTACACATTTTTATTCCATTCCCCAGATCTTAATTTTCCCGAAACAAATGAAACACATGAATTCGCTTCAATTCAATATTAATTTTTGAACTATGTATATATTTTTGACCGTAATTTTTTTGAAAATCTATATGGGATTCTTCATTAGCGACCCAAAAAAACTATACAAAGTTTTGTAAAAATGCAGCGATAATTGGCGATTTTTGGTATGTTTTGGGGGATTTCATGGCCGCCATTTTGTTTTTTTCAAAATTCAACTTCGGATTCTTGATCAGCGACACAAAAAACCCCTGTATGCACAATTTCAGTAAAATAGCTCAATGCCTTTATATTTTGGCCAGCGTTTCGGCGTTTCCGTCCACTGTGTGGCGGACAAAAAAATATTTGCTTTTTTGTAACGTCCCTGACTATGCTTACAAATGAGTTCCAAGCTGAGAGTTCCTGTCTATTAAGTGTTCCTTTAAAATCTGTATCGTGAAGTAATTTTTTAATTTGAGGACCAATTAAAATGCCTTCTTTAAGTTTGGCGTGACTTAATTGGGGAAAAAGTTCTCTTAAGCATTTAAATCCTTCATCCTCTTTATTCATAGCCTTCACAACATTTTTCATTAGTTCTATTAGTTTTGAAAAAAAAATTGTGTGATGCAATAAATAGTTTTCTTTTCATATAAACATTTAACCACACCTATATTTAATACTATATAGTAAGTAAATATCATGAATTTAATGAAAATGTATATGGGTTTCCCTTTTTACAACCTAATTTCCTGCATCTTTCGCCTGTCGTCCCTATTTGCATGTCGGATATTTCCATTAATGAATATCATAGCTTTTTCGAACGACTGTACCCCAGAGATCTTTACCACGCTTATGTTTTCATTCCTATTGTTTTCTAATTAAGGAATTAAGCACGTCGAGTTGTGCATGCAAGGAACAAAGGAAAAATTTGGGAATTGTGTTTTAAATTAGTTGTAATTTGCCACAGATGCGGTGAGGAATTATTCTTTTTTTCCTCTGTAATTAGTGAAGTGGTAATTCGTATTTTTCTCTTTTTAGCCCAGGTTAAGATTTACATAAAGATTAAACGGAAGCCGGGCTTTGCGATGGGAAGCTTTTTCTTCGCTTTTTTATAGTTTTAATGAAACAGTTTATATTCGTATTTCATGTTTTATTTATGTACTTGGCGTCAACATTTCTTTAACAATCCGTATTTGTCGACATGCGCGTGTAGGTTGATCCCACTCTAGGATGATCCGTTAAAATAAGAGCAAAAAATAAGCGATTTAATTTGAGATGATTGCACGAAATACATAAGATAAAAAAATACATCGAAATAATTTTTTTAGCATGAACAATGAACTCAAAATCATATGCTATACGATTCAAATATATTAAGACAAGCCCTCACTTTAACTGTGAAAAACGGCGCAGTAGAAAAAATGGATATCGGCAGTTATGCCCAGAAACATTTTTATACTCAGTTATTACTAGAGTGCGGCTATCGGCGAGTCATGACTAAGCCTGGCCAAGCGATGGTAGATTCAGGGTCGGGCGCAATACCAATGCCATCGCGCTCTTGTTTACGATGACAATGACACAACACACTTCAGTTTTTATCTGTCGGTCGATGCATAGAGTACTAATAAATAATAAATAATGTTGAGCGTAAATAGTAGAAAACGACCGCACGCTGATAAAATGAATAAATTTATCGGTAAATTTCCGGATTTATTCTATGATGGATGTAAAATAATTTGTAAAGTTTGTGATCAAAACTTAATGTGCTGTAATAAATACGGCTGCAAAATTCATGTCAATAGTAACCGGCATAAAAATAAAAAAAATGACGTGTCTTCTTTAGAACCTCAGTTTATGTTTGATTTACTGTTAATGCTGATTGACTGTGATGTTCCCCTGCACATATTGGATAAACCAGCATTTCGGGAGTTCTGGAATAAATACAATCCCCAGGTGAATTTACCAAGTCGTTCATCGTTACGTAGATATGTACCAAGTGTTCGTGAAGACATTGTAAATAGGATTAAATGTGCATTAAAAAATACACGGCTGTGGTTATGTGTTGACGAGACGACAGATTGTAAAAAAAATTCTATTTTAAATGTTATAGTACGTATACACGGCCCTGTTAAACCAACATTTCCACTTTTACTAGCTAGCAAAAGACTAACTGCATGTACTGGCGAAACAATTACGTGGGTGGTGTTGGAGACTTTTTAAAAAATTTTAACCGGCGACAAGTCAAGTGTTGATATTTGTGACCGACGGTGCTGCGACAATGCGTTTGGTGGGCCGTTTTCTTCAAAGAGACGATTGTAGGTTTTTACATATTACGTGTAAAGTGCATGCGTTCTATCCTGTAGCAGAAACGATTCGAAAATGTTTTCCAGAGGTAGATGCATTAATAGCAAATACAAAAAAAGTATTTCTCAAATCTCCTAAACGGCTTCGAGCATTTCTCACACTGTGTCCTGGTATTCCGGAGCCACCAGAGCCGATTCTTACACGTTGGGGAACGTGGTTGAAGGCAGCTTTTTATTGTGCTGAATATTTTCAACAAATAAAAGCTGTGATACTACAGTTCAACCCTAACGAGGCTGCAGCTATTAAGGAAAGCCAGACAAGCTTTCAAGATGTTTCCCTTGAAACAGATTTAAAAACTATTTGTAACAATTATAGAGGACTACACGACGCAATAGAAAAATTGCAAAATACTTTGTTGTCGTTAGTGGAATCGCTGCAAATAGTGGACGACGTAAATACACAGCTACAGACTATAAATGACGCAAAAAATAAGCCCATTAATGAAAAAATTCGAGAGTGTATTACGGAAAGATCCTGATTTTACCAAATTAAGACAAATTTGTGATGGTGCATCTATAGCTGCGTTAAGTGAGTTCAGAGTGTTTTACTTATGCCTGTATTACTTCCGTAAATGTCGAACGGTCTTTTTCAAAATACAAACATAGTTTTTTCACCACAGCGAACATCGCTTACTGAGACAACTGTAGAAACATATCTGATGCTACACAGTTACTATAGAAGTGCTCCAGTTTGTGATAACGACAACCAAGCTACTTCATAAATCTGCTTAAGAAGGTGAATTTTGTACATATTTTTATAAAGTGTACCAGTATTAATAAAATTTATTTCCATTTATTTTATTAAAAAGTGCAGCACTAAGCTTACAAAATATAAGGAAATACATAAAAAAGAATTTAAAGCGAACGAAATAGTACAAAAACATACATCACAATATATAAAATATTCTTGTTTTTATTATTGTACTTATTCAAGTATTATGATATGATGCATACCAGTACGTCTCTGTAGGATTAATGACCTTGGCCAGGCTAAGTCATGACGTCAAAAACAGGGTCAGCGCAAGGGAGTATTTGTTATTCATACACCAATTAAAACCAAATATTTTTTTAACTATGATTAAAACTACCAGTTTCAATCATCTCCAGATGATGCCAACTTGGTTGGCGAACCGCGCATTATATGCAGTATGTGGTGTTTTGTGGAAAACTACGTCAGTGTTATCTTCACATCAAAGGTTTCAAAATGACTATAGTAGAAGCAACCACCACAAATCGAAGTATATTATTAAAAGTTGTTCCATATATTCTGCTGTTAAAATCCGCTGCCTGCTTGAAGAAAATCCATTTATTTGTTAAATACAAACGTTCTATCTTGACAACACGTTCTAATTTTTTGTTTACGTAATCATCGATGCCTCCAGATAATTGATACATACCGGGTGTAAATGAAACCCGACTCACCCCCCTCTATTTTTATTGTTTACAGAAATAAATTTATCAAATTTTAATATGTCGTTCGATACACATAAGATTGAATTAGAAGAAGTATTTTCAATTTTCATGAACTTCCGGTTGCGTCGGAAATTACCCCAACTTTCTTATTTTAAATAGAGCACCCTGTATATTTTTACATTTTTGCAATCTATGGTGAATTCTTAATATAATAGTATACATTTTTCTTTGATTTTTTGTTCATTTCTTTTTTAACGAAAATTTTAATTTTTGCTTTGGGTGTGATTTACAAAAAAATGTTTCCGAATGGATTTCTTACTATTGCAAAAATTGAATTACTGTTTTGTGATAAATACTGTCTTACATAGAAGCCTTCGAAAGTGAGAAAATACGCTTTCTCTAAAAAATGCGTATTTGTCTAATCTCAAAATGGTGGCTCATCAGGATATTTAAAAAAATACATCCTTTACGATTAATGCGACACCTAACTTGGCAATTCAATAAGAATTCACAGTAGAAAAATCAAAATTCTTCTAAATAAACAGGTATTATAATGTAATACACACTGGCGGTTCTTCTATAGGGTTATTTGGTCAATGACCTCCCACATACAAATAAAGAAATAGAGCTATTCATTTTCTGAAGTTTAAAAATATATAATATATATATTTTTAATATTCTTAAAAAATATATTAAAGTTTCTAGTTCATTCTATGCACAATACTGTTCAAATATCGAGCAATTTCTTTCCCCCCCGGGGACCCGGGCTCTACATTCATATTCATTACATTATTCATTTATAGAATTTAAAAAATCTTGGGTCAATCCACAACTTGTCCTTAAAGCTAGCTACGGACCGAATTTACAACGAATTAAAGTGAAATAGACTTATGCGCGAATCGTCAGAAAGCAAAAGAGACAGAAAACACTGGCGGGGACAATGTCCCTGACACATTTTACGGAAACGGTAACGCTCGAAGTTCAGTAGAGCAGTCTTAATGCTGACTAGGTACGCGTTGGTCGGTAAATTCTGTCGCGTTGTTTTCGATGTTTTTATTTGTGAACATTTTATTATTAAATCTCTACTTGTCGTGAAATTAAGTAAAACAATGTTTTTGGTGTTTACTATTAAATATGAGTGTTGTACAAAATATATTAAAACTGAAAGATGGACATAAGTTGGGTTATGAAGACCGAGTGAAATTTAAAGGTGGTGGCCGTCCAAAACCTAATATGACGATAAAGCAAACATCTCTTGATAAGAAAAAAGAAGTTAATAGGTATTTTCGAAATTCAATGTACGAATTATCCGATTGGATTTGCGGATGCGAGGTAAAAAATGCATTTCTTTGTTTCCCATGCCTGTTATTTGGTGATCTTGATCCTATATGGTCCAAAATAGGTGTAACTGACTTGAAACATTTAAAAATAAAAGTACAGAAGCATTCGCTCGCATCAAGTTATATGAATAACTGTTGTAGTCTAGCAACACTTGGTACAGTTGATATTAGAATGCAGTTAGACAGTGCCTATAGAAAAAGTTTAAAAGCTTCCAACGAAAACGTTTCTAAAAATAAATATATTTTAAATAAAATAATAGACTGTCTATTATTCTGTTATCCTTCAGCAAATTTTATTCATTGTCACGCTCATCAACTAAATTTAATTTTACAAAAAGCATCAAGTCAGGATAAAAGCATAACAATTTTTTTTGCTAATTTACATAGCTTTTCTTCATTCTTTGGAAAACCGCCAAAAAGAACAGCCGTGTCAGATAATGTTGTTAAGGTGAGATTACCTAAAGCGGCTCCAACACGATGGAATTTTAATACAAAGTGCATAGAGACTGTTTATACCTATCGAACAGAATTATTAGATTGTTTAGAAAAAATCATTGATAATGAATCAGAAAACAACACTCTAAATCAAGCTATTGGTTTAAAAAACTACTTACAAAAAGAACATTTTCTTTACTGGTTAAATTTTTTTCATTTAGTTATGCCTCATTGTGATATATTGTTCAATCAATTACAAAAATGTAATATCGATGTCATAACAGTAAATAAGTGTATTGGCGTTTTTAATAGTAAAATTGAAGACATCAGAAATAAAATTTTGAATAACTATTTGGAGGGAGACATCCATGCAGTCTGCCCAGAGATGTAAAACGGAAGAATCAAAAAGGGGAATTTCATTAGAAGTTTGTGATATAATTACATCTGATTGTGAGATCAAAAACAGGTTTGGCTTCAGTAATCATTTAGCAGTGTCTCAGTTATTTCACGCAGATCGATTTAAAGATTATAAAAAAAGCTTTCCTCAATATATGTTTAAATTAGTTAAAACGAAGTATCCAGTCATAAATCATTTGAAACTTAAAACTGAATTAGAAGTATTATATAGTCGAGAAGATTTTTCCAATAGTGAAGATGCAGTTGCTTTGTTATAGCTTTTTATTAATAATAATTTGTGCAATACTTTTTCTGAAAGTGTCAAACTGTTAAAAATCTTGTGTACTCTTCCCTATGACTACCGTCGAAAATGAACGTTGTTTTTCCACTTTAAAAGAATAAAGACATTTTTAAGAAATACCATGGGTCAGGAAAGGTTATCTTCTTTAGCTATGCTTACCATAGAAAGGGCATTAATAAAGAAGATAAAAGACTTTAATGAAAAAGTAATTGACCACTTTGCATCTCAAAAAGGCCGGAGGATCGACTTGGAATTTAAATCACTTTAAAATGTAGGTAATACAGTAAACTTTTCTAATTAACCTCCCCATCTCTTGACCCACGAACCGCCACTGGTAATACACAAAACCCTGATACACAAAATAGTGTGCTGTAAAAACAGTTATCTCAAATAAAATTTAAAAAAAATCTTCTACTATTTAGCGATATGATTTATTTTCTTTATTTCGTGCCCCGATTTTGCTCAGTACCTTTTGAGAATTAAATACTGAATTCATTTTACATGCATATAGATTTATTTTGCAATCTTATACTAACTCTCATTCTACATTGCTAATTTAATTAACGATAAGTTTAGGACAAAGAAAGTCTGAATAAATTAGAAAAGGAAACAGAAATTAGGCAGGGTAACGGCTCCATTTTCCGGAGTATGTAGCCGGAGTGCGCATAATAAAGCAATGTAGGGACAAGCAATTTCACCGAAATATTATTCTTAAGTTGACAAAACTAGCACGGCAACGACATTGAGAAAATAAACTTCCTACTTAGCAGTCTTCATGAATATTAAATTACTCACTAGGTTTTCAGCGACGCGACGCTTTACCTTCTTGTTGAGCGAAAACTACATATTTATAAAGTGAGCACTTTTACGTAAAATACAGTGTCATAATTTTGGTACCTATACTGGATACTAGTCCTAAAAGTTAGGAAAGTATGGTATAATCTTTGTATAATAACTAAGCCTGGCCAAGGTCATTAATCCTACAGAGACGTACTGGGTATGCATCATATCATAATACTTGAATAAGTACAATAATAAAAACAAAAATATTTTATATATTGTGATGTATGTTTTTGTACTATTTCGTTCGCTTTAAATTCTTTTTTTATGTATTTCCTTATATTTTGTAAGTCTAGTGTAGAGGATAGTTTAAAAACTGACTAATATATCTAACACTGTATTTTAATATTGAGGCGTTCCTACACAGGTATACTTGTATATTTGCTTCTTAGTATTTATTCAGATAATCTGTTTGTATAAATAAATACATTAAATAAACTGTTAAATGACTTTTATTACATACTGGTACACTTTATAAATATATATAAATGTACAAAATTTTTTATACTTCTTAAGCAGATTTATGAAGTAGCTTGGTTGTCGTTATCACAAACTGGAGCACTTCTATAATAACTGTGTAGCATCAGATATGTTTCTACAGTTGTCTCAGTAAGCGATGTTCGCTATGGTGAAAAAATATGTTTGTATTTTGAAAAAGGCCGTTCGACATCTACGGAAGTAATACAGACATAAGTAAAACACTCTGTGAACTCACTTAACGCAGCTGTAGATGCACCATCACAAATTTGTCTTAATTTGGTAAAATCAGGATCTTTCCGTAATACACTTTCGAATTTTTCAATAACGGGCTTATTTTTTGCGTCATTTATAGTCTGTAGCTGTGTATTTACGTCGTCCACTATTTGCAGCGATTCCACTAACGACAACGAAGTATTTTGCAATTTTTCTATTGCGTCGTGTAGTCCTCTATAATTGTTATAAATAGTTTTTAAATCTGTTTCAAGGAAAACATCTTGAAAGCTTGTCTGGCTTTCCTTAATAGCTGCAGCCTCGTTAGGGTTGAACTATAGTATCATAGCTTTTATTTGTTGAAAATATTCAGCATAATAAAAAGCTGCCTTCAACCACGTTCCCCAACGTGTAAGAATCGGCTCTGGTGGTTCCGGAATACCAGGACACAGTGTGTGAAATGCTCGAAGCCGTTCAGTAGATGTGAAAAATACTTTTTTGTATTTACTATTAATACACCTACCTCTGGAATACATTTTCCATCGTTTCTGCTACAAGATGGAACACATGCACTTTACACGTACATGTAAAAACCTACAATCGTCTCTTTGAAGAAAACAGCCCACCAAACGCATTGTCGCTGCACCGTCGGTCACAAACATCAACACTTGACTTGTTTTTTTTTTTTTCTTGGCATTAGGTCTTAGTCCATACAGCCAGATGCACTTATATTAACTAAAAGGTAAACTAATGCTAACATGAAAAAATACACTGGGAAAATACAGGGACACTCTCTTCTCGCCTAGCGGCCTATCAAGGCATTTTGTTTTTTTAAAAAAGACATCACAGGTGCGGCCACGGGTAGATTAGGAAAATAAACAAAAGTAACACAAAGGAGAAAATCTACACCTAAATTCTAACGCCGCTTCTTTGGATAAATAATATTAAACAGTTCAACATTTCGATTTTGTTAAGATGCATCAAGGTCAGTAAGTTGAATGGTGTTGGAATATTTATTTCTAGTAATTTATTGTATAGTTCATTACTTTCGTTTATGTGTTTACTACAGTTAAAGAAAATATGGTCTAAGTCACCCTCAGTATTACATGTGTCACATAAATTCGATGTGACAAGTCCCAGTTTATAAAGGTGTGTAGGATAACTGCCGTGTCCAAATTTTATCCTGCTGATGATATTTATATATTTCCTAGGCAAGTTGAAGTTATCATGCCAAAATTCACTAGGGATTTCGGGACTTATTTTACAATACCTCGTGGGGTTCGTAAAAACGAGTTCTTGCCACAAGTTGGACCACTTTCTTTTGGCTTCACGTTTGTAGATATTTACACAATCATCGTAACTTAACTGGTTTGGGGTGTCTATTCCAGATGTAATACTTTCCTTAGCGATTAAGTCCACCTTTTCATTAAAGTGAATACCGCTGTGAGCTTTAACCCACATAAAAGTAACATGGCCACCATTTAATTGAAATTGGTTAATCAATGTTTTAATTTTTACAATAAAAGGATTGGATGGAATATTTGGGGGATGACTGTTATTGAGAGAGGTCAAAACGGACATAGAATCTGAGATGATAAATTCAAAATTTGCAGACTATATATTCATTCTTTTAAATACAAAATCTTTAAAAATAAATTATTATTTTTGATTTAAATTAATTATTATTTTACTTTATATTTTAAATTAGTTTATTTGGGTTTTGTTTTATGGCTCGATAATTTTAAAAGAATCGGAAATTCACATTTCCGTGGCTGGAGGACGAAAAAATTATCAGAATATTTTTTTTTTGTTCAAAATTTTTTGACAGGCCAATCAATTGTACACGACGAAATATATTGAGGGTTAAAATATAACTACGCATTTAAAACTCACCCTGTATAACAGTGATAATTATTGTGTACTTATAGACGTGTTTGAGAATAAATTCTATTCCGTTCTATTGGTGGACACTAAATCCATTTTAATATTAATTTATTAAATCAATATAATGGTTTTGATGAATGATATATCAATTCCATTAGATAAAGGCTCTTTAAAAAATGTATAATTAAACGCAGTGTCCAGCGGTTGTAAATTTCCCCGCCCTTAGGGACATTTTAATCGCAGTATTATAATACTTCTTAACACTACTCATAGGTCAGGAATAGCGATTTTCTGCTAGACAGTCGTTTATCGGGAGATCGTGAATTTTCACCATAAGACAACACGAAATAATTAAAGAAATCTCTGCTACGTTACATTTTATTACCTGCCCATTTTCTCAGGACTTCCGAGTTCTCAGAGTTCCCATTAACACACCAATTCACTAAAGTGGATCCAACTTAAAGAGAAATCTTGCCAGAAACACAAATTGGCCAGTGTGTACGGCGTGTACGTGTCGTGTCTGATTCCTGCTAAAACTTTCAACTAGTTTCGATCAAACTCCTCACTTTGGAGTGGCAATCAAAGTTGTTTCACTGCTGGGAGTTTCGAAAAAAAAAAAGGGAAAGAAAAAGAGGGGGGAGGGAATTGGGGGGGGGGGGGAGGTGGAAAAAGGGGGGGTAAAAAGGTCACATTTTTGACTCGGCGAAATACGATTAATTTAAATGGCGTGTGTAGTTTAAATATAGAAAAATTGCAAATATTTTTTATTTATATATAATATTTAAAGATACTTTAAATAGCTGACCGAATTCGTCGCCTTTCGGGGACGTTGAGATATTGCGTGGTTGAAAAGTTACAATTTTACGACTGCGTTGCGAAATACACATAATAACAAGGTTTATACATATATTGGGGTTGACATTGTGATGGAGGCGTTAATATAAATCGTGATTTCAATACCACATTATGTACAATATTTCAGAATAACTATTTCTTTTATATAAACGACCCTTTGTCATATTTTGGAAATATAAGCAAGGAAAATTAATATACTTATATTATTGTAAGATTAGTTTCAGATAAAATTTAATCGAAAGAAATTCAGGATATTTTTTATTTGGGAAGTCATGAAAAAAGAAATACTGGGAATATCTATTATGTATTTATACAAATTCCTAAAGAATATTTGATTAATTTCTAATGTAAACATTGCAGTCAAAACAGATTACATTAACAAAGTAACAAACACAGTAAATGTGAAGTCTATATGCTGACGTGGCAAATTCTCTATATTGTACATTGGACAGAGGAAAATAGCTATTAGGATGAGAATTTCAGAACATAAATGAACTTGTATTAGCAACGAATTATAGGGAACATACAACAACCATTTAATATGTGATAACTAGAGCGTGGCAAATCAGACTGCTTCTTATATGATTTCCTCACTAAAATACCGATTAATATTACATACCTCACAATTTCATGTAAAATGTCATTATACCGCTTACGCACTCACATACCAGTGTCATCTTTTAGAGTTTATAATTTATTTTGTAAGTTATGAATAGGGCTGTCAAATATGTTCCGTGGGACAGTGGCGTACGCGAAATTAACTAATATGAGAAACAATAAACTGTTACAATTTATAACGGTGTTTGTAAAACTTACCCTCTTAACTAGCTTGATGAACTAGCTTGCTTATCAGAAACTGGAGAAGATGTGTAGCCAATTTGCAGCATCAGGTATGTTTCTATGGTTGTCTCCATGAGTGATATTCGCTTTGGTGAAAATATATTCTTATATTTTGAAAACGACTGTTCGACATCTACTATAATACAGGCATACGTAAAATAGTCTTTGAACGCACTTAACGAATCTGGGGTGCACATCACATATTTGTCTTAATTTGGTAAAATCGGTGTCTTTATTTAACACACTTGCGAACTTTTCTTTAACGCGCTCATTTGTTGCGTCACCTATAACGTGTAGCAGTAGATTTACTTCGTCCACTATTTGCAGTGACTCCGCTAACGACAATGCACTGTTTTCTAATTTTTTTATGCTTTCATGTAATGGTTTATAGTTCTTTGCAATATTTTTCAAAACTGTTTCAACGGAAATATATTGGAATTTTGTCTGGCTTTCCTTAATAGCTACAGCCTCATCTGGATTAAATTGTAGTATCACAGCTTTTATTTGTTGGAAATATTCAGCATAATAAAAAAGCTGCCTGCAACCATGTTCCCCAACGTGTAAGAATCGGCTGTGGTGGTTCAGAAATACCGGGACACTTGCTATGAAATGCACGGAGACGTTTAGGAGATTTAAGAAACACTTTTTTTGTACTTGCTATTAATGCATCCACCTCTGGAAAACCTTTTCGAATAGTTTCTACCACAAGGTGTAAAGCATGCACTTTACACGTAACATGTATAAACGTACAACCTTGTTCTTGCACAGAACGGCCTACCGAACGCATTGTCAAGTAGTCACAAACATCAACACTTGACTTTTTAACAGTTCAAATTTTTCTAACGTCTCCAGCACCACCCTGGTAATTGTTTCGCTAGTACACTGACTTAGTCTTTTGCTAGCTAGTAACAGTGGAACTGTCGGTTTAAAAGGGTCCAGTACTCGTACTATAACATTTAAAATAGAATTTTTTTTACATTCTGTTGTCTCATCAACAGATAACCACAGCCGTGTATTTTTTAATTCACATTTCATCTTATTTACCATGTCTACGTGTACAGTTGGTAGATAGTTACATAACATGATGCGACTTGGTAACTTCACCTGGACATTGTATTTATTCCAGAACTCTCGAAATGGTTGTTTATCGAGTATATGAAGTGGAACATCACAGGCAATCAGCATTAATAGTAAATCAAACATAAACTGTGTTGTCGAAGGCACGCCATTTTTTTTATTTTTATGGTGTACACTACGTGAAGTCCACAATCACCCTTATCCTAGCACATCAAATCTTTCTCGCACACGTTACAAATTATTTTAGCACCATCATAGAATAAGTCCGGAAATTCACCCATGAATTTATTCACTTTGTCAGCAAATGGCCGTTTTCTACCCCTGCCTACGTCTGCCATGCTTTATTATTAAATTAATGTGTTGTTGATAACACAGTACAAGAAATAAAATAAAGACACAAAAACAATATGCAATATGCCCAAGTGACTTAACGTATACACAACTCTAAATCTAATAATAGACTGGACTGGAGAAAGAGTTTCGCGGTCAAGGTGAATCCCGGCGACAGTAAGTACATCTGTATTCTACGACCATGATACACAGAAACGATCTGCAGCTTTAGTTATGAATCATTATGTAAGGACTCTTCTAATGACAAAGAAGAATTTTCTAATAGTAATTTTTTATTCTTTATTACACTTTTAAGTTTGTTTTTTATTAATCTTTTTGAATCAGTTTACGGTTAGCCGTTCTTCTTGACAGTAAATTCCAATTTGGCACACATTTCTTCCAAAATGTTCTAAACTGTTCTTTCCTCAATATATGTATGGAATATTACATACACAACACATAAACATAAAGTTGCAAAAAAATGATTTGTTCTTCGAAGTGTTTCAACACAAATATTAAAATAGCCGGTATTCACGTATCAATATTTTTCATCGAAATAACGTGCGATATTCCACATACAATTTAATTGGCGTTTCACGGGAAAAAGGAACGATATATAATTAAAAACGATGGTTTTTTGGAGATCGATCGAAAGCTCAATATAATTAGTAAGTCTTATGTTACGAGTAACTCAATTATAGACCCCTATTCGCTCTGAAACTTTGTTAATGAAATATTTATAAGCTTGTAAAAGGCAACACACAAATAAAATAAATATGAAGGTTGACG
Source organism: Rhamnusium bicolor (assembly GCA_029963845.1). Lineage (NCBI taxonomy): Eukaryota > Metazoa > Arthropoda > Insecta > Coleoptera > Cerambycidae > Rhamnusium > Rhamnusium bicolor. The sequence goes on along the minus strand of JANEYF010003374.1, from coordinate 157,807 downwards.
AAAAAATTTATGAGATACACATAGAGGCAAACGTCCCTTAAAATGTATTTGATGTCATAATATTATTACAAATCTGTTTCATATTAAATGGAATAATTCATGTATACAGGGCGTTCTACTTTTAAGGGAGACGTCCCATGAGATCTAATTCCTACGAGATCTAATTCCCACGATATCTAACTTCCATGAGATCTATTTCTAATAGCCACTCTGTATATCTGTTCGAGTTTCCGAATGAGTTTTATATAGACCGATAAAAAAGTTCCATGAGATCTAATTTCCACGACATCTAATTCCCACGACATCTAATTCCCACGACCTCTAATTCCCACGAGATCTAAAACTCCTATGCCATATCCCATGAGATCTAACGAATCACCCTGTATATATATGTTTGGCTTTCCAAATGTGTTTTACCTTGTAACCTATCTAAAAACACCGATTTAAAATTCCCCCGAGATCTAATTCCCACGAGATCTAATTCCCACGAGATCTAATTCCCACGAGATCTAAAAATATAACGTTGCCTTAGATATTGAAGAAAAGCATTACATGTGCAGCATTCAAAGGCGCAGGGTCAAGTAGGGCAGCGAACTCACTACGCCAGTTTTAAAAATAATGAGGGAATACAACTTGAAAATAAAAATATATTGATTTTAAAAGAATTTCAATGTTTGCTTATTTTTTAAACTATAAACCATGCAAAGATGTATAGAGATGTTATTGGACAGTAAAGTGAACATAAGATTTTTTTAAGGAAAAAAGCTGTTCAATTTGTGACAAATATATCATGACGTGGATTAGATCCTTTATTAACACTGAAGTTCAAACGAACTCTCGTGTAGTATCGTCCATAAGTCCATGGTAGGACTGTCCGGCAACTGTTCGACTGGAAAAAAAATATTGCCCTTAATAGATTATGCAAAATTTATACATATTACAATTCGCTGAAAGTTATATTATAAAATTTTCATTCATGCTTTCTTTGTACCAGAATAATATTTAATTGCTTTATTCCTATACATGTTAACTAACCAAAAGAAAAAAGAGTTAATTACGATAATGTTTTTCAATATAAATAATTGAAAGTTTAACAGATAAAAAGTATTCTCTTTATTAGTATTAATGCGCATGTAAAGATACACATTTATATGATAAAGATCTCGATTTTGTGTTGTCATCCACTGTTTTACATATTTTTAATACTTAATAATTAGCAATTTTAATATTTAGTGGAAGCACGTTGCATAATTTTGGGGCTAAATATTAAAAATGTTTCTGTCCAATTATTTTCTTAATTTTTTTATTTTGTATCTTTTTTTTTGATTTTTTGTAAAAAACGTATTGACTTAACTATGAGACAGCAAACAAAAAATCCCAATTTTTAGAATTTTTTTAGGGAGTTTAATTTTAAGGGGGGGGGGGGGGGGGGGGGGGGGGGGGGGAAGGGGGGGGGGGGGAAAGGGGAATTTTTTTTTTTTTTCTCTTTTTTTAAATTTCAAGGTGGGGAGATGTAAAGTGGTCAATTACTTTTTCATTAAAGTCTTTTATCTTCTTTATTAATGCCCTTTCTATGGTAAGCATAGCTAAAGAAGATAATGTCTTTATTCTTTTTAAGGTGGAAATACAACGTTCACTTTCGACGGTAGTCATTGGGAGAGTACACAAGATTTTTAACAGTTTGACACTTTCAGAAAAAGTATTGCATAAATTATTGTTAATAAAAAGCTGTAACAAAGCAACTGCACCTTCACTATTGGAAAAATCTTCTCGACTATATAATACTTCTAACTCAGTTTTAAGTTTCAAATGATTTATGACTGAATACTCCGTTTTAACTAATTTAAACATATCTTGAGGAAAGCTTTTTTTTATAATCTTTAAATCGATCTGCGTGAAATAACTGAGACACTGCTAAATGATTACTGAAGCCAAACCTGTTTTTGATCTCAGATGTAATTATATCACAAACTTCTAATGAAATTCTCCTTTTTGATTCTTCTGTTTTACATCTCTGGGCAGACTGCATGAATGTCTTCTCCAAATAGTTATTCAAAATTTTATTTCTGATGTCGTCAATTTTACTATTAAAAACGCCAATACTTTTATTTACTGTTATGACATCGATATTACATTTTTGTAATTGATTGAACAATATATCACAATGAGACATAACTAAATGAAAAAAATTTAACCAGTAAAGAAAATGTTCATTTTGTAAGTAGTTTTTTAAACCAATAGCTTGGTTTAGAGTGTTGTTTTCTGATTCATTATCAATGTTTTTTCTAAACAATCTAATAATTCTGTTCGATAGGTATAAACAGTTTCTATGCACTTTGTATTAAAATTCCATCGTGTTGGAGCCGTTTTAGGTAATCTCACCTTAACAACATTATCTAGCACGGCTGTTTTTTTTGGCGATTTTCCAAAGAATGAAGAAAAGCTATGTAAATTAGCAAAAAAAATGTTTATGCTTTTATCCTGACTTGATGCTTTTGATAAAATTAAATTTAGTTGATGAGCGTAACAATGAATAAAATTTGCTGCTACCAAGTGGTGCTAGACTACAGCAGTTATTCATATGACTTGATGCGAGCGAATGTTTCCATACTTTTATTTTTAAATATTTCAAGTCAGTTACACCTATTTTGGACCATATAGGATCAGGATCATCACCAAATAACGGACATGGGAAACAAAAAAAATGCATTTTTTACCTCGCATCCGCAAATTCACTCGGATAAATCGTACATTGAATTTCGAAAATACCTATTAACTTCTTTTTTCTTATCAAGAGATGTTTGCTTTATCGTCATATTAGGTTTTGGACGGCCACCACCTTTGAAATTCACTCGGTCTTCATAACCCAACTTATGTCCATCTTTCAGTTTTAATATATTTTGTACAACACTCATATTTAATAGTAAACACCAAAAACACTGTTTTACTTAATTTCACGACAAGTAGAGATTTACTAATAAAATGTTCACAAATAAAAACATTAAAAACAACGCGACAGAATTTACCGACCAACACGTACCTAGTCAGCATTAAGACTGCTCTACTAGCGAACTTCGTGCGTTACCGTATCCGTAAAATGTGTCAGGGACATTGTTCCCGCCAGTGTTTTCTGTCTCTTTTGCTTTCTGACGATTCGCGCATAAGTCTATTTCGCTTTAATTCGTTGTAAATTCGGTCCGTAGCTAGCTTTGAGGACAAGTTGTGGATTGACCCAAGATTTTTAAATTCTATAAATGAATAATGTAATGAATATGAATGTCGAGGCTCGGTGCTCGGGGGGATACGAAATCCTGCGATCTAGATATTTGAATAGTATTGTGCATAGAATGAACTAGAAACTTTAATATATTTTTTTAGAATATTAAAAATATACATATTATATATTTTTTAGAATATTAAAAATATATATATTATATATTTTTAAACTTCAGAAAATGAATAGCTCTATTTTTTATTTGTATGTGGGAGGTCATTGACCAAATGACCTTATAGAAAAACCGCCAGTGGGCGTTGCTACTTTCCATTTTCTTTCTTAAAATTAGCGAAGAGATACTACCCTGAAATATTTTAACATACTTAAGATACACCCTGTATAGTGTAACTAGGTGTTCAAGTTTCTCAATTTCTTTTTTTGTTTAAATTTATAAACCAACCCTTTTATATCTTGAGCTTATAGAATTAATGTGGTATTTTTCGACCTAGTACTTTGCGGAGGAAAAGTAGATATTTAAGGTGTTCTTAAATGCGTCTCTAAAGTCACGTTTTAATTTGCTTTGAATCGATATTTTAATTCCTGCAGTGTATTTCGATTTTCGTTTTTCAGGGTTCCACTTAAAATAAAAGTTGTTCGTCGGTTCATTCGCTATTTATTCACAGCTTACCGTACTTATTTAACTAAATACAGTACTGAATGAAGAATTTTTTCACCAATAACCATACAACAAAGGACACGCGTCGTCGTCGCCGCCAAAAAGTTGGAACGATAAGCGGTATTTCTTTAATTCTCGTTAAATTAACCTGTTCAGTACATTTAGAGATTCCGGTTTAATTAATTAATAGCAGTTCAAACGCCCGCTAATCAACTTCAAACGTACAAGCCCAAGAACTGTACCTATTCGACAATAATATATATGGAAAATTTGTCTAAATTTACTCCCATATATCACATTCTAGCCGCGCGCCGCTCCGCTCTTGACTTAGACTGTACAGACTTTGAAATGTCGGAAGTTTTAAATCAATTACCAAACTCCCTTGACGTACCATTAATTAACTCCGTGGTTGAAACAAATGAAATAACCACATTTTGTCTAAACGACATTTGGCAGGCTAAAAATAAATATTCAAACAAAGGGAATTACAATACTGTTTGGTTTGCGTTGCGCTACCGAAAACGAAAATTAAAATTGACTGCCTTAAATTCGAGAAACAATCACGAAAAACGATGCACCGTGTGATAAACGTTTAACTTTACAATACTGAAATGCCATCGACATATTTTTTTTATATATGTATTATTTATATGTCGCAGAGGACAAAGACTCAAATTAATTTGGTTTCAATGATCAAATACATAAATTTAAAATGGTCAGTGGCAATAAGAGTGATTGAATAATAATAGTAGTAATGATTTATTTGTCCAATAATACAATATCAATCACAGTCGAAAATGTTATATTACAAAAATAACTGGAACAAGATTGAATATATTTTAAAATAAAAAAAAACAAAACATCTAAAATGCTGTATGTATTAAATGTAAATTACCCAAATATATACGAATATATTGAGAACTATTGTTCTTATATGAAAGGTACAAAGTTTTTATTGAATATCCCAAGTGTCAAAAATAGAATTATAATTAGGATATATTATATTCATGGGATATCTTAATAAATATTTATGTACTGAGCAAAAAACCGTCTATACTTATACATGAACATGATAATAAGGAATTACTTTTTTTCTTAGACAGCTAGGATGACGTGTTGTTTTAATGGAGCAATCCTCCTACCTTCTAATATATTGATTATACCGGTTGTATACACATATGACGACCAATATCAGCTAGATGACGCCTGCTTACTTAATTATATGTTACTGGTACACTTGATTTCAAAAAAAAACTGGTACAACTCTTGTAATCGAAAATCTTAATAGTTTAGTTGTGTGCATATGTCTGTAAATAGGGCTGGCCAGGCATGTCGAGAGGGGGGTGGAGAAGAGGTGATTTACCCCGGACCTGGGTTTTTTTTGGAGGAGATCGGTTTTCTTTGTGTTTTTAAACTTATTAAACCTTTCTCTTTTATTTTATTCAAATGGAATTTTAAAAAATAATTAGAAAATAACTTTTTCAAAACATTTTCAAGCCTGCCATATTATTGTTTAAAAAAATAATATTTGTTACGGATAATTCTACTAATGGTTGTAATTAAAATATTAACTGAATAATGATAATTCTATTTTTAAAATAAGAACACAAAAATACCACTTGAGATTAAAAAAAATGTAAACAATGCAAACTGAACATAAAAATACAATAAAAAAAATAAAATAAATGAACTTCAATTACGTAATACAGAATTAACTAATATTTTGTCATTGCTCCATTAGCGTCTAAAACTGCCTGAAGTCTTGCAGGCATGGACAAAATCAGATTGCTTGCAAGGTCAACTTCTTGCGACAAGTTCTTCCAAACGTCTTCAATTATCCCTTCCAATTCTTGGGAATTATTTGGATGGTTATTTAATTTTCTTATATGTTTCACCATTAGTCCCCATACATTTTCAATTGGATTTAAATCCGGACTTTTAGATGGCCACGGTAACAACTCTATGTTTTTATTAAGAAACCATTGCCTGACACGATGGGCCGTATGTATGGAGCAGTTGTCTTGTTGGAAAATAAAATTGTTTTCCGGAAACACCTCTATTACTGACGGCAACATAATATTGTCTAATATTTCAATATATTTAATGGAATTGAGATGACCACCACTGTTCCAACACACACCTAACCCATTTAGGCTCATCCAAGCCCAGACATTGACTGAAAACCTTCCTGATATTTGTGGATCGAAAGTATATTTTTCGTCGTATCTAGTGGAAGGAGGCCTATATACGCGAACATGTCCATCGTTACAGGATTTAAAAACCTTTTCGTCAGAAAAGACAACTTGTCCCCAGAAGTTTTCATCATTGATTATATAGTTGAGTGCAAAAATAATCCTACCCTGCTTCTGTTCTTCTGAAAGTTTGTATTTTTTAGCCGCTGAACAACTCTTCAAGTCGCTTTGTAGTTTTATTCTTCTGCAAGCAGTAGATACCGACGCAGGGAAATTTGTCTCTGAAATTGCATTTACTGCAGTCTGAAAAGGGTTTTCTGGGGCGTGCGGTGAGTTTTGATACAGGGGAAGCAGTTTGTGATATAGAGTGATGGGTAGCGCGAGGCCCCGAGCGAAGCGAGGCAAAAAATTATTTTAAGAAAAGGGACGTGGCTTCCGTATACTCATTTTAAAGCAAATGTCGAAAGCTGCAAAGTTATGATATCTAGAAAAAAGTACACTTGTAGGACCGCCACTCCTCAATAAACATAAAACATAAAAAACACCACAAAAATTAGACAACCCCCGATTCCAAAGCCGAAGCTGCACGGGCGAGGGTTACACTTATGAAAAAAAACGCAGACACACAACCATATCCACTGACATTGCCAGCGCCGGTGGCGAGGATTGAACCCGCAGCGAAATAGAGAGTTTGTTTAGTCACACTAGCCATCGTGCACTCTCTAGCCAACTATAAATTGAGCCAGCTAGTTAAGTAGTTAACATGCACATACCTACCTATTTACAATGTAGTTTAATCCGCCTCTCCTTTTTTGCGATGTCGGAAATAACTTCGTCGTAAAAGTTTGAAATTTTTGGACATCTCCTTCACAAAGTCACTTTCTATTGTCAATAGGGACAATTTTGAGAGCCGCTCTTCACTGGTTGAATTTCTTGAAAAAGTTTTTATTCTCGTGTCCGTTTTGATGATTTTGAAAAAAATGCAGCCATTCCACTAATACTTGAAAAAAACACTTTGCACTCTTTAAGACACGCTGCAGATTGAGCTAGAACTAAATTTAATCGATGCGCAAAACAATGTACAAATATTGCATTCTGAAAAGTCTCTTTTACTTTGGCCTGCAGGCCCCCCAATTCACCAGCCATTACAGGGGCCCCATCATAACTTTGGGCCATAAGTTTAGCACCACACTGTAGATCATCGACTATCTGACAAACTATAGTATATAAAGCTGCGGCCGTTCATGGCGTTGTTACGTCTAAAAATCCTAAAAAGCACTCTTGGACTTTCCCATTTGGATTTATGTAGCGTACTACGATTGACAACTGACTAATATTCGTAATATCGGTTGTTTCATCTAACATAACTGCAACAAAAGGAGCTTTTTTTATTTCCTGCTTGATCTTTTTCTAAAACAATATTGCTTATCGACTGAATCAAATCATTTTGAATATGATTTGATGTACCGCGAAATATCGTGGAGTGTTCCAGATGGTTACTTAAAATTGTATCGTATTTTGCTAATAAATCAACTAAATTGATAAAATTGCCCCTATTAGCAACGCTTCGAGATACAGTATGACTTCTAAAACTAAGTTCATTTTCGCCGAGAAAACAAACAATGTCAATAAGTCCTTTTAACACTTTCTTTCAACTGCTGATCTAATGAATGTTCAATTCGTGATTTTCCAAATGTTTATTCTTTTAGCACCGCTCGCAAATGAGTTTCACACTTACCATGCCTTTTTGTCACTTTGTGAATGTTGTTTAAATCTGAAAAGCCATTTTTATTCCAAACACCTTTTTCATTTGTGAACAGTACATATGGCCAACAAAACAATTTACACAAATTTTCACAACCCCCTTAACCACTGATTAGCACTGTACACTTCAATATTAAAGTACCTATAGCATGATTTAACTTTCGTTTTTAAGAATTTTAAATCAGGTGTTGGTGTCCCATTTCTAATAATATCCAGTTTATCTTGAAACGAATATGTTGAAAATCCCCTTTTCAACATATTGCACACCACACAAACGCAAATAATATTTTCCACAGTGCTAGAACCAGCTTCCAAATTTAATAAGTAATTCTAAATCTGCTTACACGCGCACTAATATTCAACGTTTTAAAAATCACTTGTCGCCGCACCACAGGTTTAGAAACACCAAAAAAGTTTTTACAAATATAGCACAAAAGCTGAGAATAATACTAGGAAGATTAATATTAAGTATAATTAAATAAAAAAAATAATTAAAATCGATATTAAAATCGAGATTAAAATCTATAAAATAAAACGTATTACGATGTTATACAGCTCAGATATCAAGATTATGAAGTGGGGATGGGATGCATTTCAATAAGTTACCTACTTACATCAGAGACAGTTGTCTCTGCTTAATAACGAAGTCGCGCGAGTTCGTGTTGGCTCGATTAATCGAGTGCGTCATCGTTACGGTTTTATCGTGCAACATTATCTCAGCTGCTCAAATGCAGGGCCGTATCTATTGAAATTGGGTAAAAGTAAATTTTAATGATTAATATATGTGATAAATAATAATTAGGTTCTATTTATGTGTTTTTTTTAATAATCCCAGGGACCGACCGCCACTGGGTTTTCTATTAGGTAATTTATAATATTTTCATCTTCTTGATTATTGCTCTTTCTGGGCCTACCGGAACCAACTTTACGGGATACTGTTTGGTTGGTTTCCCATTGTTTTTTAACACTCATTATCGTGGTTTTACTCACATTGTATTCAGGAGCAAGTCTTCTTATGGACCAACCATCTTCAATTTTAGAAACAATTCGAAATTTTTGAATATCTGTTAGATGTCGAACCATTTTTAATAATGACGCCACTGATTAACGTCAAAGTGACAATTGTAAGATTATTAATATCAATCAAAGAACGAATGATTTACATAGCTAAAAGAAAGTGTACCAGTTTTTATTGAAACCAAGTGTACATGCCCGTCTCACATTCACATAACAGAAACAAATTCTGACAGGTGACAATCATAGTAAAAGATAGCGTTGGGCGATACTCTGAACAGTATCGATATTGTAACATGGAGCAAATTTCGTCCGAATTTTTTTTGTGTAAATAAAAGCTTGAAAAGCTAATTGCTTCTCTATAATTTTAAATTAATTTTTCATTATTATGTGGCGATTGCAGTAAAAATATTGCCAATTAAAATTCAAAACAGAGGAATCTGTAAAACCCTATTCTTGTGTATGTAATTTAAATTATACAGGGTGTCCCATAATTAATTACCAGGTATTTAATCGTGGGACACCCTGTATAATAGCATTGTGGGTCTGTAGATGGCAGTATTTGCATTTCTGATCATAGTTGAGTTATGTGTTCACTACCGAATTTTTTCAACGCTTTAATATGAAAGAATATAAATTTATTGTTCAATACCTTTTATTCGATACCAACATTTATTAAATTGATCTACCGATATATCAGAACGAGAAATATCGATACAAGATATCGAGTATCGGAGCCTAAAACAGCGATACTCCAGCCAACACTAGTAAAAGATTGACCGCCACAAGCAGAAGCCATAAAAATCATGTTGAAGTTAGCAAAATGTTTTATTATCGGTATTACCTAATTAAAACAGAAGCAAAATTATATAGAACTTTTGTTTAGGGCTGCTAAAACGAATCGATATTTTCAAAACGGTTAGTCCGTGCAATTACCGATTCAATTAATATTTAAACGACAATTGCATTAAAATTTAACAAAAACTCTAATAATGTTGACGTAATTCAAGTTAATTTAATTAAAATGTGGCGACCTATCGGTAGTTAATGATCATTTGTTTTTGATTAAATTTTGCCCGTAGTAGAATTTTGATATACAATAAAAATAACCATTGGACGTGGTTAAAGGGTTATTTTTAACTTACTGGTGTACTTTATGTTCAACATAATAAGCAAACTTTGAAATTCTTATTACGAACAAAATCGAATATCAGAAGTGGGATGCGAACAAACTAGACCTGATCTAACTTTAATGCGAAGTTTTAAGTATGCTACTTGTATTTCCAATTTTATTAAACTAGAACTTATAATCACTTAAAAATAAAATAAAAATATGATTCGCAATTTTATTGAATCTTTTTTTTCAGATATTGTGTCGAATTTGAAGTATTGAAGGCGTCCAAGGCGTGTAGGAAAGAAGAAAATTACAAGGCTTTGAAAGAAGGTAACAAACATTAGATTTTTTTCCATAGTATTCAGTAATTTAGAGCGGGACAAAATCCACGCGGCAGGGCATGCTTACGGAACCGCCAGAATTAAATGTGTATTTGAGCATTTTAATGTCACATACAAAACTTTGCGAACGTAGTTTTTGGAATTCAAAATTCCAAACTGCGCAGCGTAATGAATATTTGCATGGTACCCAAGATTGACTGTACTATAATATTCAAAAGATCGCTCTAATTGCAACAGAGGTATAGTAGACCACAACTTTAAGAGACACAAAAAAAATCTCAAAGCTTTGCCGCGATGCTCCTTAGGATAGAGCGGGGCGTACTTTATTTTTCTACAGCATATTAAATAATAAATATAATGTATTACTTAATACATAAAACATCATTATTCTCATGTAAAGTATGTTCTGGCATGATTAGAATAAGAAATTAACGGAAACACGCCCGTATCAATTATAATTTCAAATTATTTTGATATAATTACGCAACTCCCTTCTGATCTAACGGCTACTAAAATGTCATAAAAACAGGCCATAAAAGTGTCAAAAAAAGTGTCAAAGCCGGCGTAATTACATGCAACTCAGTACCGTACTTAAAATTTTTGTGCACTGAAACACACAATGTTAGAAATTTAATAGTATTATATCTTTGATAAATAAATAGTTATTTGATACCATGATAAATTTAAAAAAATTACTCTGTTTTGCGTGTGTCAAGATAGGAATAATATTTTATATATTGGTGGAGCATTGATGAATTTTGTTAGACTAAATTAAAATTATATCCAATATTCTCTTGTTGCTCAGTTTAGCCAATAATAATTTAATATATCGAATTATTTATTGTTGCCCAGCGAGGAGGTACGAGCAATTCCTTGCCAAAAAATGTGGGTTCAGAGTTAAGGTTATCGATATTATTAAAATAGGTAAAAGAAATAAAGCAAATCTTTAAATTCTTTAAATAAATAAATAAAATTCTAGAAAACAAATAAATAAATTCAATTCTGGAAAACAAATAAATAATTATCAAATAAAATACATATATATATATATATATATATATATATATATATATATATATATATATATATATATATATATATATATATATATATATATATATATATATATATATATATATATATATTATATATATATATATATATATATATATATATATATATAATATAATAAATAAAAATTATATTATATTGCACTTGCACGTATGTAAAACACTGATAAAACGATAAATTCACAATATACACTAAATCACATAATATTTTATTTAAAACACTAAACACTATACTCACTCAACACTTCACAACCACTTTCTAAATCGGTATCTGAATCAAGATATATTATTAAACGATCTTGATTAGAGCTGAGGCTTTTTCCTAACTTAATGTATTTTAATGACATGCTGAATACAATTTTGCCAATAACTTTGGGTTATTTTTCTCACTTCAGCATTAATGAGGTCGATTATTTTAGCATCAAATTTGGGAAAGCTGTTATTTTTTTCGAATGCCTCTTTTCAGCTGACTCCATATTAGTTCGATCGGGTTGAAATTACAAAAATATGGGGGCAACCGTAAAACTGTAAGTCCTTGAGCGTCAGCCATTTTATCAATCACATACTGTTTTGAGAAATTTTGCTTCGTAACAATAACCAGAAGATCTTTCTTTTTAAATTTTTTTTGAAATTCTGAATTATGTTTTCGGAAAAATTCTTGAATAATATCTTTTTTCTTTGTTCCAGTATTTTGTATTTTTTCGATTTGCCGCGAATGATACGAAGCATTGTCTAAAACAATTACTCTGTTTTCTTCTATATTTGATAGCAAAGGTGTCTGAAATTTTCTATGTAATGTGTGAGCCATTACCATTCCCCATATCTTCGTGAAATTCTCTGCTAGTGCTAGGTTGAGGATCTTCCCAAGGCCTGAACATTATCACAATATTATTTTACCACAGCCACTTATAAATGAAAAACACTCGAATAATTCACCACCTGCCGGAATATTTATAAAAACACAACTACATAAAATACGCTTAAACACAAAGAAAAATTTCACTTATCTGTTAAAGTATTATACATTCTAGGCTCTCACAATCCAAATAAAATGTAAACACTGAAGCACACACTGTATTTATAAAGCACATAACCTACAAAAATTCTAAAAGACACGAATCGTTCGATGTTTCGCGGAAGATGACCGTCCGTCCCTGCATGCTTTCTCGTTATTAGACTTTTACAGCTGGTTCGGTAGGAACCGTTAAGCCTTAAAATATTTTAGGAGGGAGTTGCGTAATTATATCAAAATAATTTGAAGTTATAATTGATACAGGCGTGTTTCCGTTAATTTCTTATTTTAATCATGCCGGAATATACTTTACATGAGAATAATGATGTTTTATATATTAAGTAATACATTATATTTATTATTTAATATGCTGTAGAAAAATAAAGCATGCCCCACTCTATCCTAAGGAGCATCGCAGCAAAGCTTTGAGATTTTTTATGTGTCTCTTAAAGTTGTGGTCTACTATACCAAATATACCCAAAAAAAAGTTATGCCGTCGCACGCTGAAAAATTTACAAACAAAAAGTCTACTGACGCTCTTGATGTTGCAATAGGTTTGTTTGGTTTCAATAGAAATATTATTTACTCACCTTTTTGAGAGTCACCTTGTACGTGTCTCATTTAAATTTGCTTGCCGTGCTGGTGGCTTATTATTCTAAAGTAGTTTTATAAAAATAAGATTGTATATTCTCTATTGAATACAAACTCCTCAAGTCATGTTTATGAATGTCGAACGGTCGAATGGCAAAAGTAATTTAGAATTCTGGCCTTTTATTCCGGTTCTTTTCATCGACTTTTATCACCAGATCTCGAGAGTTTGTGTATGGGAAATTTATAATGGCGAGCATACGATCTTTATATACTGTATAACCTAAATGAAGGAAAAAGGTTGTTTTCTTGCAGTATTTGTAAACAACCTCATAATTACCCTGGTTATCAAAATAATATTTCTGAGTAACCTGCCTTTTTATAATTGACTAATGAGGATCCTATAAAGACAAACTGTTTATGTTGGACAATAGCGCAAAATGAAAACTTCGTTTAAATCTGCCGTTTCTATTTTTTTTTGGTATTTTTCATTATTTATCATAGAAAAAATAGTTTCATTTGTTACCACTAGGTGGCGCCCCACAGTGACCATACGTCCCCTGGAGGAATTTTAAGAAACCTTTGTAATGAAGTCATATAATGTGTTACCAGTTATACTTGATTATTGGTTTTCAATTGTTTCTTCTTAAAAGCGCAGGTTAATTACAATCTGAGAACATAAAGAATGAAGAAAGAGTAAAATCACTATGGATTTCCAACATGGCCGATAATTATGACGTCAAACAACAAAATACAATGAGAGGTTTTTATTTAGTGTCATATTTTAAGTCGCTTTCGTATAAATAAAAAATAGACATAATTTTTGTCTGTAATTTCACCTATTAAGTGCATTTTATTTAAATTGACATATTGTTTTTGTTCTTGGTCCATCATTAGTAAAAAGAAAGTTGAGGAGAGATGTTGAAAAAGCCTCTCAAAGAACATTATTGCCGAGTTCCGATATCGTATAAAGATTACATCTCTAGTGTGTTGTATTAACACATTTTATATAAAAAATAACATTTTTATATTGCTTTTGTCCATTTACACTAGTTTATTTTACTTATTAAACTAGTGTAAGCAATGGAAAGAAATAATAATTGCAAACCAGGCTAGCCAAACGCGGGCTAAACAAGAGAGACATAGAATCCAGTGAGAAATTGACAAATAATCTTAAATACCAAACAAGACTTGCAGATTTAATTTAACGCAGGCGGGGGCCTTTATCCGATGAGTAGTTGTTTCCTGTATATCTTATCCATTACCCCTACATATTCATTACATTGTAGTAATATTTGTTGTTATATCCTCCCTCCGTATTATGATTTATCCTCTTTTCTGTCTCTTAGGTGAAAGAGTTTGCGTCCGCTGCGAATCCGAGGCCCTACACGAAAATCTAGGATGGAGATGTCAGGGTCACGGTGTAGAAGGCCGCATCACCAGATGGTCAGCACTGTCGGCGCCGCATTGCCACGGTAAATGGCTCAGAGCGCAAGCCGCACCAGACCGAACTTGCACAGCGAGAACATGCAAAAACGAGTCCGAGTTTATTTTCGTCTAAAAAGTGCCCGAGGTCTTTTCTACTGGAAAAAAAGTTAAATAATAGCCCAATGAAACCTACGACGAGTTTCTTTTTTGTTACATTAAAATTATTTTTTCCATTTCTCAATTAATTTTGCTAATCTTGGTCTCTGGTTTCATTGGCTGTGATGACCGATACAAAAGATTTGATTCGATTCTTTAAGAGGGTAAAATAACCATAACCTCACAAAACTTATGTTAAATTTTACATAGGCGTGTTATTTCGAAAAATAAATGTCATATTTTGTAAAAATAAAGTATTCTTTTCTTACGTCATAACGAATCTTGAGTCGTTTTAATGAATTTCTAACTCATGTATTCTGTTATGTTTGTTTTATGCGTGGACTTTATATTTTCTTTATAAATTCAGCTTCCGTTTTTATTCTAGGGTTTCAGTTAAAAAGTAACAATGTATTTTAGGTTATAAAACTAACCTAAAAATTGTGTTTCAAATGTTTTAGAAAATTATCCTCACTATAAACGGCGTATGGTTCAAACCGACAATATGTACCTCTCCTGTTAAAGTTCATTATGTAGGTACAGATTACTACAGATGAATGCATAATGTGTAAAATTGATGAATTGTGAGGTTATGTTTATTAATTGAACTTGTGTGTTAAGTATTCTAGTAAAGCACTTATTTGACTGATTTTGTTAATGACTGATTTTCTGTAATCAATTTTATTTGCTTTTCAATTTTCTAATGATTTTAATTAAATTTTCCTTGTCTTTCCAAAAAATGTACTCGTTTCAAAATTGTGGTTAGACTGTTTATACGATAACGTTTAGTATTAAGGTTTTTACCATATATTTTATATAATGTGTTGTGCAATTTTAACATGATTTATTATTAACGCGTTGACGTGGTTTTTCTTACTAAAATAATATACTAATCATCATTAACTGTAGATTGTATGTTAGATTTTAATTATTATTGTTATATGTAATCTAGTAGTCATAATTAATATTTTTAATAACTAATGTAAATATACAAAAATATCCTTTTGTAGTAGTACATAACCTATTTTTGTCAGACATATCAAAATACAATATCATGTCACGTTAAAAACAATAAATACTAACTACTTATACAATATCGTGTTTTATTTCATTATCCACACACACCATTCAACTCTAATGACGTACCTACATCACGGCATCACAGTGGAGTATATAGACACAAAGATTTAATCTTAGATAGACACTTCTTAGTATAATTTGAGTCAAACTGATGGTATAAACGTAGTCTTTGTGTAAGTTGAGTCAGACTGATGGTATAAACGTAATCAAGTATTTGAATTATATTCTGCTGATAGACAATAGCACCACCATTGCAAATGCAAGAGCAGTGAACCACAGGTTGAAATTTATGTTTAAATTTCATTCAACAACTTCCATTTGATAGATGGCAGCACACATCACAATTTACATATAATAGATATATGGTTTAAAAGAAATAAATCACTGATAATAAGAGAGCCTACTATTAATTTTTTTGTTACTTTTACCAGAGACAACCCGAGACGCGCAAGTACGTGCTAAAATTTAATCCGCAGTATTAAATTGGGCGATTGTAATGGAAGGTGAAAGTAGATGGCGCAAGAAGCAAACGCCCGCGGAAATTCAAAACCCCCCTTTATATTATTTTATTAATATTATTTATAAGCTTTATTTCTGTAGCAGTTGGTGATCGTTTGTGGACCAGAAGTAGTCAACTAGTTGTTTTTAAATACTTCTATTCGTTGGAAGTTAAAAACTAACCGAGTGACTATCTCTGATGATCCACAAACGATCACCAACTGCTGCAGAAACAAAGCTATTTTAAAGTTAGAATACAAAACTAGAGGTCAATTAATTTTTATGTTAAACTAATCAAAAGGTTAATTGTAACCTTGTTGAACCGCTTAACATAAGATTTAAAAGACATATGTTTTTGTATTGGATAATTAACATAACACTCAAAACACAAGTAGGTAGGTAATAATATTTTGTACAAAATTTATTAAAATCAGAAAAATACAAAAAGGCAAATTTGGGACATTTTGTCAATATATTACAGAAAATATCAAGAAAGCATGATAGTTATTTATGCAACAAGACCGGAAAGTGATTCTTAACAGGGCGAGCTGGCAATTTCCATTGCAAAAGCCCTGGCGAGTCCAGTAGTCACTTTCTGGGTGTGTTGTGTACAATGTTTTTTCTGCAATGGTTCCTGCTAGTCTCAAAAAACTTTTTAACTTTAATAAAATATAAAATCAACTGACAGACATCAGACACTTACTTTCAAGGAAGACTGGAATAATCATTTTTAATTGTTATCGGATAATTTTTGTCAACAGAAAATAACATAAGGAATCGGTAAAGACTTTACAAATCCTTATGTCACTTTGCCGGGCTAGACCTGTAAATATGTATTTTCCACTCAAAAAATTGGTCACAGTTAAATTTCTAGAAGGCTGCAGAAAAAAGAATATTATTTAATGATTATAATTAAATTTAAAATATTTATTAGGCTTGACTTGCAGAGACTACCTTAAAATGTTATTAAGTGCTAGATAAAAAAATCATGTATTGTGTGGCACGCAACATGGCTCTATAAAAATTAAGGTTCTAATTATGCGAAAGAATCTTCAGTTTTCTCTTTGTCTCACGAGCACCATTTTTTTATGATTCTTTTATTCATTTTGCCTCACGAGCATCTTTTTTATTTTGCTTCTGTGCCTCATTGTGCCTCTTACACCACCAAGGAATCCCAATTCTAATAATTCCCCGGTCGTTTTCGAACGGTGACATTCTGATCTGATACAGAAGTGCTGGGAATCTCCTCCAAAAATTCACTAGCTGCCTTTACTATGCTAGGAAATTCCTCCGCCAACTCATAACGTATATTCTTTGAAGTTGAGGCCTCGCTTGAGGCTAGATCTGAAGTAAAATGAGATAGATATAAGCGACCATGTTTATTAATTCAAATCTATATTTCTTTATTTTGAATAAATTAAATAATAGTAAAAAGTTTGTGATAATTCTACCAAGCTAATTAGTAACAACATGGATTGATATCTAAAGACCCCTCACCACCAACATTTTGTAAAACACATATTACCTGCTTGCACTTGGTATGTTGCCAACTGATGACATGGAAAAAGTGTGGGGACTGCATTGCGGGTCAACCTATGACTACTTAGGTCGACATAACTCTCAACAGTAAAATGACGGGAGCATATCCTATAATTTTGAAGAGTTTCTTCAGTGTAATGTATACCCATATTCTCTTGCCAAATTTTTGACCTGTAAAACATAAAAAATTGTGCTGTTAGAAGTGTAATTTACCTTTCCAACCTTGAAGGAAAATAATGAAGTTTTGCCACATCGTCCTCCGAAGAACCACACACATAACACAATCTAATTCGTGACTCTGTGGCCATCTCAAACAAAAAATAACCTACAACCAATTTCAAAGTTTATCATGAGGAATGAAATAAGTAAAGGATACAGTTAGCACATTTTCTAATACTGTTTATCCTTTCTGATTAATATATAGATTAGATATAGCGGATAAAATTATTTATAATTTTATAACTTACCAGTTATATGAAATTGGTAGTCTTTAACACACAAATATCACAAAATACAACGAGAAATAATCAAAATCACGACAAAATAACAAACACTTCTTTCGTCAGTTCAAGTTGACAGATAAATACCACAGAAAAAGCGCGGGATAGAACAGAAATGACAGCAGTGCAAGTGCTACCCTCTGCTTTCACCTTCCATTTTATCGGACTAAGACAGCTATATTTGACTATTCTTGTATTAAATAGAGATAGCGAATAAATGTTAAAATCGGACAAAATTTTCTATCCACTTGCACGTCTCGGGTTGTCTCTGCTTTTACTAAGTACCCCTGAGAGATTCTCAGATGTTTTAAATCTGTAGTTTTGTAAATCATTTAATATGTTGTGAAATGTTGGTTGCCAAATATCGATTATTTCGCTCCTCTGGAATTTTAGCAGTTACCTCCTCGCATTTCTGTTATTATTATTATATTTAAATGTTGTATATTGACAGTATTACAAAAATAATTTTGTTTCGTGTAATGCTGGTTGCCTAAGTATTAGTTATTTTGCGCTCCTGATACCTTAGTAAATATCTTCTCGCGTTTTTGTTATCCTGGTACTCGTGATAAATTTTCAAATGAAATTGGAAGGTTTGCAAAGAAAATAGTAATTATTTTGTGTAGTGCTGGTTGCCTATATGCTAATTATTTTGCGCTCCTGATACTTTAGTAAATACTTCCTCGCGTTTCTATTATCCTAATTTCATGATAGAATTCCAGATGTCTGAAGAAGCAGATTGTAAGGAATATAATTTTTGTTTCGTGTAATGCTGGTTGCCTAAATACCAATTATTTTACGTTTCTGATACTTTGGATAAATACCTACTCGCGTTTCTGTTATCCTAATACCCTTAATAAAATCATAGAATAAAATAATTGTAAACTAAATAATAATTTTCTGTAATACCGGTTGCCTAAAAATCAATTTCCGCTCCTAATGAAAAAATTAATTTTTAGTGAGAAACAGGCGTTTTTTTAGTTCTTATTTATTGCCGCCATGTAGGATCAAATAATCGGAAGTAGTATTGTCGTAGATTTAATGTAATGTACGTAAATAATTATTATTTTGTTCTCCAAACTGGTAAGCAGATTTAAATTTGATATCAAAAATAAATATTTTAATTCGCTTATTTTATAAATTACATGCCGTTATAAAATTATTGAAAATTCTTGGCGTAGTTTTGCTGTCATGTGCTGTCATCTGAAGGTAAGATGATATTCTTAGGAATTTAATAAAATATAGTTATCTGTATTCTTCATTCTCTTGGTATGTGCTGCCACCTATTAAGAAGTAGATTAAACTAATTCAATGTCGCTTAGTTACGTTTACATCCTCAGCCCTCAGCTTAGATCAGATTCTATTTAAAAAATAAGAGTTTTGTAGTTGATTTACATTAAGTAAATAAACTTGTGTTCCCAAGGATAAGAAATAACTTTGTAACTAAGGCATTTTTATATACAGACAGTAAATTAGCTCTAGAATCGTTGTATTTAAGTATAATGTGATGGAAACTTATGTTGTAAACGTAACGATCTAGAAATCTAACAATCCTTTTTTATGGCAGGACGTACAACGGATGACTACGTTTACAGTTTCTTTTGCATGGCATCAATTTAAATGATTTTAGAATTCCTATTTAGACTAGTTGATATCATTTTGTATATATAAAATATAAATACTGATATTCACGCATAGTCTGTGACAATTTTATGCTGCAACTACATAGATTAGAAATTCCTTCATTAAATAAATATAAATACCAACCCAGTAAACACCATTTTATGGGCCTTTTCTGGGCTTGTACGGGGTATTTACTGAACATGTTTAATAAAGGCCCAGTAAAGGCTCATACGAGACTAATTTCTAAAATCACTGAAAGATGTGGGACTATCATAAGTCAAATAGTTAGGTCCAGTTTATCAATTCTTAGTTGACACTAACCACTCATTAGAAGATAAATTATAATAAACATACGTATTTATTACACCATAAGCACAAATTAAATTAATATGCAAATAATCACATCTTTATTTGGTGATGAATGACTGATGATTGATGAATTATAATAATAATTATTAATAAAGAAAAGATAATATCCAAAGAGGCAATTATTTCCTTGGGTATTTTCCTATCAGAATTAAGAATTAATGAAGGCTACCAGTACCACGCTTGAATTTACCACGAGATACGCATAGGATGAGATTCAGTCACTAGACGTCCATGTTTGCTATGGCTTTTTAACGCGAGATTTTAGTAATTTTTATAAAAATTAGCTGAAAACATTTAACACAATGATGGCAGAAGGGGAAAGTAGTAGGTAATTTACTTGCTCAGTAGAGAAATTATTGTACCTATCAGAGGTGTCTTATGTTATTAAAGTTAGGTTATGTCAAGCATGAGCATAATGAAAACAAAGCATGTGCATGATTATTACTTACGATTTTCTGTAGTAGACTCCTTTGGTAATGCATAATCGTCAGTTAGGATTAAAATGTTCCTTACAAACACACGAATGTTTCGAAGCAAGGAGTAAAATTATCCCTGCGAATCGCTACCAACCTCTGTTTTAGGCGAGTTTTATCTTTCGGAAGCATATGCCCGCTTTCTGTTTCCGAACAAAATGGAACTGCACATTACTGAGGCATAATTAACAAGTATTTTATTTACTGGTATACGAAATAATTATAATGCAACCCTATAAACTTTTTCTGCGCCTAACAATAACTTTTGACAGGACCTTGCTCGCCAGTGGCGCCAACTGGTAAGTCTAAAAACGTTAGCTCCTTAGTGTATAAAAATTTTATACTCTCAGGTTAGCTCTCATTGATCTATTGCACAGACAGGTTCTCTGTGATCTGTTGATAACAGCTGTTCTGTGGATAACAGGCCATTGGGCACTCATATTTAAGTAAAATAAATTTATATACATTTAAACTTATGATGTAAACGTAATCATCATTATTTTCTCGTTCTAGTTAGATGGCAGAACTTGCAAAAGTGAAACACAGAGTGCAGATAACTGTATTTTTAAGGATTTATTGTTGGTTATACCCGTTGTACGGATTATAATAAAATGATAATTGTAATTAAACGGGTTGCAAATGTAGTGAATAAAAACACTTAAAGCAATCAGAAAGGCGTATTCCTTGAGATATAAGCCGTTATTTGGTTTCTTCAGGAATATAGGTTATGTTTACATTTTATAAACTAGAAGTGTGACTGACAAGGAAAATTCAAAGATTACAAGAAAAAGCAGTGAACATGTTGTAATACTAAACGAAAACGGTCTCATCTCTGAAGCATGAAGATTAATATTGACGATTTTGACGAGAAATTAGACCAGCAAAGAGATAAATGGGGCAAACTACGTTCAACGATATGCTTCCTGTCCTTATGTCGACTGCTAGCACTGATCTGTACTCTGTTTATGATATTGTGCATTCTACTCTTATGTAAAGTTTACATAAAATTCGTCCTACTGTGGCTGGAAAAACAAGACAGTCTTGTGATATCCGCAACGATTTGCTTCCTGTTTATCTTAGTGTCACTTCCTGTCAGTATTGGATACATAGTTTTAGTTGTCGCCTCAGGTTACCTGTTTGGCATAGCCCGAGGACTTCTACTTACTGTTGTAGGGGCCAATTTTGGACTCCTAATTGCACACAATATATTGCGAATCGTCGGGCATCACCATAGCATGTATAAATACACACAGAATGACATGGCTCAAGCTATTATGAGGGTTATATCGGGACCACTTTGTTTTAAAATAGTTTTTTGTTCAAGACTGACCCCAATACCCTTCGGACTTCAAAACACCATATTTGCTGTAAGCATGAATTACAAAATATATTGAATCCATTTGATCAGTAGTGCAGTTTTTATGTAAATTTGTTGAGATATGTCGTTATTAAAAACCGTTTTGCTAAAAAATCAAAATTTATATATATACAGGGTGATTCTTCATTTTGTTCGGTGTTGAACTTGAATTGCACCAAACAGAAGATTCTGTTATGTCAAAACAGAATATTCCGAAGATTTTTTAAATTGGGAGTCGTTGAGAGATTCTATATCGCAATACCTTGAATAGCTGGATTGAAAAAGCTTAGTTTCTGCAAAGAATATTATTCCAACATTAGAATCGTGTACACGTGGCAGAAGCTGTTGAGACATCTTTTAAAGTGTTGCATTATAGAACATTTCCATGTCTCCCATATCTTACAATGCTAAGAAAAATGATTATCAAACTGTATCCCCCCCATTTTAGGTTTTGAAATTTTATTTAATTTCAGCTGAGTAATGTTAATGGTGGAATCTATCACATAGCATCATTGTTTGGACTTTTTCCTGCGCAGTTTGTAGGAGTCTACGTTGGATCCACTTTGCGTTCTATGCAAGATGTCCTAGAGAGTAGACATATTTCTTCCACGACATATTTCTTTGCTTCGTTACAAGTAATAATCAATATTTGTGTTTAGATGTGTTTGGTTATAAAAGTTTTGGCTTTATGTTGTTGATGAGACTTTTGAATAGTTAATAATAAAATATTTCCTCTTAATTGCTTTTACAATTGAAAAAAAATGTTACAATCTTTTTTTTCTTTTTTAATTAATGCATTAACTCGTTATTTCTTTTAGTTAATGTTTGGGGCTTCCTTGATGGTGTGGCTGGGGACCAAGGCAAGGAAAGAGCTGCTGAAAGCAATAGCCGAGGCGGAGAATGCATCTTCCAAAGTAACATCCTTCTCTGTGTGATATTTATAGATTTTTTTTATATATAATGTATTTGTTTATTTGTCGTTTAACGAAGACCAAAAATATTTATTTCTAAGTCAGATCTGCTGTGGTTATCAGAAAAAGGAGAAATAAAAATATTTTTATATTTCGATATGAAATACTGGTTTGCTTTTACTATAATGTTATTAATTTCTAGACATTTTAAAATATTTAACATATTTTCGTCAGAAATTCAGGGCCGTTTTCCCACCTGCAATTATTATTGTAGGTGGGAAAGGGCGGCCCTTATCCTAGAAGCGGCTCTGTAGAGATCATAACCGTGTTAAATTTGTTCTGATAAGCATAATTATTTCACGATGATGCTAACTTGGTTGGCGAAACGCGCTGTCAAGTACAGCACTGAGTGTCAGGGTTGCCAGACCTCCGGCGCTCAGTCGGAGTCTCCAGTTTTTGACCATGATCTCCGGCAGGCAGAAGCCAATCTCCGGTAACTCGCGAAACAAAATATATATTTCTTTTGTTCACCAGTTATGTAACAACATATGGGAAATCTTAATCACATTATTATAACATTACACATTACACCAATGTGGATTTTATCTTTAACCATTCCCTCAATCAAGGCTTCAACACTTATTTTCCCCTATAAATTATAAAAATTATTTAAATCTTATGGGGCAACAATTTACCGAATCATTTACATAAAGTACAAAATGTCTTATCAATACCTAGCTGATCATTAATTTAAACTTCATCAGTGATGCGCACTATCAACAGTATCAACGATAAACAATAATAATAATTAAACATTTAATTCGTCTCATTTGGCTCTCATTTTTTAAGATAAATCTCCGGCAGAGAGAATAGGTATAGATCTGGCAACCCCGATGAGTGTTACTCACTTCAGGTGGCCAAAAACAAGTGATAGTCAATTATCAACATTAGGTAAGTTAAAATAATCCCAAGTCTCAACCGACAGATGCGATAGATGGGAAATATCGAACGAAAATCCAAGAAATTATCTTCGAATTTATTCACCAGGGCATGCTACCATCTGCCGGCGCAATTTGTAACTATGATTTGGTATTCTTCTGCTGTGTTACAAAAGTTTACAGATTAGCTAATATTTCTGAGTAGTTGTTTCCTTCAAATATTTAATAACATTAGTTTAGTCCACCTGGGCTAGGGGTCGCCGTTCTCGGTACTTGCTGTGATGCAAGTCGCTATCTGCCACAGAGACATCTAGGATGTCGGTCGGATAGTAGCATTCAGACCATATGAGAAGTTTCATACCTCTCATCACTATTCATTTCAGATAATATTTTGTAAAATAAAATGTATTTTGTTACCAACTTGACCACTCCATTTGTTTTATAATATACATATTAGCCAATCCTGTAATTAAATTGGCAGCGCTTAAATTGTCTTCAACCACCAGATGGCGATACTGAGATGTCTCCAACCACCAGGGCCTCGATTGTTGAATTGAGGGAGTAGAATTATTAGGAGAATAAGAGAGACGGAAATATGAGTAACTAATAAATTAGACAGAGATAAAACACATAATTTCTCTTGGTAGATAACTGAAGAATAAGGCCCCTGGTGATCACAACGAATATTATTAAATGTATAGGAAATATACGTGTTCAATGAGTTTTTCTCATCGATCGAGTTAGAGTTTATTTAGGAAGCAGAAAAACCTAATACGACCTTTATTATTGCATATTATTCAAGTTACTTCTCTTTATAACAATACCTTGTGCCATCTATTACGAACTAATGAACTACAAAAGTTCTATAAGAGTGGCAAAAATGTATATTATATTATATTATCTTTGATCAAGATTTATCTTTGATAAAATAAATGGTAGCAGGAGTATGGTGCCTCTGCCTCACTGACTACATTCTCTGTGCTACCAGAGACAACCAGGAGACAGTCAAGTACATATGAAAATTTGTTCGGTTTTAGGTATAATTATTGACATACTTCCATCCTTGTTGTACATACGTGCTTCTCAATTAATCTATCTTTGTCGAAGTTTGGGAAGATTTTCGTAGATGGCGATGGCGATAGCAGCACAGGAAACGTCATCGTTGATGTCGATCCAGTCGCCATTTTGTTTGTTTTGATGCTGATATTGTGTGGTGTCTGTCGTTTTTTATTTTATATTGGATTACGAACTGTAAAATACTGTGACTTTTAAATACTATTTTATTTGAACTTTTTATTAGTGTTAGTGTAATATTTAATTTTATTATAACCATGCTACAAAAACATTCTCTTATTTGTGGATTCAATATAGGTCAGGTAGAAAAAATGCACTACTTTCCAGTCAATGACCAAAAGTAAGTTTGTCTTTTGTGTTTTAAAGGTATTTAAATAAAATTGTTTCCTTCTTGTTAGGTCCAAAGAGGCGCATATAAGAAACTTGAAGAAGTTGTGCAAGAAAAAAAAGGCCAATGACATAAGGGCCTTAACAGATCTTCAAGACAGTCCTGTTGTAAGAAATATATTCAAAGGCATGTCAAGAATCACTACAGATTTCCTCATCTCCCAATTACGTTGTGCGAAGCAGACAGCACACGGCAGAAGATGGAGCACTCAAGAAAAAGTTATTGCCCTAGCATTGCTGAAAAAAAGCCAGAGGTGTTACACATTGCTAAGAAAAATTGTGGCCCTTCCTTCAAAAAATACTCTTTTGATGTTGCAAAAGGTACCGTTTCATTCTGGCATCAACGATCACCTCTTTAAGCACATTGCAGAATGTATAACTGAAGAAGACCAATTCTGTGTACTGTTGTTTGATGAGATTGACATCAAAGAACATGTGCAATATGATAATTATTCTGATCGTATCATCGGCTTTGAGGAGCTGGGTGACAATTACAGCTGCAAGAAATTGGCAAATAAAGCATTAGTTTTCATTCTACAGGGTCTAGTGCACAATTGGAAGCAGCCAGTTGCATACTATTTTTCAAACGTGACTTGTCCTGCTAATGCTTTGCAAATTTGCATTACCGACGTCATTCAAGCATGCCAACATATAGCAGGGGTGGATATAGTCGCTACAATATGCAATATGGGGTCCACAAATGTGAAAACTTTAAAGGAAATGGGCTCATCTGTAGAACACCCTTATATTTCTATTAACAGTAAACATATTTTTACTATGTTTGATCCGCTTCATCTCCTTAAGTGCACAGTTTCATTATTTAGGAAACACAATGTACTATTACCAGTTGATGTTGCTGGGACACAACAGACAATGGAGGCCCATTTTTCAGATATCGTGAAAGCACATGATATTGACCAAACATCGCCTTTAGTGATTATAGCGATGCACAAAATAAAGTCTACCCATTTAGATCCAAAAATGCAATTTGCCATGAAAGTGAATATTGCTGCCCAAGTGATGAGCCATACTGTAGGAGCATTCTTGTATACATTGCTAAGTCGAGGTAAGTCGAACAGTTTATATTCACACAGACATCTGAAATTATTCAATAATTTTGCAGGTGAATTGGAGCAGACCATTATAAAATTGTAACCAGGGAGATCGTGAAAGCTGTGTGGAAAATTGGTATTCCTTGGTGGTGTAAAAGAAAAAACCAAGAAAACATCCAGAATCGTAAGGATGCAAAGAAATCTAAACATAAGCTGAGGACATTCCAGCATCGATAGTTGTTGATATGAGGTTTGTTCTAGCAGCAGTCAGAAACAGTTTGCAAACTATAAAATAAATAAATATGTTTTATTTTATTATTAGCTTCTTATGCCTTGATAACTTTAATGCTATTATTAATGTTTTTTTATAATTTCAAGTGTTGATGTTGCTTGAAACTGTAATATGTACATATGCGCCTACCTAATAAGTTTATATTTACCCAATGATTATTAATTAGGTATATAATTTATGTACCTACGAACAAGTACTTCTTCGTTCTTGTGTAGGATATGTATATTTATTTGTAAAAACCTATCGGCGTTTATAATATGTTTTGTTAATGTAAGCTATACCTAAGCAGTTAAATATTATTACTATTATATTTGTTACAAGTATTGTTAAATTGCAGACCACATTGTATAAATAATGTGTAGCATTAATTGATGTTGATACATATATCTGGGATGTTGGGAAGCAAATGTAAATTTTTTTTACTTATTGCTAGGCTTAATTATATATTTTTTTGTACTTGCCATATAGGTTTTATATTACATAGGTACCTGTTGGTCAAGAAAGTATTATAATCATTATTTAATTGTAAAATGTTTAACTTTTTTTTAGCCATTTATTTTTCTGTGGTTTAGATTATTTAAAATATCTTCATAATTATTGCATTCGTTGTGGCTTGTTATTTTATTGATTTTCTATCAATAAACGATTTATTTTACCTGTTTTGTTTTATTTTTTCATTAAAATGTAATTGAAAATATAACAATAGCTAACAAAACGCATCGCGCGCTTTTTTAAATCACGGCTCGTCATCGCGCACGCCATCTATTCTCACCTTCCCAAACAGTAGACCAGTGCAATATTCCGAATAGAAATAATACACGTACTTGAACGTCTCTTGGTTGTCTCTGGTGCTACTGCTCTGCCTCCACTTTAACGACGTAGTGAACGGTTAAGTCGATAGGTGTCATTACAGGTGCAGAGATCTTGGTGGGAGAGTCGCCCACGCAGAGACCTCTGGCACAGTATCACAGGTGACAAAGAACTGATTTCTTGCCTCAATTAAGGGTAGATTGCCCATAAATTCCTCAATAATTTTCTGGTTTAAGATTTCGTAATACCGTTGGCCTTTAAGATTTTCTTGATATATGTGATATGTTAAAACACGATTGCCACGTGCACACCAAACACTAAAACCAAAGCGTCCCTGAGATCGCACGTCAGCGATACGGTGAGGGTTCATATCAGACTAATAGTGCTCGTTATGCCTGTTGAAAATTCCTGCGCTGCTAATGTAGGCTTCATCTGTCCAAACTACATTTCTAGAGAACAAGGGATCTTGCTGACTTTTTTGACAATACTATATGCAAAACTCCAATCGTCGCTGAAGATTAGTTGGTTGTAAGTGATGTTTTTTCCGTATTGTATAAAGCCTGAATCTGTGTGTGTTCAAAATACCCAAAGTTCGACGTCTTGAAATCCCAGAATCAGCTTCAATTTGACAACTTGAAATTGAAGGATTTGCAACCGCCATTCCAATTCCAGTTATAGAAGTTTCTTCAGCATCTTTAATGTTGTAATTTTTTGGTCTTGGCTTGTTGAAGGACCTACATTTAATGAGATTTTCTTTTAACCACTTAAAAATAGCTTCATTAGATTGTCTTTTTTCTATATATAAGATTAAGACAATTTGTCCATTGTTCCCAAAAATTTATGGCTCCCAAAATTTATATCCATGACATAATGTTTGCAGGTTTTGACGGATTTCTCTTAAAACAAAACATGACCTAATGCATTTTTATCTGCACCGTATATACCGTTTTAATCATTTAGTTGATCGCCCTAGATTAATATTTAATCACTAATTAAGGAAAATTGCGAGTTATTGCAATTACTCTCACATATTACGTGACTGCGACTAACAATTTATCAATTACACCGTCATATATTTATTAAGAAATCAGTAAGTATATAAAAACGATAATCTGTCAATTAATCTTTAAAGTACTCAGCACACTAAAATGCTGAAGAGTATGGAAAAATTTGTCCCCAGCGACTTTTACGCTTGGATGGACGCATGTTTCAAATTCAACGGATTATTGCCTCCGAAAGACGCAAAGAAAAAACTTCTGTATTGGCTTCTAATGGGCCCGCATTTTGTTGTATGCATTTGTGTCATGTTTTGTTTGGAAAGTCTGAAACTGATAAAGGATATAAGTAAAGATATTAAAGGCACTATGCTCAGCCTAAGCGTTTCTACTCTGGCCGCCGTAATAATGTTTCGTATTGTCGTTTGGGTTTTCACAAGGAACAAACTGGCTGAAATCAAAAAAATTGTCGGGAGAGAAAGCTTCAATTTCGAATGTTTCAGCATAATCAAAATTCAGTACAGGCGTAAGGATGTGTTTAGAACCGCTAAAGAAAAGGAAGGTCATAGCAAAATTTTAAGCTATGAAGACATTAAAAGGTTTTGGGATACTACAAATGTAGCATTTAGTAGTAGGTAAGATGTTAATAGTTAAAGAGGGTGAACTTAGTCAGTTGGCTGCCAGCTTACCCAGTAAAGAATCACATTCACATTTTTTGGTCAATTTTTTTAGTGGAAAATACATATTTATTGGTCTTTTTTGATTGCCAACAGTATCTAATAGTCTTCTTTGAAAGTAAAAGTGTCTTACATCTGCTGGTTGAATTTTGTTTGCAAAAGATTTCAAGTAATTTTTTTTGAGATTAGCAAAAACGATTGCAGAAAATAATTTGTAAAGTAGACCACAACTTTAAGAGACACAAAAAGGGTATAAAAACCGGCCATAAAAGTATCAAAGCCGGCGTAATTACATGCGACTCAGTACCATACTTAAAATTTTTGTGCGTTGAGAAACAATGTTAGATATTTAAAAGTATTGTATCTTTGATAAATAAATAGTTATTTGACACCATGATAAATTAGAAAAATTACTTTGTTTTGCTTGTATCAAGATAGGAATAATATTTTATATATTGATGGAGCATTGATGAATTTTGTTAGTCTAAATTAAAATTATATCCAATATTCTCTTTTTGCTCAGTTTAGCCAATAATAATTTAATATATCAAATTACTATTGTTGCCCAGCGAGGAAGTACCAGCAATTCCTTGCCAAAAAATGTGGGTTCAAAGTTAAGATTATCGATATTATCAAAATAGGTAAAAGAAATAAAGCAAATCTTTAAATTCTTTAAATAAATAAAATATTATATTTATATCAACAACCCTAACTTGATCTAATTGATCCAGATTAAATAAATAAATTAAATTCTGGAAAACAAATAAATAATTATCAAATAAAATGTATATACATACATATATATATATACATACATATATATATATATATATATATATATATATATATATATATATATATATATATATATATATATATATATATATATATATATATATATATATATATATATATATATATATATATATATATATATATATATATATATATATATATATATATATATATATATATATATATATATATATATATATATATATATATATATATATATATATATATATATATATATATATATATATATATATATATATATATATATATATATATATATATATATATATATATATATATATATATATATATATATATATATATATATTGCACTTGCGCGTATATAAAACACTGATAAAACGATAAATTCACAATGTACACTAAATCACATAATATTTTATTCAAAACACTAATCACGATACTCACTCAACACTTCACAACCACTTTCTAAATCGGTATCTGAATCAAGATATATTATTAAACGGTTTTGATTAGGGTTGATGCTTTTTCCTAACTTAATGTATTCATCTTCAATTTTAATGACATGCTGAATACAATTTTGTCAATAACTTGGTGTTATTTCTCTCACTTCAGCTTTAATAAGGTCGATTACTTTAGCATTAAATTTGGGAAAGGTGTTATTTTTTCGAATGCTTCTTTTCAGCTGACTCCATATTAATTCGATCGGGTTGAAAATTCAAAAATATGGGGGCAACCGTAAAAATGTATGTCCTTGAGCTTCAACCATTTTATCAATTGCATATTGTTTTGAGAAATTTTACTTCTGGACAATATCCAAAAAGATCTTTCTTTTTAAAATTTTTTTTGAAATTCAAAATTATGTTTTCGGAGAAATTCTTGTATTTCTTTTTCTTTGTTCCAATATTTGGTATTTTTTTTGATTTGTCGCGAATGATACGAAGCATTGTCTAAAACAATTACGCTGTTTCTTCGATATTTGGTAGCAATGATGTCTGAAATTTTCTCTGTAATTTGTGAGCCATTACAATTCCCCATATCTTCGTGAAATTCTCTGCTAGTGTTAGGTTGAGAATCTTCCGAAGACCTGAACATTATCACAATATTATTTTACCACAGCCACTTACAAATGGAAAACACTCGAATAATTCACCACACGCCGGAATATTTATAAAAACACAACTACATAAAATACGCTTAAACACAAAGGAAAATTTCACTTATCTGTTAAAGTATTATACATTCTAGGCTCTCACAATCCAAATAAAATGTAAACACTGAAGAACACACTGTATTTATAAAGCACATATCCTTTATAAATTCTAAAAGGCACGATTCGTTCAATGTTTCGCGGAAAAATGACCGACTGTCCCTGCATGCTTTCTCGTTATTAGGCTTTTACAGCTGGGTTGGAAGTGACCGTTAAATCGTAAAATATTTTAGGAGGGAGTTGCGTAATTATATCAAAATAATTTGAAATTATAATTGATGCAGGCGTGTTTCCGTTAATTTCTTATTTTAATCATGCCAGAACATACTTTACATGAGAATGTTTTATGTATTAAGTAATATATTATATTTATTATTTAATATGCTGTAGAAAAATAATGCGTGCCCCGCTCTATCTTCAGGAGCATCGCGACAAAGCTTTGAGATTTTTTATGTGTCTCTTAAAGTTGTGGTCTACTATACGCAACACATCAGGAACGTATCTGCTAGGCGAGTTGGCAATTTCCAGGAGGCCGGTGAGCCCAGAAGATACTTTCCGGGTGGTGAGCCCAGTAAAGACACTTTCCGTGTTTGTTGAGTACAATATATTTTCTGCAACAGTTCTTGTTAGTCTTAAAAAAAACTTTTTAACTTAAAATCTTTTGCAAATAAAATTAATAAAATTTTAATGACAGATGTCAGACGCTTACTTTTAAAGAGGACTGTATTAATCATTTTTAATTGTCATCAGATACTGCTATCAAGCAAAAGTGACATAAAGGATCTGTGAAAACTTTGTCGATCCTCTATGTTACTTCACTGGACAGCCCAGTACTGGGCCAGACCAGTAAATCTGTATTTTCCATTAAAAAATGTACCAAAAACAGTTAAGTAACTTTTTAAACGGTTGCCGAAAAATAATTATTATCTATAGGTTTTTACTTGTGCTTGTTGTCTAATTTTGTAGTTTTGTGTTTATGTAATCATATTTTCCTTTAGTTTATCGTGCATTTCAACGATAATACCATATCGTCTTTGCGTATTTCCTTAAAAATTTTAAACTTTAAATAAAAAGTCCAATAATGGGAGATCGGGTGGCCTGGGTGGCCATTCATTTATTTTCATAAATGAATATATCCAACTGTGTTTTTGGAAAGCGCCTGAAATTCTGCATTCGGCTTCCTTCATCTGCTAAAAATGACATGTTTTTCAGGAACGATGCGGAGCTTTTCCGGAAGAAAAAAATGGCACAAACGAGGATGCTTTGCTGCTTTTTATACTTGTTTTTAGACTTTCTTTGCCTTTTCGTAATAATCCTCTCCTACATCAACGTATTATTCACTGAAGTATACGAAGATTTTAATGTGAGGTTAAACATTACCTCGACTTATCGCATTTATCCTTATAACGTGTATTATCCGTTTGACACGTCATTGTCTCATGGGTACTACTGGTGGGGATACTTTTTCCAAATGTACGCCTACTTTGGACGCCTTCTAATATTTGTATGTAAGTATAAACAATTAACGACGATATATAGGTTGGATAAAATGTTTGATAACAAACCCTCAAATTTTAATTTTTGAGCGTCTTGATAATCGGTTAATATTGTACTTGAACATTTTTAGAAAACACCTCTTGAACTGTTTTTTTTTTATTTTACGGGAAAAGAAATGCAATCTTATGAAACTTGTGCATGATTCGTGACTTTATTTTAAATTGGTTTAATTAAAAAGCTTACCCTGCTGTTTTGTGATCAAATTTTCAAACATGAATTAAGGAAAATCAGGAATTACGAACATTATCTCCGATTCCAGGCAATCTATTCATTAAAACAAAATGTAGGTATTGATTTATTCGACCGTAATCGTAATTACTAATTACAGAGGAGCTAAATTTTATCGGATGAAATTAAATTTTTAACGAGCACATGATTGTCTAGTAATCTGATGGGATAAATGGGTTTTGATAAAATTATGAGCCTACGACGACACTATTTGAATCAAAACTCCTGACAATGTAATGGCGATTTTTAACACATTGGCAACAATGAAGATGAATCACGTAGCAGGGGAAACAGGTTCTTTGTTCTTCAGTGAGAAGAATTGTCGCAAGACCTAAACTACAGTTTCCCAATATCTCAAGTCTACTAGCCACTGAATAGTCCTGATTTGAATCCAAATTATTTTGTATGATCCTACTAGAATGCCTAGTGGTAGTCACTGCAGGAGAAGGATACAATTCAAATGTCTAACATTTTAAACTATCATCTATACCAAATAAAAAGTTAATTTATAAAGAATTAAAATATCTTATTAATCTAGTGAATTTAGTATATTTCCGACTAATTGTTTTAGAAAACACTGTTTAAAAAAAACCTGCCCAAAAATATTTGGGCGTCAGTTATACAAAGCCTTCATAAATGATCTTAAACCACGTGATCAATTGGTACTTTTTAACTTGTGATTTTGTGCCTTTTATATTACGACAATAACTGATGATGATTTCTGCACATACGTACGTGCCTAATATTTTCAACCATCTTTTGCTGACGAGACGACTAGACGAGGCTGTTAAGGGTAACTAATTGGTCACATGGTGTACAATCATTTATGAAGACCCGTTGTAAGACATTGCAAATTCTTATGTTGTGGGTATATTCTGACATCAGATTTCAATCCAATTGGAAAATAATATAGCGGGGTGTTTTTTTAGCAATAGATACACTCATCATCAACACCATAATCCTCATTATAAGTCAAACTACAGTAGTTGGTGATGCCTTCACGCATGTCGACAAAAATATTGATAATTCTCAATGTATGGGAGCGGTCTTGCTGATAAAACAAATAAGAATTGTAAAATGCATTAACGAGCTACAAGAGATATACAGGTATAGGTATATAGCGCGGTCTACCTACGGATTTGGACCCTCAAGTGAAGATACAGTAAACAAAAATATGCAAAAAATCGGAAATTTTCCGTAGAATTCAATAAACCAAAATACAACAACTGCCACCTCGGGGGCCCATAGTAAATTGGGCCCAAAGTTGGCCAAAAACGGTTTTTTCCATTTTACTCTGTCATGGTGCCATAAAATGAAAAAAGTTTTATACAAAAGTTGTAGAACTGTTAAATACGGATCGATCTGTGGAAATCCGATGTCAAAAAATTCAAAAATAAATTATTTATTTGAAAAAAACCGTTAAAAATCGCGTTTTTTTGAAACGCTCATATCTTCGTGAAAACAAATCATTTTTTTCACGAAACTTGGTAAAAGTGTAGCTCCCTACTAACTAAAAAACACCGTTTTCAAAAAATTTAAAAATATTATAAGCATTTTGCAAAAAATTGATTTTTTTCGAAAAAATCACGTTTTTTTAAAATCTCGATAGCTCATACACGCTTTCATATTTCTAGTCAATTTTGTGCTTAAAATTTGCTTGAAATGTTGTACTAACATGGTTATTTATTGCGCGCTTTTTAAATTGATCGGTAATATGCGAAAAATCGATTGAAAAATCGTTTTTTTTTTACAAAAAAAATCGATTTTTTTTTCAAGAAAAAAAATTTTTTTTTCTTTTTTTGTTAGCAGCATTGAATAGCTGGTATTTTTTTTTATAAATTTAAAAAACATAAAATTATCTACGACCCTTTGGAGCCGAGATAATTTTTTTTTTTGAAAAAAATCTAGTGACGCTATCTTTTAATATTAAGGGCTGAAATTTACAGAGTTTGTAGTTCAATACTTGTATTTTACATAAAAAAATACTGCAATGACATATTCGCTCTCTATTCTTTGGAAATTTAATGGCAAGCGGAGTACACCCCGGCTCATACGTTAATTCGCTCGAGCGGTGTCGAGGGGATGCGGGACGGTGTTAACGTGGATACATCTGTAAAACTGTATGCTCTTATCATACGTACCGTATCGTAGTTTCAACTGCACACAGAGCGTTCATACGATTATGTCTCTTGAACGTTATGTTGATTCATGAAAGTTCAAAATATTGACAGTGAATATAAACGTGTACAGTACTTAATTGATCCGTAGTTTTTTTATCGGAGACCTCTCCCCCCTCCTCGATGTCACTGGTACGTTCTTCGCTGTATGCAGCGAGTACGGAAGAGTCGGCTTCGCTTTCGATCTCATCATCATCATGGACATTGGTCTGTGATTCATCCATCACCACGCAAGACTTATTAAATATATCTTCGTCCAAGTCGTCATCAAGAGCATCTGCCTCCATCGTAGTTATTTCTATATTAGTGCAATTTTCTTGATCGCATGTCAAGCAAATGCTTGAACACTTCAAACCATGCCTCCTGCAGCTACAGATCTTCGTTTTACATCCGCTTCCGCATCTGCAGGCTATCATTTTAACGATTTCGTCTGGAACCAGCTGATTTTTCAACCGATTTTTCGCATATTACCGATCAATTTAAAAAGCGCGCAATAAATAACCATGTTAGTACAACATTTCAAGCAAATTTTAAGCTCAAAATTGACTAGAAATATGAAAGCGTGTATGAGCTATCGAGATTTTAAAAAAACGTGATTTTTTTCGAAAAAATCAATTTTTGCAAAATGTTTATAATATTTTTAAATTTTTTGAAAACGATCTTTTTTTAATTAGTAGGGAGCTACACTTTTACCAAGTTTCGTGAAAAAATGATTTGTTTTCACGAAGATATGAGCGTTTCAAAAAAACGCGATTTTTAACGGTTTTTTTTCAAATAAATAATTTATTTTTGAATTTTTTGACATCGGATTTCCACAGATCGATCCGTACTTAATAGTTCTACAACTTTTGTATAAAACTTTTTTTCATTTTATGGCACCATGACAGAGTAAAATGGAAAAAACCGTTTTCGGCCAACTTTGGGCCCAATTTACTATGGGCCCCCGAGATGCCAGTTGTTTGTATTTTGGTTTATTGAATTCTACGGAAAATTTCCGATTTTTTACATATTTTTGTTGACTGTATCTCCAAAGTGAAAAGTTAACATGGGACCAAAATTAGGCAGACTGCACTAATAAACATGATTTAATTAACAGGGTGACCTAAAAAAATTCGCCCCTAACTTACCATTGTATTTTTTAGATCACGTTTAACTTTTGTTTCATTTCTAGAGCTATTTATTTACTGGAAGATTTATGCAATGTACAGATATTAATCCAATATGGTGCATCTGTATTTATACTATGTTCTTTGTCCTTTTTAATACCTGTAGTAAGTGTGAAAAAATACTATAGATGTTTAAAGTTATAAGTGGCAGCATTTGTAATAATTAAACATTAGAGAATTTGGTATTTTTTTAGAAACAGCATTTACATTCACTATTTTTCCATACAAATTAAGTAAAAAAAAGGTGTGTTAATATAAATACAATGTAATCATCTGATTGTGTTGTTTCCTGTGCGTCACGTGACGACAAGTTTTTGCCTTTGCGGAAGGTTAGTTACGTGCGGAGACCCAACTTCAGGTACCTGATTATTTATTGGGCTATTGAGAAAGCCTGATATATTCAGTTGTAGTTAGTATACATGTATACATGTCGATGTCGATATTCACACTTGCAAAGTATATATCCCTAAGCCGACCAGTCGTTTCGTCAGAAATACAGAATTCTCCAATGTTTAGTAATACTAGGAAAATAGTGGCTGGCAATTGTTGACGAGACCCAAAAAACAACATGAAAAATTAACAGCCAAGTAATCTTCAAAAATACTAAAAATATAAATAATACCGGGTGTTTATAAAGTAAGGGATATATTTCAACTTATAATATATTCTTAACAAATCAAATTAATAACAAAAAGTAAATGGAATCTAGTTGCTTACATAATGGAATTTCTGATGTCAAACACTAGTTACTGCAAAAGCTCGATTTGACTTCCATTTTGTTGTTGTAAAATTACCAACCGTTCCTTCAAATTGTATACAGCACTATTCAACATTTCTGGTTGAATTGCACGAATTTGCTCTCTAATACTGTCCTTTAATTCCTCCAGCGTTGTTGGCCGTGTTCTAAACACCAAATTTTTTAAATAACCCCACAGCCAGTAATCCGTTGGGTTAATATTAGGTGATCTTGGTGGCCATGCATTTGCAAAATGTCTGCTTATAACACGATCTTGAAAAACCGCAGTTAACAATTCTTTAACTGGTTGGTAAATATGCGGAGGTGCTCCATCCTGCATAAAAATCATGTTTTCAATTCCTTCGTGCTCGTTTTGCAACTGTGGAATTGCATAATCCCATAACATTTGCAGGTATTGTTCACCAGTAACAGTTACAGATACGGCCACCCCATTCTGTATTTCCTCGAAAAAGTATGGACCAATGATGAAATTAGCTGTGAAACCGCACTAAACGGGGACTTTATTGTCATGAAGACCTTGCTGACCGATTTCATGTGGATTTTCTGTTGACCATATTCGACAGTTTTAATTCCACCATTAAGAGAGAAATGGGCCTCATCTGTCCATAAAATACGGGATAACCATTCGGGTTCAATTTCCATCTGAACCAATACGTCTAATGAAATATCGTACCTGAGAGCAAAATCTGCCTCCTTTAATTCAATCAGCAGTTGCAGTTTATAGGGATACATTTTTAGGATTTTCCGTAAAATTTTCCAAACCGTGGTGTATGGCATTTGTAATCGTTTTGATATTGCATTCACACTACTGATTGCTAGCGGATTAGTATTGGCTATGTTTTGATTTTCCTGAAGAACTTCTGCAACTTGGACATTACTAATCCTAGGTCTTCCTGATCTCGGAAGGTCTTTTACAGACCCTGTTCTTTCAAATTTGCTAATCAAATTACGATACGCCTTCATTTTGCACGGCCCTGCTCTCAAACCCATTTTCTTACGAAATCTTCGTAATCCAGTAGTGTAATTTTTACCGCCTTTATAATAACATTGCACTAAACCAATTCTTGTATGCAGATCCATATTGAAATTGTTACAATTTACGTTACGCGAGTTTTATTTTGAGCACAATTCTCTAAATTACGATTATTTCGTTTGACACTTGTATCAATAGTTGTCACGACAATTCTTTTGTTTTCCATAGATACACTAAAATCCAATTATTGAGGCAACTAGATTCTGTTTACTTTCTGTTACTAGCATAATTTCTTAAAACTATATAAGAATTTAAAATAGACCCCTTACTTTATGATAACCCCATATAATCGACGCCCGTTTCGCCAACCAAGTCGGCATCATCTGGACATTATTAACACTAAAATTATTAGTTTAACCTTTTGCGACGGTTTAACAAAATATTTTTTTAGGTAAACAATGTTGGGGAACTGATAAGTATGGTAGTCTTTTTGGCAGCAACTCTTGGAGAAATATTCATTTTTACCTACTGCTCGCAAACTTTGTCGCTAGAGGTATGCACCAAGTACTGAGGTAATTTTGAGGATTAATACACTGGCCGACGCAATTTTTGTAACAGTTCACACTGCTGTTTTTATATTGTTAATAAAAAAATATCCAACAAGCCCTAACACGTACCATTTTTGTGTGAAGACAATAGACCCTATCATATTGCTAGGTAATAAATTTTGATGGGACAGCAATTTTAGTAGGACAAGTATATATATATATATATATATATATATATATATATATATATATATATATATATATATATATATATATATATATATATATATATATATATATATATATATATATATATATATATATATATATATTTTTTTTCATTGTCATTTTTGTAATCAGAAAACTTTATTTCAGGTACGTTACAAAAAAAATATTTTTTTGTTCGCCAGTGTAATCTTTGTATAATAATTCTAAGGCAAAATTTTAGGTTTGAAAAGTGACTTGAATTTTCCGTTTCAGCTACAAAATGTCTTGAACTCAGTCTACGGCCTGAACTGGAGTACATACCCTGTTAGCATGAGCAAGAACTTACTCTTTCTCATGAGTAGACTGCAAAAGCCTTGTATTTTAACTGCAGGGAAGATATTCAATCTTGATCTTCTTTTCTTCATTCAAGTAAGCAAAACTTGCTCATACAGAGTTATCATTAAATGCAGCTCAATCAATAAATACCTACTAAATACTCAAATTTTAAAGCACAGAGAATTGACAAATTTTAAAGCGACGAACACATATGCGCGATTGTAATCACGGTTACGGTCACGATAGCGGTGGCGAACGCGTTGAAAATCAGACATATATACGCGGTGACGACCTACAATCGTTCCATTTAATTTTTAAAAGAAGGTGTATTTAAGGCATAGTCAGGTGAAGAATTGTAGTGTTAAATAATCATTTGATTCTTTGGAAATCGAATTACCCGAACTGAACCCAATTGACTTTTTTCATTAATTTGCATCTAAAACCAAAGATATGTTAAATACTCCTGTCATTTTATAATTTCTCTGTAGATGGGCACTCTCTTATAACTTTTAGTATTGGTTGTCCTATGAGTTATTTTCATGTATGTGTGAAAATCGCCGAAAACTCAACTTCGTACCTATTTCAACTGCAATTTTCAGACGTGGGATTTACCGATCGGTTCCCAGGGATGGCTTTTACAGATATAATATAATATATTGCAAACACCAACTAAAACATTCCCAAACTACAAAAACATATTAAGTGCATTTTATTTAATTTTATAATGTTCATGGTAATTTAGTTTTGTCAGGGAATACACTATATTAAGTAAAAACGTAATGCGTAATAGATTCTTTTAAATTACAGTATATTGGTAATTTATATTACAGAAGGCCCTAACGTGGAGGGGAGAAAACATATAACACTATTAAACAGTATCTTACATAACATGGATTCATTCGGACGTAGGTACTAAAATGCGCAGGTAAATGTCACAACGTACTAAACCGACGGAAGCTACAATAAATTCTTGTGTTCGCGATATTGCCGATTTACAATTTGATGGTAGACAATTGTATTGCACTAGATGCAACAAAATAATTTCGTGGTCATGCAACACAAATATTAATAGACATATTTTCTCAGAAAACCATAAACGCAGCGTAGGTGGCTTCACTTACAGTGACATGCAACGTTAATTGAACTTAGATTTAGAGGAATTTATGATAGGATATAACATACCGTGGTCGAGACTAGACAATCCACTATTTAGACAATTTTTGGAAAAATGTAGTAGCGGCAAATATAGCAATGTTAACGTGCCCTCGGAGTTTACACTAAGAAAGAAACGGAGTGTGAAAATATTAGACAGAAAATTTATTTAGAGCTTAATGGGAAATACATCTTGCTTAGACAATTTTTGGAAAAATGTAGTAGCGGCAAATATAGCAATGTTAACGTGCCCTCGGAGTTTACACTAAGAAAGAAACGGAGTGTGAAAATATTAGACAGAAAATTTATTTTGAGCTTAATGGGAAATACATCTTGCTTAGCGTGGACGAAACCACTAATGTTACCCTGTCCCTATCACAGTTTTTTACGTTTGGCCTCTGACAAAGAATTTTCCGTACGGCAAATATGCATCCTCAGCAAGAACTAATCTTATCCCGACATAACTTTCATATATCGGTCCCCACAACCTCTTGTTCCTGGCACAAGAAGGCGTCGTTAGTCGATTCACATATGATTTAAAGTAGTACTAGGAACTGCCGCTTTTGAGTTTGTTTTTAAATAAAATTTAACAAAGGATACCTACGATAATGTGAAAAATTTTTTCTTTGTGTAAAAAAGACGGCCCAAATTTTTTTGTTTTTTGACATTTTAGAATTGCACTCTTTAGTCTTGAACAAAAAAAAAAAATAGCGTTCTACTTTATTTTTTCTAAATACAGGAAAAGGCCCTATTCACAGGAAATTTATTATTTTAGGTGGTGCAGAAGTCCTACTCATTCTACACGCTTATTAGCAACACCAACTACTAGATCAATATCAGTCAGAAAAAACCGACACCACACAAAAACCACGTATAACCTGTTATACGTGGTGTAC
The DNA here is from genome assembly GCA_029963845.1 of Rhamnusium bicolor. Lineage (NCBI taxonomy): Eukaryota > Metazoa > Arthropoda > Insecta > Coleoptera > Cerambycidae > Rhamnusium > Rhamnusium bicolor. The sequence goes on along the minus strand of JANEYF010003374.1, from coordinate 116,688 downwards.
ATTATTTAGTATTGAACTCCAGCACTTGTTACATGTTTCATTAATTATTTTCAAAGCAAACATAATTACATTGTAGTTTTAATACGAAAATATATGATGTGATGAAAGAAATTGAGTTCCATCTAATCGACGTTTGGCTTATAAATTTGGACTGAATAGAAATATCGATGTGGGATTTTTAATTGTTCTTAAGAGAATTCAAAATTATGTGGACTAAATTTTTGTTAAATTAACTGAATACAAGGCCGGATATGAGGGTGACAACAAGGGGCCCCCACAAACCCCTTTTTCAAATTGCTTCTATCAATTATTTTTATTATAAAATTGGTTTTTTTGTTCAATTTATACTTAGCAAAATGAATAATTGTAAATAATAGTTACCATTTTAAAATGTAAAAAAAAGGCGCTTGGTCCTGTAATTTCGTCTTGGCTCGCCCTGTATGTTCGAAAATAATTTCCAGTTATAGACTTTTTTATCTAGCAATTTTTTAAAAAATTTCTAGCTATCGTAGAATTCGAGATATCGAGGTCCGACGCACTATTACCCCACCCTGTATAGATGCGATTGTATAAAATGATTTCAAGAACTTTAGCAAAATTACACAAAAGAGAAATTTGTCTGTAATTGCTTATATTCTAAAAAATTGCTTGCTTTAAAAATCGGAAATGCCTTTGCCACCTTCCTTCGGTTGGGATAAATTGATGTTTTTATTGAAATATTAAACAGAATAAAAAGCGGTGTTAAAAATACATTGGCACAATCTTTCACCGAAAAGAACTACGCCAAAGCTATTAAAAATAATAAAAACTTAACGAGTGAACAAAAAATGTTTACTGGTCATTTTAGGTAAAATAATTTAGATGAATATAGAAATGTCAAGTAATAAAAATATATTTTACATTTGTTTTATAGTACCAGATATGCTGTATAAACAATGAACACAAATTTTACTCTTCAGTATTCTCTGTATTTTTGAAAAGGCCTAAAAAGCCAAAACAGTTTTTAATAAACTTTGAAACATTTAAAAAGCAAATTTCCTTTATATATTTAAAATAAAAAATATAATCTTCCTCTAGCTATGACTACCAAAATCTTATATCGACATCTCCATCCAGCAAATCTACAAAAACTTTTTGTTCCACCCGGTATAACGACTTATCTTTTGCGTTTTCACCAACACTATATTCTGGACTTAATTTTAACAGAAAAAAAAGAGTCCCCATAGACCCTGCCCTAGTGTAAGTAAATCAGATTAATATTCTTGTTGATAAGCATTGCAGTTTTTATCAAGTGGCGCCTGCGTCGAGCCGCAGCTATTGATTTGCCCCAGTGCGACAGAGAACATCCTTCGTACAAGGTATATGTAAATACCTTATGTTTATACAAATTTAAATTTTTGAAAAAACTCATTTGTTATAATGAGGTTCAGTAAATACGCCTACATCACAGTGTTTTTGTGTGTGAGTTCGATCAGCTGTGGTCAGGACGAGAACAAGGATTCAGCTGCAAAACAGCACCCAGAGTTGGCGAAATTGTGAGTATCCTTTTATTTTTACTTTCTCATACTTAATATAAGGAAGTACAGGGTGGACCATTAATAATAGGCAGATTCTTTGGACCAAAATATGAGGATATAACCAAATATGCTTTAGTAAAATGTTGCTGTGGAAAATGATACAGGATGTCAAAGTTGAAATTATTTTTCGTTTTTTTTTTTTCAATAATTGTTGACCGACCTTCACTAAATTTGATAAACGAAAATTTTTTAATCTAAGAAACAATAATTTATGTATCACATCACGTTATACCATAGAGGGCGCAGCAGGACCTGTATCTGATGATGAATTTTTTTTCATATATTTTTTTGACGAAACATTGTGGTACTTCTGACTAGAAAATCTGATGAAGGCGTCATTTCCACGTAAAAATGGTACACTTGGTAGAACTTGATAACCACAACCGTTTTCGAGGAAATGGCCGTTAAAAATTTCAGAATTTTTTGAAAGATAAATTCAAATTTAATGAACCAAATTGTATTTATTGAAAAAAGTAAAAAAACGCAAGTAAAAACAAAAGCGTAACAACAGCGTAAACTCTCTCTCCCACTTTCTTATGAACTAATTGCGGCAATTTCGAGTAAATGTTGGATATGGTTTCCACCTACTTCTACTCCTTTTTAAATTCTTTTGGTAAAAGATTTTCTTGCATTGAAAAATACATTTTGCTGTCCTGTAATAAAATTGGCTACGTTTTGTATTTGGTCCCACAGTTCTTCTCCTGATTTGATAGTATTTGCATAGACTAAGGATTTCATATGTCCCCACACCTAAAAATCCAAGGGATTATAATGAGGTCTCCTTGGTGACTAGGCAAATTCATTTCCTCGACCGATCCATCTGTGAGGGAGTCACATCAAGATGATTTCTGACTGCAATGGAGAAATGAGGGGGAGCTTCATCTTGCATAAACCACATTCTACCCCTTATGTCTAGCATGAAATCATCTAAGATACCAACAAGAGTATTTCGAAGAAAAAACAGATAAGACGGCTCATTTAAATTTGGAGGAAGGACAAATGGTTCCAATAACTGATCGCCGATAATACCACACCAACCGTTAATCTTAAATTCGTGCTAAAAATGCCTTTCTTTAACGGCATGATGATTTTTTATTTCCCAATAATGGCTATTTCTTAAGTTAAAAACGCCTCGACGAGTAAAAGTTGCTTCATCGGTAAATAAAATGTTCTTAACAAAATTTCAAAATTTCGATTTCTGTGTTTATTGAGAAGAAATTGGCGTAATTCTAAGCTTCGTGGAAGATCCCTGGAAAGTTAATTTTGTACATGAGTGAAGTGATACGGGTAGAAGCGTTCTCTGTATAAGACTCTTAGAACAGATTGTTTACTCACTCCTGTTGCCGCTGATAGACGACTTGATCTTCATCCACACGAACTAAAATTTCTAGTTCTTGATCTGGAGTTTTGGTGGTCCTACATCATTTTTATGATGAATTGAACCCGTTTCTCCCAAAATCTTATGATTTTGGGAGAAAAGGCAGCCTTCTATTTGGATATTCCACTATCTCCTAGCTGCAGTACGCCTGTTAAAATTATTTTGTGCGTAAACACATCATATCCCTCATTTCTTCATTTGAAAAATTATTATGTCGAGGCATTTTAAATAAAGAAGTTAAAAAAAATTGATAAATTAACACGAGGAACACAAGAACAAAATGAAATGACAAATGAAGTACATGACAGAACTAAGACGTAACCAAAGCACACTTTTCAATAAATACAATTTGTTTTATTAAATTTGAATTTGTCTTTAAAAAAATTATTGAAATCTTTAACGGCAGTTTTCTCGAAAACGGTTGGAATTATCAAATTCTACCAAGTGTACCTTTTTTTACGTGAAAATGACGCCCCCATCAGATTTTCTAGTCAGATGTACCACAACGTTTCGTCAGATACAGCTCCTGCGGCGCCCTTTATTGACTAACGTGATGTGATACATAAATTATTGATTAAATATATGATGTTCCTTTGCCAAATTTGGTGAAGATCGGAAGAGGTTCGTGAGTTACTGCAAAAAAAACGAAAAAATAATTTCAACTGTGACAACCTGTATCTTTTTCCACAGCAACATTTTACTAAAGCATATTTGGTTACATCCTCATATTTTGGTCCAAAGAATCTACCCTTGAACTATGGCCCATTATTAATGGACCACCCTGTATAGTAATTGTGACTTTTTTCGACCTTGAGATTGATAAATACGTTTTGAATTTTTGAACCCTCTTGAATTCATTCTGACCATTTTCCAAATGATATCTGTCTGTTCGTGTGTGTGTGTGAGCGTGTGTGGGTGTGTGTGTGGATGTGTGTGGCCACGATAATTCAAAAAATACTAATGGGAGACTTCAAAAAATTTGGCAATTAAGATTTTCAATAACATTTTCGGTGACACATTAAATTTGGTGAATGTAGTACCACCAGAAGAGACATAATGAATGAAAGAAGAAAAAAGGTACAATTTCGGGAAAAAACTTTATTGCATTTCTGGACGAATCTCGACGAATTATAATGAAAAAACATAACTTTATGGAAAACATCTGTCTGCATGTCTGTAGTATCGCGATAGCAGTCACAGTATATGGGATAAAGCTTTCAAACTTGGTACACGTGCCAAAAACAATGATAAAATCGGTGATGAGCAAAATTGGCTAGCTGAAGGGAGCTCCACGGGGCCCAACCTTTTTTGTATTTGTCTTTATAAAAAAACATATTCTTGATGAAACATTATAAATCATGTCTACTATATCAAGCAATAAATATATTTTCCAAGTACTTAAATAAATCTGACGTAAACTGAAATTTTTTTACACATTTGACCCCATAAAATGGGTTAGGCTAACTTTAGCACTTTGACATTTGAAATTCTAATTTAGTTACAAAAAGGTCAATGTCAATAAGACGAAATTATTAAAATATATGATATGAATAATTCAATTATTGACAGTATCGAACGACGACGTTGATAATTAATTATTATTTAAAAATATTAATGAAACATTTCAAGGCACCCCTTTAAAATTTAATTGAGATAAGTGAAGAATTAAACAGAATGATTTTTTTAGATCAGGATGATATGTACAAAGTTATGTGCTGACCACATCAGATATTTTTTAGTTGAAAAAGAAATTAAAAACAATATTAAGTGTAAAAAAATATATAAAAACATAATTCCTTGAAAGGCAATACAACTTCCAGGATATGCAAGAATAAGGTTAACATTTTATTACTAATTAGTGCACCGTAAAACGGGGAAAAAGTAGCTTCCTTCTTGAAAAAAAATTTTTTAAGGTACAACCACTTGGGACCTTCACAGCATGATAGCCTAGGTCCTTGGCCATCTGTAATGGCCAATTACAACATTTTTTTGGAGGTCAAACTTTTTTTTATTACGAAGAATGTCATAAATTTGTCAAAATTAATTTTTCTTACTTTTTCACACATCCCTCATGATATCTCCGGAACCAATCGAGATAATTATAGGTATTTTTTTTTAATTGATAAAGGAAATGTGGGCGAAGGTCATTGCTTTAATTTCGTTTTTATGGAAAATTTAATTTTTTTGTAAAACTAGGTAAAACTGGAACGTTTACCTTCCTTGCTGCATTTTTTTCGGTAAGCGAAAAACTTTTTTTATTTTTAAGGGAATTTTGTCATACCATATGCGTATGAAATAAAGCTTACACTTCAAGGAAGTTTTTTAAAAAAAAAAGTCAGTTCTCTACGACTTATAGTTTTCGAGATTTTGTTTTTTAAAGTTACGAGTTTTTCGATCCTAGATGCGCCTCACTGCGGCGCCACTCAAGTGTGTAGAGTGTAGACTATTGAATACAAGTAATCTTATATTATACATATATTGTCAGTTAGAAACAAACTTTTCTTTGTGTAATGTGAATGCGAATGAGTATTATTTTTATTGAGTTTTTACATATTATTTAATGCTTAACAATGGAATGTTTATTTTATGTTATCAGAATTAAAATCAGGTAATACAATTCTGGTAAAATCTGTTGATACTGATGTCCTGATTTTGCTTTTACATTATTACTGCGAAACACCAGATATGTCCCAAAGAAATATATTTATACAATTAGGACATAGTAAGAATATACATTTTTTGTCAATTAACAATATTGTGGCAAATTTAGGAGAGGAAATTTGCAAGAAAGTATTAACGATTCATTGCCTAACTGGTTGTGATACAGCTAATGCCATGTATAAAATAGGGAAGAAAACGGCATTCTATGTTTTATATAAAAATTTAAATAATTTAAAAGATTTAGAAAACCTTCCTTTTCTGTCAGAGGATAAAGCGATGGAATTAGGGGTAAAATATACGCTTTATTTATATAAGAATAAAAACAAAGATATAAAATCCCTAAATGAACTGCGATGGGACTTAACAACAAGTACAAATCGGCCAGCTTCTGAGCTGCCTCCTACTGACCATGCTTTTAGACAACATTTAAAAAGGTAATAATTATTTTTCTAGATCGCCCCTACCTATTAAAAAAAGAAACAAAACACCTACATGTAATTATTCTCTTTTTAGGTATAATAATATAATAATAATAACACCACATGAAATTACAACCCTCTTTGTCCCTGAAGGTCTGGAATGACCTTGTGTGGGAGAGGGCTACACATTTAGAGACAATGGACACACACCCAATGTCCGAGTATACTACGATTAATCTCTCTCACAGAAAAATCCCAGTTTCTGGACCGGGAATCGAACCCGGGACCCCGAAGTTTTGAGGCAAGTACATTACCTCTAGACCACGGAGCCAGGTGTCTGTATCAATTAAAAATTTAGTACAATAGCCATATACAATACATGCAGATGGAAGATCCAACTCGATACGGTTGGACATTTGAAGAAAATGTTTGGAAGGCAACTTTTTCTAGTCAAAAATCTGTGCCCGATATTGTAAGGCAGAATTTGTCAATAAGATGTTCCGACAGGGTCTGTAACAACAGATGTACCTGTTTTGCTCAAGGTTTGAAATGCTGCAGTGAGTGCAATTATGCAAACTGCTGCAACCAAGGAACTGTCTAGATATTTTTAGATTCCGACGTTGACGATTTTTAAAATATTTTTATAACAAGTTTTAAATTTATGTTTTAAAATAAATAATTATTTCGTATTTTTTTAAATTCCATTTTAGGTTTTAATGTATAAATATAATGGATTTTAAATAATGTGCAATGTAAATAATGATAAGTAAAACCTAAGTGCTTATGAAAATAAAATTTATATTAAAGATATGTCAAAAATAATACTTAATAGTATGCACCCACAACACGCATAGCACACTGATTAAAGCACAGTAGAACCGGGGGAAATATCCTGCCCGCAGAAACTTAATTTCAAATAACAATAACTTGAAACGTACAAGTCGTAGAGTATTGCGCTTTTTTTAAAAAACTTCCTTGATGTGTTAATTTTATTCCGTATGCATATACTGTGGCAAAATTCCTTAAAACAAAAAAAGTTTTTCGCTTACTGAAAAAAATACTGCAAGAAAAGTAAATGTTAAAGTATTACCTAATTTTATAAAAAAACTAGGTTTTCCATAAAGACTAAATTAATTCAGTCACCTCCGCTCACGTTTCCTTTATCGACCAAAAAAAAAAAAACTTGATTATCTCAATTGGTTCCGGAGATATCGTGAGGGATGTGTGAAAAAGTACGAAAAAATTAATTTTGACAGATTTGTGACATTTTTTCATAATAAAAAAAAGTTGGACCTCCCAAAAAATGTTGTAATTGGCCATTTTAAATGGCCAAGGGCCTAATCTATTATTCTGTGAAGGTCCCATGTGGTTGTACCTTAAAAAAATTTTTTGAAACGTTTTTGTCGGTTTTTCAGTGTACTAAATGGATTCTTTTGAAATGCTCGATGTGGATCAGTTAACATTTTGTATACACGGATGTATAAAACAAAAACTTACTGGACTCGTTTTAAAAAACTTTTTGTTGTATCACTCACAAAATTTGTAATTAACGTGCCATTTTGGTCTTAAAGTTTCTCATTACTTTATTATTCACTTACGTTAAAAGTCATGACATTTTCCCAATAAATAAATGAAAAATGAGACTTGAAACACCTGGGTACTCTAAGGGACTAAGGGTAACCAAAAATAATAGGGAACTTGCCTATAATTTTAAAAATAAAAATAATACTAAAAAACATAGCGTAACGTTGTAATAAAACGTGTACTTCACAAAAAAAATAAGATTTCTAATTCCACGCGATCAGTATGAAGGATCTAAACAGCGATAAAATTGAATTGGCCCGAAACGAGGTACTATTGACTGTGACGTCACACCATACAATATTCGGTAGTCGTCGCGCCGGGAAGCAACACAATCAGATGTTTACTAATTCCAATTCCAATTTAAAATCTTTATTCACAATTAAGTAGATTATTTACAACTTGTATGGGGTACAGAGTAAGATTTATATTAATATATACATATATTATATACAGAAAAAAAGAAAACTAAAAATCAATTCATTCATAAAATTCTTAAAAATAATAATACAAACAAATTAACAATGACATTCTATATAAACATATGTACAATATGGTGTTATTAGACTGTGGTTGATTTGTTAGTGACTGTTCTGATATAAATATATAATTGTGTTTTATAGTACCGCTTATTGTAGTTGTACAGATATTTTAAAATGATTGATCAAGGTTTTTCAAAGGGCGAATCTGATAATTTGCCTAAAGTGGATATGTTTATGGTGGCATCTTTTATACAAAATAGTGAAAGTTTTTCCCTTGGAGAGGTCCGCCGGGTCAAGGCAGAGAAGTATGTATTTTTTTTAGCTTTTAGTAATAATTTATAAACATAAAATAGTTATGACTTGATCACGGAATAAAAAGAAATAACTACAAAATGCTTAGTCGCAACTAAGCATTTTTAGCAGACTTAGTCTTATGTTTGAAAGAATTTAGGGTAATTATTTACAACAGCCACTTCTATATTTTTCGTTTTTTTTTTTTTTGTACACACGCGTAAAGTGTCTCTATAGAAGACATTTGCTGCAAAGGAAATGTTGCGCAAATGTATAATTACCTATCGTAGGTATTTTCGTACTATGTTTTGGGGCAAGGAAAATGAGTGATTGTGTCGTGTTATCATTCACATAATAGATAAATGTAAGATTTGAATAGAATAAATTAAAGGGCAAAGGAAAGGTATTTGCAATATACTATATATACTAGAGGTAAACATGTTACTCTTCGCAGACAGTAGTGTTATAGAACTTTTATATAATTGTTGCACATTCTGTAGGATACTCTTCGCAGTTTTTTGAAAAGAATCTTGTGTTTGTCTTATAAACTTCATTCTTACAATACCTAATGTATTGACTACATTGACTACATACTGTATATTTTATAGTATAAACTAAGATTCATTCCTGCAATACCTAATATATTGATCACACATTTAATTTTTAATTTTTTTTCATCTCCCGATGATGCCGACTGCGTAGGCGAAATTTGTGGTAGTATATTTTACAGCATTTTGGTGGAAAATTACTTCAATTTTAGTAGCACATTGAAAATTGCAACCCTCTGTAGATTCATATTTTTAAATAAAATGTCCTATAACTTTTTTATTTACTTTTTGATTTTTTTCAAAAACATTGGATTTCTTACTCTAGCTAACACTAACTTATAGCCCAAATTTCAATTCGATCGAACTTTTCTTTCTTTAGTTATCGTGCTTACAAGAAACGTGACGGACGGACAGACGGACGGACAGATGAATAGACGGACATTTTAAAAGTTGTTCAGAATTCGATGACGAACGAAATGATTTTTTCTCTGCGAGCGATATTAACGATTTTAGAAATGTCCCGATCAAATGCAATATACTCTTCGTAATCGTATTTGCAAAGAGTATAATAATAAACAGCTGTTTACTTTCGCACCAGGAAATTACCTTTACTTAGTATCACTAAATTACATTCTATCTACTAATCTTATTTTCTAACATTGTATACACATTCTTTCTTTAATCCCACCCTAATTAAAATTCAATAATTCGGAATTCGGAATATTTTATTGCCCGCCTGCGAAAAACTAGTAGATAGACATATAGTATTTAATAATGTACTTACATTAAAATGATCTTAACACACATGTAGAGACCTACTACTGCTCTGTGAAATGTCTTTTTCATTTCTTCTACACGCTTTTAACCATTTTGATCGATGATTCTTATCTTCTGGCAATATTATAAATATTTTATCTGGCACTTTCACTGTAGTATTCTTACACAACGGTACAATGCAATATTTAAAATAAGGAGTTTTTGTTTCCATTTTAAGTATACACTTAAAATTTATCTGAAATCAAGCGGTCGAGTGCTGGGATCTCCGTCGTCGCTTGTAAATTGTATGGTGTGATGTCACGACTACTGCTGCGCTTTTGAACCTGTTTGAAACGGTTCGCTCGCGCGCGAAACTTTAATAATTTATAACAAATTTATTATTGGGAATTAAGGCGTTATATTTTGCATATCTTATTTTTTAGTATTGTAGAACATTTTTATGAAGTAAAAAAAAATGTGCAAGTTCCCTATTATGTTTTCTGGTTTATCACTCTTTAGTTCATACAGAGTGATCCACTAAAAAAAACTGTTTATTATCTGAATTAGACCGGATTTTTTTTAAAGATAGAGCATCAAAAACTCTACTATGGTGCAAAATTTTGTGACTCGCCGGTTTGCCTAGTAAAGAATCATTTCCGGTCTTGTCACGTAAATAACTATATCGATCCCGTATGCCACTTTACCAGGCTAGACCAGTAAATATGAATTTGCCACTCAAAAAAACAGACCAAAAATAGTTAACTTCTTAAACAGTTGCAGAAAAATTATTTTAAAATCACTTATTTAATAAAACTGTTATTAATTATTTTCATTTTTGAATAAACAGAGTAAGAAATTGGGCCCAAAAATTAGGAGGGGAACTATGGCATTTCGGAGAATTAGTTACGAGAAAAACAAAAGTCAAAGATGTAAGTACAATATCAGTTTAACTATCCTTCCATTTTTTTTTAAATTGAATTTCAATTGTTCCGGTTTACAGAGCTTTAAAGACACTACAGTAATAGTCGAAGACGGAGATGCCTTATTAAGAAACATTCACGAAAACATATCAAACATGATGAAGCAAAAAGTGGAAGCTGTCAAGGTATCAAATATAGAAATATTTTCAAACAGTTTTTCTAACTATTTATTTTAGAGGATTATGGATATCGCAGAGCAGGCCGCAAAAGATCAAAAAGAAGAAGATATTGATTATCACTTTCAGTTTTATAATGCTAAGAACTTAACAAATTCACTAGATAATTCGTCTACGGAGGATACCACCAAGGTATGTACAAAAACAATAACAATCATACCAATTAAGTTTAAACAGGTTGATCATTTTAAGTGCCTCATTCGATTTCAATGCCTTATTTTTCTCATCGGAAAAAAAAATCAAAAACTGTATTTTTGTTCTGAGGAATCCTAGTTCGAAAAGAAATAACAATTAAACATCATACCATTGCAGAAAAATACCAATATTACAAATGGTTAATTATTATCAACTAGTTAATTTAATGAAGGCAAGAGATAGAAAATATGAAGAGGCAACTTTTACACAGGACAATAATATATGAAGAGAATACAAACACTTAAGAAACAATATAGCAGCTATAATAAGAAATGAAAATGAACAATACTTTAATGAAATAATATATGGAAATAGAAATAACAGTAAACTAATGTTGAATAAAACCTCAGTTTGGTATAAATTGTCGTGTACAAAGGAGCATTTATCACACTTATTGGTCGTTAGTTACAATTTGTATTGAATTTAAAATATTTGGAATTTTACAATATGAATTTTAATAAAGCGGAACTTGTAGACATGACTTTTGTTTTGGGCGAGTCAGACAGAAATTGTTTACTTGCCAATAGAATTTATCACCAACGTTATCCTGAAAGAAGGCTTCCTGATGTTAGCAGCTTCCAAAACCTTCTCGATAGATTTCTGGAAACTGGAAATGTCGAATATAAAAAAAGTGAAAGAATAAAACGTGTTGTGAACGAAGAAAATGAGTTTTCTGTGGTGCTGGCAACGGTTGAGAATCCCCATGTTAGTCAAAGAGAAGTGACCTCATTAGTAGGAATAAGTAGACGGGCTGTGGGTCGAATTTTAAAAACAAATAAGTTGCATGCATATCATAATCAGATGCACCAGGAATTATCTGATGACGATTTTCAAAAGCGCCTACAATTTTGTAATTGGGCCAGAGGTAAAATGCAAGTTGATGTCAACTTCTTTAATAATGTTTTATTCACTGATGAGGCAACTTTTCATAAAATTGGATTTGTTAATAGGTACAATTTCCATTATTATGCTTCGGAACATCCTCACTTTTTTATACAATTTGATAACCAACACAGATGGTCTATAAACGTTTGGGGAGGAATTATTGGAGAACATGTAATAGGACCACATTTCTTTGATGGTACATTGACTTGAACTATTTATCTTCATTTTTTGGAAAACTATCTGCCACAATTATTGGTAAATCTCCCTGGAAGAATTCGAAATAGGATGTGGTTTCAGCAAGATGGTGCTCCACCACATTATTTAAATGCAGTTAGAGACCACTTAAATAATACCTACCCTCATCAATGGATTGGAAGAAATGGACCCACTAAATGGCCTGCTAGATCCCCAGATCTTACAAAAATGGATTTATTTTTATGGGGATACGTGAAGGAAATTGTTTATAGAGACACACCAACAACAGTACAAAATATGAAGGAAAGAATAATAACTGCCTTTAGATCTATCACACCGGCGGTTTTAGGAACAGTGGGAACCTCATTTCAAAAGCGCATAGAGATGTGTGTCAATCAAAATGGCCAACGTGTGGAACATTTATTATAATCTTTTCTACTGTTATTTGAAGAAACCTCTTTTTTTAAGTTTATTTTTGAATGTTGTAATTATTGCTCAATAAAACGAAAATGGTTGCAATTAGCCATAGGGAAGTACTTACAAAAAATTTTCGTTTTTCATTTTTACATCACGTAGAAAAATATACAGGCTGTTCCATTTGAAAAAATTGAGATAATTGAATTTAAAAAGTTCTTAATTGAATACTAATTTTTGGTCACCCTGTACATTTTTAGGAAATGAAAATGATTCAGAAACATTAATTAGATGTCTCGTAACTGGTATTCACACAAGTTTTTCTTAAAACCCATAATTGTGACTGTGGTGATTTTTTTAATATCCATCTGCAGATGGCATTATTTCAACAAAAAAATTCATTACATCAAAGTGGTTGGGAGATAGCCAATAATAATATAGGAATGAATAGAGCCTAAAAAAGAGGCTTCAAAAAAATGTACTGATATACATAGCATTCTATTTTAAAAAAAGGCACTTGGTCCTGTAATTTCGTCTTGGCTCGCCCTGTATGTTCGAAAATAATTTCCAGTTATAGACTATTTTTTTCTAGCTTACTTGCAATTTTTTAAAAAATTTCTAGCTATCGTAGAACTCGAGATATCGAGGTCTGACGCACTATTGCCCCACCCAGTGTTAATGTTTGTATTTTTTCAGATTTTCGGCGATAACTTTTTTATTTGACGTTCAATTGTTTTTCTTTTTGAATTTGGTTTCTATATGGCTATTTCTCTTAGACAGTTATGCCTTGTGATGCATTTTGTTACATTTTTATTCTTAAATTCTTCTTCTGTTCCTAAATATTATGCTTTTTGAGTGTCTCATTTTTCATCTGGTAACATTCTCCTATTTCCTATTTTTAGTCTTCAGAGATGGAGCCCCAAGAACTACGTTACGATGACTCATTTATATCGGGGACTCGTCTTGGGCAGCGGTACCAAGCAATGGTACAACCCGAGGAGACAGAGGGGTACCAGCAGGATCAAGACCAGGACTCACCTGAAGATGGTTCCTCCAAAGACGAAGAATCGCTCGAGGCTGATGAGGTAAGTGTTTTGACACAAAACCCAAATTCCAAATTATTTGCATTCTTTCAAAGCATTTGACAGATTTTGAACAAAGTGTCATGTTGTGAATTGTGCTTGTGGATACCAAATTTTTCGCATAGCATTCACATGTTCCAGGTTACCGATGGCACTGAAAAAGATCCGCAAGCTAGTCAGACGCAGCTGAAGGACAAATCGAAGTTGCCACTGTATAGAAATAGACACTTTTATAATATTCCTGTAAATACTAATTACAGTGCCGTCCACGTACCAAGTAATGTGTACGAAAGATGTAAGTATAAACATCTACTACGTAGTGTATAATGTACAGCTCTTATATTGTCAAATACCAACACACTTCACTTGAGAGGGTTCTGTTGGTTTAGTATGCGAAAATTATCAATGGAGCAGAAATCAGGGAATTGTGTTGGCTACCACAAAGACAAATTATTTTAAATACGAATTTTATTTCTAAAATGTAACAGATTTTAAAATAAATTGTTTTCATATTTGTTTATTAAGGCATTATCTCATAATTTACTTAGAAAAATCAGAAAAACAGTATTTTGTTGTTAAATCTAATATTAACTAATTTTTTAGCAAAAGACGTTATATCTGGCATCATATGGTCTGAAGAACTGGACAAAACTTTTAAAAATAACTATAAGTTAGACCCTACTTTATCTTGGCAATATTTCGGCAGTTCCACAGGATTCATGAGACAATTTCCAGGTAATAAACCTCACTTGGCCTGCACTTCCAACTTTACCTCAGCCAACTATTTTTTTTAGCCATGATTTGGTCTCAAGAGCCCATAGACCTGTTCGATTGCAGAACGAGATCCTGGTACATTGAGGCTGCCTCTTCCCCAAAGGACATTGTAATCCTTGTGGATAGGTCCGGGTCCATGACCGGCATGCGGAGGGAAATTGCCCGGCATGTTGTCCACAATATTTTGGATACTTTGGGGAATAATGATTACGTGAATATCTTCACTTTTAGCAACACAACTGAGGCTCTGGTGGAATGTTTTGATAAGCAGCTGGTGCAGGTATGTTGCTTCATTGAAACTAAGCCAAGTTTAATAAGAAAATTAGGTTAAAGTTTGTCACTAAGCATCTGAGAATTTGGTATTCCCTCAAGGACGGCCTATACGTTCATATTATTTTTCCATAGTGGTGACTCCTTTATTGCTTTTGCCGAAGGTTAGTTACGTGCGGAGACCCAACTTCAGGTACTTGTTTATTTATCACGCTATTGCGAAAACTTGATATACCTGTCTTTTCGTTGGGAATACCAATCTCCGATGTTTATTTATTACACTTCTTCTTGATTTCTCAATTTCTTTTTATTCTTAGGCAAATCTAGCCAATGTCAGGGTGTTAAAGGAAAACATGAGCAATTTTAAGACCGAGCAGATAGCCAACTTTTCGTTGGCACTTATCACAGCCTTCGAACTCCTCCAGGATTATAGAGAATCCAAAAAAAGGTAACACTACCCAAAAATTTAAAAAAAGAATTGTCTTCCAATCAGAAATTCGACAACGAAAAATAACGTTTATTTCAGGAGCTAACTGTAATCAAGCCATCATGCTGGTCACTGATGGTGTGCAATACAACTACAAAGAAATTTTTGAAAAGTACAACTGGGGCAATTTACCGTTATATATGAATGTCAGAGTTTTCACCTATCTCATTGGGCGCGAAGTATCCGACGTCAGAGAGGTCAAATGGATGGCCTGTGCCAATCAAGGTAAGGGTTTGTTGAGTATTAGGTATTCTTGTTATTTGCTGACCATCCCAACAAAAATGTAAAACAAAGTACCACAAGGCACTATATTAAGGCCCCTCCGTATAAATATTTACAACTAATAAAATAGTACTATTTTGATTATTACTTTAAAATGAAACACCATGCCCTTTCAGGATACTACGTCCACCTAAGTACATATGCTGAAGTCCGCGAGGAAGTTCTTCATTACATTCCTGTAATGGCCCGCCCGATGGTGTTAGATGCCAGCCAAAAACCCAATCCGACTTGGAGTCCCGTTTACGCTGATGTCACCGACCCGAAACTCACCAACTGGTTGTGGGTTAACAGAGAGAGAAACAGACAGAGGGAACGATTTATGGCTTACAGCAAATTGAAGCATATGCTCTCGCCTGACACGATTGACAAGAAATTTGTTCATCAGCAAAAAACGGTAAGATTTCTATGTAGCATTAGTTTTAAATAATGGTGTTATATCACTACACTTAAGCACTTTTTAACAAGTTGAATATTACCTATTATAGATTTTACAATGAATACCTTTTTATATAATCTTTATAGAGGTGTACATTATATGCAATATGTATTTCTTATTCTGGTTTTTAATTCTCATGCACAATTTTTAAGACGTCTGCAAAAATAAGAACATTGCTATCGGAGCAATAATGCAGGTCCTTAATAAAGACTATAAATAAAGAGGACCCAAATAGGACCCTTGCGGAACTTCTAAGGTGTTAATGATAAAGTCTTGCAAAGCCAGTAAGTAGATAGTCTTGTTACTAAACTCGACGAGATATCGGAGAGCTGATCTTTTTGACCGCTACATAAAAACTCAAACAAAAATTATAAAATTAAACAAGAATTTTTATTTTTTACAATGTTTTCATTTATTTAATTGCGTTACTTCTATTTTCTGGGCAACCTGCCTTATTGTAGTGAATTTTTCGAGTACCTTATTCCTTAAATCAGTGCCGTATCAAAGAAACTCCTCATAATTCCTACATTATATCTTTATAATGTTTCATTTACTGGACGTATGGTAAGTTCGGTGATCTGAAAACAGAATGCAAAATTAAAATCGTTTTCTTCCCACTGGAAAAAAGCAATATTCACAAACCTGGACATGTTGTGGAGTAGACAATATATACATTACTGCGTCTGCTATATCCTCCGGTTTAAGATATGGGACACTGCTAAAATCCATAGCAACTTCACTTTTGTCAAACAATTCTGTTTTGACAATCCCTGGGCTAACACTCTTAAAAAGAACAACAACGAACGTTTGAATTCGAGTAAAAAAAAATAAATAATCAAAAACTTTTACGTAAAATCAAAAATAAAATCGGCTTACGCTTATTTTTATTTTTGAACCAATAGCGTCTAGTTCTAGCCTCAAACTATCAGCAAGGGCAGTAACGCCGTGTTTTGAAGCCGAATACATGTGAAGTGGTAAAGCAGAGAAAACATTGTGGCCAGCAATACTGTTGACATGGACAATATGGCCATCGATGTTGTTTGCCTTCATTTGTCTTGCTGCCTCCCTTGTTGCTATAGACAATCCTTGTAAAAACAAAATTTGATTAATAGGAAACTTGCCTATAATTTTAAAAATAAAAATAATACTAAAAAACATAGCGTAACGTTGTAATAAAACGTGTACTTCACAAAAAAAATAAGATTTCTAATTCCACGCGATCAGTATGAAGGATCTAAACAGCGATAAAATTGAAGTGGCCCGAAACGAGCTACTATTGACTGTGACGTCACACCATACAATATTCGGTAGTCGTCGCGCCGGGAAGCAACACAATCAGATGTTTACCAATTCCAATTCAAATTTAAAATCTTTATTCACAATTAAGTAGATTATTTACAACTTGTATAACAGAGTAAGATTTATATTAATATACATATATACAGAAAAAAGAAAACTAAAAATCAATTCATTCATAAAATACTTAAAAATAATAATACAAACAAATTAACAAAATATGACATTCTATATAAACATATGTACAATATGGTGTTATTAGATTGTGGTTGATTTGTTAGTGACTGTTCTGATATAAATATATAATTGTGTTTTATAGTACCGCTTATTGTAGTTGTACAGATATTTTAAAATGATTGATCAAGGTTTTTCAAAAAGCCAATCTGATAATTTGCCTAAAGTGGATATGTTTATGGTGGCATCTTTTATACAAAATAGTGAAAGTTTTTCCCTTGGAGAGGTCCGCGGGGTCAAGGCAGAGAAGTATGTATTTTTTTAGCTTTTAGTAATAATTTATAAACATAAAATAGTTATGACTTGATCACGGAATAAAAAGAAATAACTACAAAATGCTTAGTCGCCACTAAGCATTTTTAGCAGACAGTCTTATGTTTGAAAGAATTTAGGGTAATTCTTTACAATAGCCACTTCTATATTTTTCGTATTTTTTTTTACACACGCGTGAAGTGTCTCTATAGAAGACATTTGCTGCAAAGGAAATGTTGCGCAAATGTATAATTACCTATCGTAGGTATTTTCGTACTATGTTTTGGGGCAAGGGAAATAAGTGATGTGTCGTGTTATCATTCACATAATAGATAAATGTAAGATTTGAATAGAATAAATTAAAGGGCAAGGGAAAGGTATTTGCAATATACTATATATACTAGAGGTAAACATTTTACTCTTCGCAGACAGTAGTGTTATTGAACTTTTATATAATTGTTGCACATTCTGTAGGATACTCTTCGCAGTTTTTTGAAAAGAATCTTGTGTTTGTCTTATAAACTTTATTCTTACAATACCTAATGTATTGACTACATATTTAATTTTCTCTCCCGATGGTGCCGACTGTATTGGCGAAACGCGTGGCAGTATATTTTATAGTATAAACTAAGATTCATTCTTACAATACCTAATATATTGATCACATATTTAATTTTCAAATTTTTTTCCATCTCCCGATGATGCCGACTGCGTAGGCGAAATTTGTGGTAGTATATTTTACAGCATTTTGGTATCTATAGAAAATTACTTCAATTTTAGTAGCACATTGAAAATTGCAACCCTCTGTAGATTCATATTTTTAAATAAAATGTCCTATAACTTTTTTATTTACTATTTGATTTTTTCAAAAACAATGGATTTCTTCCTCTAGCTAACACTAACTTATAGCCCAAATTTTAATTCGATCGGACTTTTCTTTCTTTAGTTATCGTGCTTACAAGAAACGTGACGGACGGACAGATGAACAGATGGACATTTTGAAAGTTGTTCAGAACTCGATGACGAACGAAATGATTTTTTCTCTGCGAGCGATATTAACGATTTTAGAAATGTCCCGATCAAATGCAATATACTCTTCGTAATCGTATTTGCGAAGAGTATAATAATAAATAGCTGTTTACTTTCGCATCAGGAAATTACCTTTTACTTAGTATCACTAAATTACATTCTATCTACTAATCTTATTTTCTAACATTGTATACACATTGTTTCTTTCCCTACCCTAATTAAAATTCAATAATTCGGAATTTGGAATATTTTATTGCCCGCCTGCGAAAAACTAGTAGATAGACATATAGTATTTAATAATGTACTTACATTAAAATGATCCTCACACAGATGTAGAGACCTACTGCTCTGTGAAATGTCTTTTTTCATTTCTTCTACACGCTTTGGGCATTTTGATCGACGAATCTTATCTTCTGGCAATATTATAAATATTTTATCTGGCACAACGGTACAATGCAATATTTAAAATAAGGAGTTTTTGTTTCCATTTTAAGTACCTATACACTTAAAATTTATGGCGATGCTTGTATTTTTACGGCTGAAATCAAGCGGTCGAGTGTTGGGATCTCCGTCGTCGCTTGTAAATTGTATGGTGTGATGTAACGACTACTCCCGCGCTTTTGAACCTGTTTGAAACAGTTCGCTCGCGCGCGAAACTTTAATAATTTATAACAAATTTATTATTGGGAATTAAGGCGTCATATTTTGCATATCTTATTTTTTTAGTATTGTAGAACATTTTTATGAAGTAATAAAAAAATGTGCAAGTTCCCTATTCACTCTTCTGTTGCTTAACAAATATCAAAGTTTCTCAAACTAGTTAACATCACAGTCTGTTATGCTTGTGGATATCGAAAAAAATCAATACTCACCAATGACATTAACTTCTACAATGTTCTTCCACTTGTCTGTATCCCCATCCAACAAACTGGTTTTATGGAGAACGCCCGCGTTGTTTATCAAAATATGTACCGGTCCTAAATTCTGTTCAACATATCTGAAAGCATTTAAAATATCCTGTTCCTTGGTAATATCACACTGTATGGGGTGTAGACTGCCTTTTCTTCCTGCCAGTTCCTTTGCGAGTTCCTTCATTTGTTCTACGCGTCTAGCCAAGCCGACAACCTGGAGACAATAAAAAAACTTGGTCTAATATTCAAAAATGATCTCAGTATTTGCTGATATATCCTACAGGCTTCCAAGATAAGTTCAAATTTCCTTTAATTCTAAAGCTGGCAAGTCGTGCGGTAAGACATAAGCGTACGCATCATAATTTATTTATTTATTTATTTATTTATTTAATACATATCCAACAGGCAAAAGCCCAATTACAAGATACGGGGATAACTTGAATTAACGGTAACAGTAAAAAGAAAAATGATAATAATAAAAATAGCAATAGAAAAATAAAATGAAAATGAAAAAGAAAGATGGTAATAAAAATGGTATAAACAAAAATAAGCACATACGCTTATACAAACATGTATGCACACATATACATACACATGCACATATATACACACATAAACCTATATACACACATATATACGCACATACATACATACATACATCCATACATACATACATACCCACACATATACACATACATACACACATACATACATATATAAACACATATTATATATACAAATTATTATAATAGTAAATGATTAGCTGTAAACAATTTTTAGCTGCCTGATAGTACAAAAGAATATATCAACCCTATCTTCCACGGTGCAATAATTAGAGATCATTTGATAATGAGGAGATGCTTTGAGAATATTGGTATTAGCTGTAGCAAGAATCAAAAACATAATAAACATAATAAAAGAAAATAACTTGTAACAAAATCATTAAACTATTACAGTTTATAACAATGTATACACAACTTACCATCTTAACTAACTTCATGAACCAGCTTGGTTATCACACACTGGAGAAGATCTGTGAAAACTTTGCAACATCAGGTATGTGTTAAACACCAGTTTTACTAGGTTAACACAAATTTGTGGTGGTACTGATGGTATATCTAGAGATCCGTTAAATGCGTTCAAAAACCATTTTAAGTATGCCTGTATTACATCAATAGATGTCGAACGGTCGTTCTCAAAATATAAGCATATTTTTTCACCACAGCGAACATCACTCACGGAGACAACCATAGAAACATACCTGATGCTGAAAGTTTTTACAGATCTTCTCCAGTTTGTGGTAACCAAGCTACTTCATTAAGCTATTTAAGAGGGTAAGTTGTGCATCCATTGTTGTAAATTGTAACAGTTTATTGCTTTTGTTACTAGTAATTTTTTTTATTACACTTATTATGATGCGAACGTCTATGTCCCGCCGCAAATTTCTACCACCATGACTTACCACCAATCCCTCTTCAACAAGTTGTTTAACTATGGCAGATCCAATTCCTGAACTCGCACCAGTAACAATGGCCACATTACCTTTCCATCTAATCATCGATAACACCATGTTTCGTCGTTTCGAAAAATGTTTTCTAAAAAAAACCACTGCCAATTATTTGGGAATCAGAACTTCCCCACCGTAGTAAAACTCGACGTATGGTGGAGTTAATAATAAAAGTGATTTTTTGACGTTTCAAAAAAGTCATATTTTGACGTTTCAAAAAAATTCTATGTGATCGAATTTGTAATAAAAGTAATTTTTGACGTTTCAAAAAAGTCGCATTGGTGGAATGTCACTAATATTTTTTTTGAAAAAGTAATTTTTGACGTTTCAAAAAGTCACATTGGTCGAATGTCACTAATATATTTTTTGACATTTCAAATTGCCGTTTCAAAAAAGTCACATTGGTGGATTGTCACTAATATTTTAAAATTTGAAATGTCAAAAAAAATTGATATTTCAAATTGACGTTTCAAGAATGTCACTAATATTTTTTTGACATTTCAAATTTTAAGAACCGATTTTGCTCATTAATGAACTCAATCTCTTCCTTGACTTCTAGAATGTGTGTATCAAATTTGAAAGCTTTATCTCAAAAACTGCAGGTGCTACCGCGAACCAGACAGACATACAGACAGAAAATTTTTTTGTCTGAAATTTTGTGTCGTCATAATTCGTCGAGATTCGTCCAGAAATGCAATAAAAATTTTCAACATTTTTTTCACCTTCCTCACTGAGCGATGAGGAAGTAATTGTTACAACATTTTTTCATAGCTTCTAGTGAAGAAGTTATGAAATAAATAGTGATTTTTATTCTGCAGTAGCGGATATTGTATGTAGGTAATCGTAGAGATCGAGAGGCAGACATAAATTCCAGAGACAACTCTCGTAAATATAATATACTCGTATTATAAACACCTAAAAGTCTGTTCACTTAAACTTTGTGTGGGTTGGACTTAGTGAGCCCTATTTACAATGGCCAAAGTAACCAGTGTATTGTAAATTGCTTATTTCCAGGCGTAATAAATATATCATTGTGGGTTACTTATTTATTACCAGGCGTAAAAAATATTTCAAGGCAATAGAATTAAGATAAATGCCTTTTAGGTGTATTGATTCAGTGGAAAAATATTTCAACAGAGTGTACATACGTAAATTTATTTACAATAACTCGAAATGCCTTTTATTGATCAGCAGTGGAAAGAAACAAAATGGCAAACATAAAATTGACATACTTTCTTTAAAGTTTTGAATAAGAAACCAAAATGACTAGTTACGCCGAAATAAGAACATCCTAATTGACTAAAAATTTCGATTTAGCTATAAGAAAGCCAAACGTCTTAAACATTTCCTTTACTTTTTATTTTGTGTACCCATAAGAAATAATGTCAGAAAATAAAACAATTTTAAATTCTACCTGCTTTAGAGCACATAAAAAAACTGTTTACCGAGGCTCTCAGAGCAACCCTTTGTCGGCCGTCAGTCTTGTGTAGTTCTTTTAGGCGCGTGATGCATTATAAATGCACAAAATGTATTTATACATATAATATCTCACTCTTGTGCTAGAATTTTTTATGTGCTAACTTAAGATGAAATAAGTTTATATCTACAACAACTGCATTTCGTCGAGATCTTCGATTGTTAAACTTTTCGCTATTAAAACTGAGTCACCTCGAATAATAAAAAACAATTTAAAAAACAGTAAATCATTAAAATATCAAATACCTTACCGATTATTATTATAAAATCAGCCAATAAGCAATATCAATAAAGGTAAATAATTTAATATAACATTACACAACACATAAGTTAAAGTATTGTAAAAGTAAAATTATATAGCTACTACTGATGCCTATGAAATAAAATAAACAATGAAAATAGAATTGACCGCTATCGGAACTTTGCACTTGTGTATATCTACCTGCCGTCTGCACCAATCATCAGCGCGCATTTTGTTTCCTATCCTCGACTAGCGCTGCATAGCTTATGTGAACAGACTTTTAAAGAAACATTCCCAAACAATATGAAATGATACAATATTCTTAAGTAATATGCAATACATTTGTATTATTTGTAAAATTACATGGGCGGTTCAAATGTAAATATACATAGTGGCTCAAATAAATGATACGTTATACGGATTTATAAAATTTGGAAAACGTTACACAACAGTGAGAATATAAAAATTTTGATTAAATAACAGTAAAAAAATCTTGAATACAGTAATTTACTGCCTCAAAACAGGGATTAAAACGGGCTTTTATTCCCCGGGGGATTTAATGTCGCAATGGAAACCAATGAACAATACAAACATAATGTAACATCAACATTTTTATTATGTCAAACACGGCTACAAAAAAAAGTTCTGTCCTAGAAATCTTACCGAACTTTTCCCATGTATTTTCATGTGCTGAAACCGAAT
Source organism: Rhamnusium bicolor (assembly GCA_029963845.1). Classification (NCBI taxonomy): domain Eukaryota; kingdom Metazoa; phylum Arthropoda; class Insecta; order Coleoptera; family Cerambycidae; genus Rhamnusium; species Rhamnusium bicolor. Next base: position 93,171 of record JANEYF010003374.1, on the reverse strand, counting down.
TTGGCAAAAAAAATTTTTGACGCGTCAATTTTTCTCTACGACCTCCTATAACTCTCTATAATACCCTAAGGGGGAAATTTTTTAAAAAAATTTCTATAAGGGTTTCTTGAGTCGCTGATCATGAATCTGAAGTCAAAAATAAATTTTGACATAATGATCGCTGTCAACAAGTTGCTAAATTTCATGAAAAATGTAAAAAGTTAATATTTGGAGCATATTATTAAGTTTTTTGGGCTGCTGATCATGAATCAGTAGTCAAAAAAAAAACTTTGAAATATTGACTTTTTACATTTTCATGAAATTTGACAGCTGTCATTATGCCAAAATTCACTTTTGACTTCTGATTCGTGATCAGCAGCCCAAAAAACTTAATAATATGCTCAAATATTGACATTTGACATTCTTCATGAAATTTGTCAGCTTGTTGACAGCTGTCGTTATGTCAAAATCCACTTTTGACTTCAGATTCGTGACCAGCGACCAAAAAAACCGTTATAGAAATTTTTTAAAAAAAATTTCCCCTTGGGGGATTATAGAAGGTTATAGGGGGTCGTAGAGAAAAATAAACGCATCAAAAAAAATTATTTTTGCCAAATTCGGTTTCAGAGTGTCAAGATACATGGGAAAAGTTGGGTCTGATCTCTAGGACAGAACTTTTTTTTGTAGGCCTGTGTTATTCGTTAGTTTGTACATTTCATTTTTTTTGTAATAAAAATTGTGCCTGTTTGTACAAAAATATTTTATGCACCTCGGGACTAAAGTGTGTTTTAGTCCCTTGCATTCATGCTGGGACTAACACATTCACTTTACTCCCACGGTGCATAAATAACTATTAAACAAATATAAAATGTCAATTTTAAACAATGATTTTAATTAAGGAATTTTAAACAATTTTTAAATAACTTAGAACAACATTAAACTTTTTTTAATGGTACCATATTTTTTTCTGGTTGGAGTAGAAAGTTCTTTCATTCTATATTCAGCTAATATATTGTAATCTTTTATAAGAAAAATTCCATTGGGAAAAAATGTTTAAATTGTTTTACATACAACTTAAATTTTGTTTTACAAATTGAATTTTTCTTGGTATTATATCCATATAACGGCTAATGAAATACCTATTTAGTTCACCAAGTAGAGAATAAAAAATATCTAAATTAGACTAAAAAAGAGAATATGATGTTACATTAAAAAATTGTTGCATATCATAGTGACAGTCGTTAGTAGTTGTGAAATTTATTAATTATCAGTTTTCGGGAGGATAAGTACTCTTATGTAATTAACAACTTTTTTCGTATATCTCTCACAGGAGATAAAGTAAGATATTCCTAAGAGCTCTTGAGGACGTTTTTGTGATATTTGGGATACTACGTAACTGATTCTTTTTTTTTTCAGAAACAAGATAACTACGGTGATACCCAAACGTATCACCTCATGACCTCAGTATCCCTACCAGTCTACGACAAAAAACCTCGCCAGGTAAGCGTTTTCGTCAGACAATACTTATATTGAGTATTTGTCTACACTCTGTTAAACAATTTGCCCACATATATTATATGCCTGCAGAATATAACAGAAAAAATACAAGTCAACGAAGCTATATGGATTTCGGTCACACGTGAGGTAAAAAAACTCTAAAATTTACTTAGGCCATCGTAAATTTGTTTAGACCAGCGATTTAGACCAGCGAGTAATGTTTTAGATCAACGTACACTATTGTAGATCATCGTACAATAATTTAGACCAGTGATGACATTTTTAGAACAGCGTTTGACTGTTTAGACCAGCGTCTTATGCCATAGTTTAATGAGAGGATAGTAACCAATGTATTTGTCCGTCCTTAGATCACATTAACAATTTTGTGTGTTGTAGTGGTTTAGTTTAAAAAACGTTGCTCCTGCTAGTTCGTAGCGGCTAGACATAGTTAGTTAGTGATACAGATGAGCCTTTTTAACACTCCCAGTTTCACGAGAAGAAAAAAGTGAAAGAAATACTGTTTTAGACGCTTGATTATATTATTATTGCACTTGGGAATTTTTAAAAAACGCTCCTATAGTTATTTTTAACTTTTTTAATAACATTTATACATATATGACTGGATATCTATATAATCATGTAAAGTTATAATAGTACTAGTAGTGAGATGTGATAAAACAAACGAGGGCTAAAAAATAAACATTTTTGCAGGAAAGAGTGGCCAACCTGCTTGGAGTTGCTGGTACAGACATCCCCATCGAGTATATACAAAGATTAATGATGCCATACAGGGTACTTTACATAATTATTATAGCATGGTGTATAAATAATTTGGTTGTGTTTGTTTGTTGTTTAGATGTAACAAAAGAAAGGTAAATTTATTTGAGTAGTGCTAAACTCCCGTCAGAGGGTGAAGTTTTCATTCGCAATTGGTGGTAACGTGTTACATGTCAAGTATAAGTGGACTACAAAGAAATATTTCACATTCTTTCTTCAGGGGCAGACTCAAGCATATTCCTCTTGTTTGCATTATGTTACCGCAATCGTTTAAATTGATGATAACAGTAGTTGGCAGAATATAAATCCTTTTTCTAAACTCTTATAATTCCTATGAAATTTATGTTCTTTTGGATACATCAGCATTTAACTCAACAAATAATACTTGTCGCCACCAAAAAAAGTCGGAACGATAGACGGCTTCTCCGTTATTTTTGTTCAGAAATGATTTTAACCACCAAATTATCTGTACCCTATACTAAATTTCACGTTATCATGATCTAACATTTGAAATTTCAGCTAGGCGTGAATGGATATGCGTTTATAGTGACTAATAATGGATATATATTGATTCATCCCGACTTAAGGCCAGTGGTAAGTTAATTCTTAGTTTGAAACGCATTGGATCCTTGAGGCCATGCTATAGCTGAGTTTGATCAAGTAATAGGCACATCACGGATCCATTTTTTTTTCAAAATTGATAGAAGAATTATCGTGAATGTCAACAATTTTTTTTTCAGTACCAGGGCATTTTAAAGCCTGCTTATAATAGAGTCGATATGATAGAGGTGGAAATATTAGACGATGAATCTGAACCACGACAATTTGATGACGAGGTTAGAGAGTTCAGACGGCGAGTTATAATGCAAGAAAAGGGGAATATTACCTTTAAAATCAAGGCCCACATTGATGACATGGTAAGTAATTAATTACAGAAATAATATACTGTGCTTTCATCTCAAAACACTACAACCCAAGCAATATTTTACCAACTATCGACTACTTTTTTCACTAATTCCGACGTTAGAATTATTACAAATAGTAGTTGTAATACGACGTCGAACCAAATATTGCGTCGACCTCGCAAACCTACTGCTTAAGTCTGGCCGATTTACCAACGTTGATTTGCCGTTAGAAAACGACTTAATAAGGTTTGATATGTTTTAAAGTCATTATCCAACATTGATGAGACGTTGACAACTGACTAAAATAGGTATGGTTATATTTTGAATAACTTACCAACGTTGGTTAGACGTTGACAGCTGACTAAAATAGGTATGGTTAAATTTTGAGTAACCTACCAACGTTGGGTAGATATTGGCCACTAACTGAATAGGTCAAATTTGTTATGGAACACTTGCCAACGTTGGTTAGACGTTGGTTAGTGGCTTAATAGGTTTGGTCCTTTTTAGTTATTAACCAACGTTGGTTAGACGTTGATGATTAACTTAAGTAGCTCCAATTAATTTTTCGGTAATACACCAACTTCGGTATAACGTTGGTAACCGACTTGATAGGTAGCTACATTCATCGCAAGTAACATTTTACCGACTACCCACTACTTTTTTACTAATTATGAGGTCAGAATTATTACAAATAATACTCAAATAGCGTCTTAAATTTTATAGTTATGATACAACGTAGCTTGTACCTCGCAAACCTACTATTTACATCTAGCACATTTACCAACGTTGATTTGATGTCAGAGATCTACTTAATACGTTGAGTGTGTTTTTAGATTATTATCCAACGTTGATCATACGTTGGTAACTGTAAGTAAATTTAGGTAATTTTTGGGTAACATTCCAATGTTGGTTAGACGCTGCTGACTGACGTAGGCGTCTAGCAACGTTGGCTGGACGTTCACTATATTTTTCGACCTACTTTATATATACGTATCAATAAAATTTCTTTCGTTTCAGTTTTTACCCCATCAGATTTATTAAAATTTTATTAGAAATATTTTGTATATAATACGTACACAATGATAAACACGCCTTATCCATTTTATATAAATGGATAGGTACGACAAATAGAATAATATACAAAATTGCTTAGTTTCACTACTTACACCCGACTTTTGTAGGTCAGATTAAGGGCAAATTTTAAATAAGGTTGGTAATAGCCTGACAACCAACTTAAGTCGACGTAAAATTTGGTGAACATTTGGTCGGTAATCACATCGACTAAAGTCGGTCCTCTACGTCGAATCGACCCATATTTTATTGACCTGATTAGTACAAATATGGGCCAGCCCGACGTTTTGTGTACATCGCACACTGACTTTTAGTTGCGAACAGCAACGTCGGTTCGTCGTCAGAATGTTGCTTGGGAAAGGAAATCGTTCGGTCAAGTTCGTGCATTCGGCTAGATACAAATTGTGGAATTTGCCACAGCGATGTAGTCCATGCTCTCCCCCTGCGTTCCTTATGCTGTGGTCTTTATCTGTTCTGTGGCTGTGCCTCTATTCTGAAAGTACCGTACTCATCAGCTTAAAGACACCACCGTCCTAGATGCTCACTTTGTAGCACACACCACTTCAAATAGTGCCAGAAAGAGTACATCTCGGTAGCTGGTGATTTTAGTTGATGAGTATTGTACGAGTTCGAACTAAGGCTGAGAATCGAATACGAATAATTCGAATAATCGACTATTTGGGTATTCAAACTCGAATTAATTCTAATTCAAATATTCGAATAAATTCGATTATTATCTGAGCAGTAACTTATCCAACTTCTAATTTTGAAGGGCCTTGTTGGAATCGTTTTTGTTTATGAAATAATATATTGTTGTACTTTATAGTTGTAGTTGCAGTTTGTTTAGTTTGTTTATATGAAGTTAACATATTAATTATCTGATCATTTTCTGTGCAACCAATTTTGTTTGAATTTTTTTGTTCAAAGCCTAAAACCGCATTAATTTTGAATAACCCTAATTAAAAAAATTCACTAAAAAGTAAGAACTCTAATATGTACCAAAATATTCATACCTATTGTTTAATTAACCGAATCAATTTAATAATAATACAATAATATTCGATTATTCGAATTATCAAATAATTCGAATAATCAAATAGTTCGAATAATTGAATAGTTCAAATAGTTCGAATATTCGAATAGTTCAAATATTCGGCTCATTATATAATATTGGGATAGGTCGATTATTCGATTAATTCAAATATTCGATAATTCGAATATATTCTCGAACGAATATTCGAACTCCTTTCTATGTTGTGTGGAAGTATGAATACATGGTGTAGTAGACCACAACTTTAAGCGACACATAAAAAATCTCAAAGCGTTGCCGCGATGCTCCTTAGGATAGAGTGGGGCATGCTTTATTTTTTCTACAGCATATTAAATAATAAATATAATGTATTACTTAATACATAAAACATCATTTTTCTCATGTAAAGTATGTTCTGGCATGATTAAAATAAGAAATTAACAGAAACACGCATGTATCAATTATAATTTAAAATTATTTTGATATAATTACGCAACTCCCTCCTAAAATATTTTATGATTTAATGGTTACTACCGAACCAGCTGTAAAAGCCTAATAATAACGAGAAAGCATGCAGGGACGGACGGTTATCTTCCGCGATACATCGAACGATTCGTGCCTTTTAGAATTTATATAGGTTATGTGTTTTATAAATACATTGTATGCTTCAGTGTTTACATTTTATTTGGATTGTGAGAGCCTAGAATGTATAATACTTTAACAGATAAGTGAAATTTTCCTTTGTGTCTAAGCGTATTTTATGTAGTTGTGTTTTTATAAATATTCAGGCGGGTGGTGAATTATTCGAGTGTTTTCCATTTATAAGTGGCTGTGGTAAAATAAAATTGTGATAATGTTCAGGCCTTGGGGAGATCCTCAACCTAGCACTAGCAGAGAATTTCACGAAGATAGGGGAATAGTAATGGCTCACAAATTACAGAGAAAATTTCCAGAGAATATTTATGCGAACATAGTCAAAAAATAGTTTTAAATGTTTATAGAAATATAAAAGAAAGTGAAGGTGAAAAAGGAGCCATACTTTACATGAGAAAAATGATATTTTATGTATTAAATAATACACTATATTTATTATTTAATATGCTGTAGAAAAATAAAGCAAGTCGCGCTCTATCCTAAGAAGCATCGCGACAAGACTTTGAGATTTTTTTTGTCTCTTAAAGTTGTGATCTACCATATACAAATTATTATTGGCATACTAGTTTTTGGGTTTTTGTCCGACAATGAACTGAAGACTATTTGGCATCTGTTTATCTTTTCTGAGGCGGAAGCATTGCCTTCACTTCAGAAATCAAAGGAAAGAGAACTCGAAAACAATGTTTTTTTTTTAATTAATCACTTTGTATATGTTTTAGAGAAGGATAGTGTTGCTAACCCGTCATTATTACTACATGGGCATTAATGGCACGCCGTTCAGTCTAGTGATAGCTCTACCACATAAATACGGCTTCAATCGCGTCCAACACCCTGTGGAAAACGATATACACCGCATAAGATCGAACGATAAAATTAAAGGGTCGTTAACGCAGTTTTTCACTGGTAATTGGACAATCCATCCAGACTGGTGAGTGCCAAATATCTCATAGTTATATTTATTTTATTATTAATATATTTAACGGAAATCTAAAGATATTTCATTGCGGACGGTGGCCCTAAAAGCTTGGAGGCGCTGCCTACATCTTTGGCGTTTGGCAACCATCTTGAAAAAAGGGCGACCACAAAGCATGTTTTATGTCATCGGAAAGCTCTGTTAATGGAAATTTAAGAATGTCAAAAGAATTTGACGGAAAATGACACTGATAGGTGTAATCTATTTCTGCACCGCTTTTGCGCGTTGTGAAAAAGGAAACCGTTCCCTATTTAAAAAAAACTGTCAATGCTTCTGTTCAAAAAAACAGTTGGTCAACTGAATACAGTGAGCAACAAAATGTCTAACTACTATTTTTGTTATTAATTTCTTCTGCAAAAACAAAACCGTTTAAGCATAAATTGGTTTCAACAGCCACTCGTATGGAAGATATATACATATATTTTAAAATTTCAGGCACTACTGTCGTTACCTAGACGACAGGCTGTATTTTGAAAACCCCGAGGAGGAATTGCTGCATTTTTTGAGAAAAATGGAAGGTCCTGGATGGAAGTGGACAAAGGAATGTAAGTAGACATGCATATTATAACATTTTTGTATACATATCCACTATAAACACGGGATTCAAATGAACAGGGTAGGCAAATTTCAGTGTTTCTATAGGGTAACTCGGTAAATGTAAGAGATACAAAAAAAAGGAAGACACATTCTCAATCTCATTTTTTAAGACAAAATCACTGGCGAAAACAAAAATTTGCTATCGTCTTTTGTTTTGGAGTTATAGACAAAAGTTTGAATTTTCGACTTTTAGACACATGTCAATATCTTGGTTGTTGGTAAAGTTACGAAAAAACAACTTTTACATTCCGCAGGCACGTTTTTCTGTATAATATAGTGGCGTCGAGAAAATTTAAAAAAAAGGTGCAATTTCGAGTTATGGCATAAAGTTGTATTTTTTTAAATGGGAATCATAGTTGGCTATGGTTTATTTAAAAAAGGATTTTTTTCTCTTTCAACCTACATATATGTTTTTTCATATCTTTACCAAGATCCAAGATGTTACGTCTAAAAGCGAAAAAATCGAACTTTTGTTTATAACTCGAAAACAAAAGACGATAGCAAATTTTTGTTTTCGCCAGTGAATTTGTCTCAAAATATGAGATCGAGAATGTGTCTTTCATTTTTTTGTATCTCTTACAGTTAACGAGTTACCCTATACAAACATCGAAATTTGCCCATCCTGTATTCTCATTAACTGTAAATTTCTTAAAAGCGGAGGAGCAGACAAACATTATCTCGTCCACCCAAACTTTATCGTTTTATTAAAAACCATGAAGAGAAGGCTCCCATACGACCGGTTGTATCATGTCAATAGTTCTACACACAAATTAAGTAACAAAATTAATTCCGTCCTGAATAATATAACAAAATTCCAACCAAAACATACAATAAGAAACTTGATCGAACTCGCTAAATTATTGTATAAATTGTAAAGACATTCCACAGTTTTTTAGTATTTTTTGATGTTTCAAATATGTCTTCATATATTCCTACTGAAGAATGTTAGTATTTATATCTACAGGGTGTCGGGCTTGAATGTGATACAAGCCTGAAACTACTATATTTTTGGCCGATTAAAAAAAAAAAATTGTTTAGAATGTAGGCTAACAAAAACTCTATCTACGTGTGATAACTGCTTTTTTATTAGTTCAATACACGGCCAACTGGGATGCGTTTATTAACGTCAATAACTGCTAATTACTATTAGCAATTCTTTTTCAAAAAATTGATTACTTATTCTTATTCAGCATCCCTTTTAAATGTCTTATAAACAAGTTCCATCAAATTCAGATCATCTTTAGGCGAGCACTCCATGATGACTTTATCTATATTTTAGTTTATAATCCATATATTACTATTAATAATAAAATTATAAAACAATTTGTTTGTTTTTACTGCACAAAAAACAATTTATTTTTGGAATTGGGCCAAAAAATAAAGTTATAGGCATGTAACATAGAGTGCTCGCTCGAATTTGATGAAACTTGTTGATATGACGTTTTAAGGGATGTTGTCGCTGAATAAGAACATGTAATCGATTTAAAAAAAATCGCTAATAGCAATTAGCAGTTTTTGATGTTAAAGAACGCATCCCAGTTGGTCGTGTATTGCGCTAATAAAAAGTGCAGTATCCCACGTCTACGTGGGATACTGCTTTTCGTTAAAAAGATAAATAAATAAAATATCAAAGAAAACTGTACATTGTTGCATTCAGATATCATCATAGATTCCGAAAATGTAAAAATATTCAGGGTGTTCCTTTTAAAATAAGAAAGTTGGGGTAATTTCCGGCGAAACCGGAATTACATAAAAATTGAAAGTACTGTCTTTTAATGCAATTTTACGTGTATAACAACATATTAAAATTTCATCAATTAATTTTTATAAACAATGAAAATAGAAGGGGTGAGCCAGGTTTAATTTACACCCAGTATATAGCTTTATCATTCATTACCCCTCTCAGAGGAACATTTAAAAATTGGATTAAAAACTGTAAAAACGATAGTCTTAAGCAGGTTAGCAAATTGATAAAATTGGGAGTTTTTAAATTGACATGTTCGGATTGTTATGCCTTTTATGTGGGTCAAACCGGGCGATTGTTTGAAATTAGATATAAAGAACACATTTATTCTTTTAGAATCCAAAAAACAGATTCATCTTTTTCAAATCATATTTTAGAGTCCGGTCATAATTTTTCATAATTTTAAATGATCTTAACACATTATGTACATTTAACCATGTATAGCTGAAATCAGGAAAAGATACGTATCAATATACAGGGTGTTCCAATAAGAAGACACGTTTACCCCATAACTCCTGTATACGAAGTTCAAGTATGCTACAATATAATTAATTTGTGACTCTTTATATCTCCAAAGGGAGTATGGCCCCAAGCCCTCTAGATCCACCTCTGTGATAATTAGTCAATTTTGCTAAGATTTTTTTTACACAGCCGCCATAGCACACATTTTTATTACTGTTATTTTAATTAGAGTACATTACTGGTCTGGTAAAATGAAATTCCCTTATATAAATTTTCCAGAGAATATTTGAGATTTTTCGGCTATTTGAGGCACTGACTATTTTAAAAATAAAATATCAAATAATTTATTTGTTTGAAAATAATCAGTCCTAACTCAGAATTTCAAAGAAATTTAATTCTGTTCTCAGGTGACAGAAAACTCATCTGCAAAGTAGTAGCAGATGCGAAGATAACGTCCTGGTTTAATCAAAATATCACCACGTCGACCAAGGAAGAAAACGGGTAAGTTTCAGGTTTTTTCTCCGCTATATGAACAATATTACTGCCAAAACATAAAACAAACTAATGATGTTTTATTTAAAAAAAGGCCGATGTCTATATTGATGGCGTTGATACCAAGGTACAGTATGATGCTATTTTGTTATAAGAAACCGTCTCCTTATGATTTTACTGGAAAATTCTAACTCCAAATCACAAAATTACCCGCATTTTTATTTCATTAGTTATTTTGTAACATCTGGCCCATATATGCCCAATTCCAGACAATATATAAATAACATTAAAACAATATTTTAAAAAAATTCCACTTACCACACTTTTATTTATATTTAAACAAATTTCCTTACTATTAAAAAATATCTAATTCATAATATTTATATATATGTACACGCCATATAATTATTTTTTTATTTACATATATAAAAAAATATCTATCTTCTCTAATATTTATATAATAATTGCTGTCTAGGATACCGCTATAGAATTTATTGCCCAATAAATAACTGAAATTTATTTATTATTCTAATGTGCTATACGGAATGGACAAGTTAAACAATGCGTTACCTATCAAAAGGTACAAATGCGTATACCGGTCGATGTCAGTGTTGCCATCTGAGTATAACAAACTATCCCACGTGCAAGTATAAAATATCCCATACTTTCTTTTAAAATCCCGCTAAGTTTAAATTATGTTTCAATTAGTTTAAATTAGATAGTCAAATATTATAATAAAATAAAGATTAGTAAAATATAAAAAATGTCAGACTTTATTCAGACACTGAAAATCTCCCGAGGTCTATTTATAACCTCGAGCCACATCAATTTTTCGGGGAAGAACATAATAGAGTATCTGCGGCACATGACCTTATGGGCGTGGTTAACTTGCTTGGTGGCTAATTTCGGATCGCGCCTTTACGGCAAAATCGTCGAGGGGCGTGTCGTTTTCCGTCACGAACGACGCAAAAAAGTCTTATGACCGAATTCCATCCGACGCGTTGTAACGGCGGGGCGGCCTTCGACGCGCCGAAAATATTCGATCGACCGAAAAAAATACTTCGTCGGCAGATTAAGGACAGCGCTCCCGTGGGCGGGGATTATTCGAGGGGAGGTTTCCGTGAAAAAATTGGTGGGGGGTTGGGGGGTCGGGAAGGGGGGATCTAATTTCGGTACGGTACTTACCAAAAATCGCCAATTATCGCTGCATTTTTACAAAACTCTGTATACAGTTTTTTTGGGTCGCTGATGAAGAATCCCATATAGAATTTCAAAAAAATTATGGTCAAAAATATATACATAGTTCAAAAATTATTATTGAATTGAAGCGAATTTATGTGTTTCATTTGTTTCGGGAAAATTAGTATCTGGGGAATGCAATAAAAATGTGTAATGACTTTGAACGCATGAGTTGAGAACGCATGACGTTCTCATTTCATGAGAACGCATTCAAAAGGAGCCCACTTTATGGTGCACGAATGTGCATGCATCCGTGCATTCGCGCACAACTTGGTCAATATCTCGCAAAGATGCAAAAAGATGCAGCTAATTTTTTATGCACTTTCGAAAAAAATGTTCATTGAACACATTCCAATAAGTTTCAAAACCAACCATCACCAACCGCGTAACTTATGGCTTTTTTTGTGGAGTTTATGAATCGTTGCATGTACAAAAATGCACTCCACTTCGATAATTATTTACTAATTACCATATAAATAAACTGATCTGATACTGAGATATTTTAATTGTATTTACTTTCTGATGCAGAATCCATTTTTATGACACAGAAAACTGCACTTTGAGAATTTTTACGCTGCAGACAAAATTTATCGATGTTTGAATCGTTGCGAGCTGCCGAAGTGACGCGCTGCACGGTCGCACAATAAGTAATTTCCTCGCTCAGGTAGTGAACCCAGACCGGTATTAACGGTCGTTTCTAATGCTAGGGGTACCACTACAACGATTTAAAATGTTTCCATTTCAAAAAAAATCTTCATTTTTTAAATTTTAGCCAGCATTTTGGGGTTTCCGTCCACTGTGGGGCGTAAGGAATCGTTTCCGGACATACCTCCATAGGAAACTTTTTTTTTATTTTGAGATCTTGGATTTTAAGTTTGTCCAGTTAATCCTGAAACACCCACTAATGCCTTGAGCACGGTACAGGAGGTTTCATGAAATGTTAAAATTATTTCTGTGAAAGAATGAAACTAGCAACTTTAATTCTTTTGGAATAAGGCGTTATATAATCAATATATACGTATTTTTAGCTATTTATGAGGTTTGTTACGTGGTATTACAGTAACAAAATTTGGTTGTTACGAGTTGTTAAATTGAGAATTAAAGAACACATTATTTTAATTAGAAACAAACAAAGCCAACTCTACATTCGCTTTCTTCTGGAATTCACATTTCTGTGAGTAATAAAACCCCCTTATTGTTAAACACCGATATAATCGTAATAATAACACGTGTCATTTAAATTTTTAATTTGTAATAACACGTATCAAGAATTACCAGTAAATTGTATTTTTTCTATTTAAATATTATAATATAATGAAAAATTTACATTCTAATATCAAATATACGTATGTAGTTTCTGTATTAAGTATACATATACATAGTTATTTAACAACTTACCTGATTATTTACACAAAAACTGCCACAAACTGTAGAGCTTTACAAACTGCCACAATAAAAATACAGCTAATTGATGATACTTGTTATTAAAAATTGGTAACGATGATACGTGGTTTTGAAAACTTTCGAAATATCGATTCCTATTGGCTAAAATGTTACTTGTAATGCACTAGAACACGCAGAAGTTAATTTTAATAGAATGGTACATACATCTCAATACCGTTACCACAGCCTATTCAATTAAGCTGTGCAGCTGTGCAGCTGTGCCGTTACAAATGAACCGTGGTATTGCCACTAGGTCATCGACATGCTTCATTTATTAAATACTTGTCAGCATGGATTTAAAAAAGATCTTTCAACTGAAACTGCTTCTGTTAAATTTATTCATCAAATTCGATATAAAAGATACAGTTGTGGGAATCTTTTTCGACTTATCGCGGGCGTCCGATAACATTAATATAGAGTTTGCTTCCGAAAAATTAAACGCACTAGAAATAAGGGGAAGTCTTAATTCTTGGATCATCTCGTACCTTTCACACCATAAATTCTTTGTTAAATACGATAATGCCATCTCCCAAATGTACGACGTTAACTTAGGAACACCACAAGGGAGTATATTAGGGCCGCTGATTTTTTTGTTATATGTAAATGATCTTCCAGAACATATTCAATGCGGAAAGGTTTTTATGTATGCAGACGATACATCAATTATTGTTTCTGACAAAAACGAAGAGAATGTTGTCACAAAAGTTAATTCAGTAGCGGTAGGCTTTCGATAGTGGATAGTAACAAGGTTAATTATTAACTTGAATAAAACTGTATACGTTGAGTTCCATAATCTCCTATAATTCAAAAATAACTTCACATTTTCAATTGATGGAAAATAGTTAATAGCCAGTGGCCTTTTGTATATTATTATATATATTTTGTAGCTTGTCCTATCCACAACATGTATCCAAGGATATTAATAAATATTTTTTTTTTTTTTTTTTTCGGTTTCCCGATGCCGGTCAGTCCTCCCGTGGCCTCCGACGCCTCACGGGAGTCGCGCCGGCGCATCAACTACAGCCACTCCCCACATCCCGCAGGGTTAGTGACTGTAGATACCAGAATCGTGTGCCCTAAGCAGACGGAGAGAACCCAGAATGACCGCCTTCTGCATTTGACCTGCCAGCCACTCGGCTGGTTTTTGGCAGGCCGGTATGATCTTCAGTTCCGAGAGCAGCGTAGGCTTTATCCCTCCGAGTACACCGATAATAAGGACGACCATTTTGACCGAGTAGCCTGGGTACAGCACTTGGAGCTCGTACCGGAGATCGCGATATTTGGTCCGTTTCTCCTCCTCCTTCAAGGTGATGTTTTTCTCCGCAGGTGCCGAGAACTCGATGACATACATCACCTTGAGTTGATGGTCGAGGAGACTTAATAAATATTATTATTATTATTATTATTAATATGCATTTATGGTTTATTGTTTGAACACGACGCGTCGACATGAGAGTTCAAATGGTGTGTTTGAAAGTGTTGTATAATTTATTTACCTTTTACGGTGTTTAGACTCTGAACGCTCCAAATGTTTTTTGTTTTATATTAAATGGTTTTTGCTTAATACAATACGAATAAAAAGAAAGGACGTACTGTATACTAAACATATTTAATTTAATATACATCTTCAGTTAAATAATTATGTAAATAAAAGTGATGTCGATATAATTTCTAACAGCAATTATATCTAATTGTTAAATTAAGGACTAAGCCCACAAATTAGCAATTAAAATTATTATAAATAATGTGTTTGTTAATAATTGGTTGTTAAATTATGCACACGTGTTTATACGTACTTTTCTTTCTAATTACTATATTTCAAGATGGTTTATATTTCCTGGGGCACCTATAAATAGTTTTATTGAAGAAAATATTAACTAGCTGGAATTTTTCGATTTGTTTTTAAAAGGACCCTCAAGTCGGTAAGACGCAGCAGTCAGAAATTTATTTACTACTAGATGTGTAAAATGTAATGTAAATCGTGAAAAACAACAACTAACAGTAACGATAATAACAAAAATAGGTCTAATAACAATTTAAAGTAAATTCCAAAATGTGAACCATTCTGTGCAATGTATAGGGTAACTCGGTAACTGTAAGAGATACATAAAAATGGAAGACATATTCTCGATCTTTTTTTTTGAGACAAATTCGCTGGCGGAAACAAAAATTTGCTATCGTCTTTTGTTCTCAAGTTATAAACAAAAGTTTGATTTTTCCACTTTTAGACACATGTCAATATCTTCGTTGTTTGTAAAGTTATGAAAAAACAACTTTTACATTCCTCAGGCACTTTTTCTGTATAATACAGTGGCGTCGAGAAAATTAATAAAAAAGGTGCAATTTCGAGTTATGACATAAAGTTGTATTTTTTAAATGGGAACATAGTTGGCTATGGTTTAGTTAAAAAAGGAATTTTTTTCTCTTTCAAACTATATACCATATGTGGGGTCGCTTTTGATGTATAAGTATTTAGTAGCAAAAATAAGCTTTTAGTAGATTGCTTTTTGCGATTTTTTTATATTTGTTCCAAGTAGGCGTGTGTCCTTTATAACAGTGTTTATCCGTTTGTCAGTAAATTGCATATTAATAATATTTGTTTCGGTCATAAGTACATTCCATTTAATCGTAAAAGTGATGTCTTACGAAAATTACGAGAAATATGAAATGCTAGATTGCTTTATTCAAAGTAATAACAATTGTGATGTTGCATCCAAAATATATTTCAATCGGTATCCAGAAAGAAGACAACCTAAAGCTATTTTTAAAAGGTTAAAAGAAAATCTCATTAATTGTGGGTCCTTCAACAAGCCAGGACCAAAAAAATCAAATATTTGTATCTAATTTTATTATACATTACAATTACAAAATAAAAATTCAAATTAAAATAAATGTTCAAACTAATGTTCGATACATAAATTAC
The DNA here is from genome assembly GCA_029963845.1 of Rhamnusium bicolor. Taxonomy (NCBI): domain Eukaryota; kingdom Metazoa; phylum Arthropoda; class Insecta; order Coleoptera; family Cerambycidae; genus Rhamnusium; species Rhamnusium bicolor. Next base: position 77,385 of record JANEYF010003374.1, on the reverse strand, counting down.
ACCTCTTCATAACACCCTGAACTGCATTATAAATATGAAGATTTGAAATGAAATTCACACAGTCTATAAAATTTTGTTTTAGTTCATTTATGTCGGTACTGGTTTTCTTGTATAATTTGTCTTTAATGTGGCCCCACAAGAAAATATCTGATGTGGCCAGCATATAACTTTCTTATACCCAGTATATATCATCCTAATCTAAAAAAATCATTCTATTTAATTATTCACTTACCTCAATTAAATTTTAATAGCGTGCCTTGAAATGTTTCATTAAAATTTTTAAATAATTAATTATCAGCGTTATTCGATACTCTCAATAATAATTCATGTCAAATATTTTAATAATTTTTTGTTGTTGACATTGACATTTTTGTAACTAAATTAGACCTTTCAAACGTCAAACTGTTAAATTTATCTTAACCTCATTTTATGAGGACATATCTGTAAAATATTTCAGTTTACATCAGCTTTATTTAAGTACTTGCAAAATATATTTTATTCGCTTGATATAGAAGACATGCTTTATAATTAGAGCTGTCCGATGTGGCTGGAGTACAGCCACGGTCTTGCGCTGTCGTCACACGTGCCGATTTAGAAGTGATTTACGCTACAGTCTTGAAAGGTTAATGCGTGAGGTTGTACCTATAAATTATACATAATGTCAAACGCGCCAAAGGGTAAAAAACGACCGTACGCGGATACAGTGAATAAATTTATTGGTGAATTTCCGGATTTATTCTATGACGGATGCAAAATAATTTGTTTGCAATCAAGACTTAATGTGCTGGCACAAAACAGATTGTCGTCGTCATATCAATACCGTGCAACATCAAAATAAAAAAAATGGCATGCCTTTGACAACTCAGTTTATGTTTGATTTATTGTTAATGTTAATAGCCTGTAATATTCCGCTACACATACTGGATAAACAACAATTTCGGCAGTTTTGGAATAAATACAATCCCCAGGTGAACTTACCAAGTCGTACATCGTTATGTAGATATATTCCAGCTGTTCGTGAAGACATTGTAAATAGGATTAAATGTGGATTAAAAAATACACGGCTCTGGTTGTAAAAAAAATTCTATTTTAAATATTATAGTACGTGTACTGGACCCTCTTAAACCAACATTTCCACGGCTTTTTATTATGCTGAATATTTTCAACAAATAAAAGCTGTGATACTACAGTTCAGCCCTAACGAGGCTGCAGCTATTAAGGAAAGCCAGAAAAGCTTTCAAGATGTTTCCCTTGAAACAGATTTAAAAAACTATTTATAACAATTATACAGGACTACACGACGCAATAGAAAAATTGCAAAATACTTCATTGTCGTTAGTGGAATAGCTGCAAATAGTGGACGACGTAAATACACAGCTACAGACTATAAATGACGTAAAAAATAAGCCCGTTATTGAAAAATTCGAGAGTGTATAACGGAAAGATCATGATTTTACCAAATTAAGACAAATTTGTGATGGTGCATCTACAACTTCGTTAAGTGAGTTCACAGATTGTTTTACTTATGCCTGTATTACATCCGTAGATGTCGAACGGTCATTTTCAAAATACAAACATATTTTTTCACCAAAGCGAACATCGCTGACAGAGACAGCTGTAGAAACATACCTAATGCTATTATACTAGATCTTCCCCACTTTGTGATGACGACAACCAAACTGCTTCATAAATCTGTTTAAAAGGGTGAGTTTTATACAAATTTTTATAAAATGTAACATTATTGTTAAAATTCATTTCCATTTAATATACTTATTCAAGTATTATGATATGATGTAAACATATGAGTCATATGACGGCTCTGGCGGCCAGGTGACCTCGGACAGCTCTATTTATAATCTTTCATCACGTATATTTATTTGTAAAGTCAAATACAAAAAAAGTTTGGATCCCGTGGACCCCTTTCAGCTAGCCAATTTTGCTCATCGCCGAATTTTTCATTGCCTTTGGCCTTTAGAACAAGTATACCAAATTTGAAAGTATTATCTCAAAAACTGTGCTGCTATCGCGATACTACAGACGTGCGGACAGGTTTTTTTTATAAAGTTATTAAATTCCTCGAGATTCTTCCAGAAATACAATAAAAAATTTTTAATTTTTGTCCCGAAATTGTACCTTTTTTCTTCTTTCATTCATTATGTCTCTTCTGGTGGTACCACATTCACCACATTTAATGTGTCACCTAAAATGTTGTTGAAAATCTTAACTGCCAAATTTGGAATGTCTCCCATTAGTATTTTTTGAGTTATCACGGATACACACATACACACACACATCCACACACACGCACCGATAGACATCATTCGGAAAATAGTCAGAATGGATTCAGAAGGGTTCAAAACGTATATGTCAATCAAAATCTCGAGGTCCAAAAAATAACAATTACTATACTTCCTTATATTAGGTATAAGAAAGTAAAAATCCACTGGAGTTAAGTCAGGTGATCGTGGTGGCTACATCACTGGTCCGTTACTTCCCATCCAGTTATTTCCAAAATTGGTATTTAATAATTCTGCAACGATATTATGAGGAGGTACATCATCTTATTGAAGAAACTGATTTCTTGCCACAATTAATTGGCCATAAATTTGTCAATAATTTTCGTAGTACCGTTGGCCATTAAGATTTTCTTGATATATGTGATATGTTAAAACATGATGGCGTAGAGCACACCAAACACTAAAACTAAAGCGTCCCTCAGATCGCACGTCAACGGTACGGCTCACCGTACCGTTGACCTCAGGTTCATATCAGACCAATAGTGCTCGTTATGCCTGTTGAAAATTCCTGCATTGCTGATGTAGGCTTCATCTGTCCAAACTACATTTCTAGAGAACTTTTGACTTGACTTTTTTTGATGAGACCATATGCTAAACTCCAATCGTCGCTGAAGAACAGTTGGTAGCAGGTGATATTGTTTCCTTATTGTATAAGGCCTGCATTTGTGTGTCTTCAAAATACCCAAAGCTCGATATCTTGAAATCTCAGAATCAGCTTCAATTTGATGATTTGAAATTGAGGATTTGCAACCGCCATTCCAATTACAATTATAGAAGATTCTTCAGCATCTACAATGTTGTAATTTTCTGTAGTCTTGGCTTGTTGAAGGACCCACAATTAATGAGATTTTCTTTTAACCTTTTAAAAATAGCTATATTAGGTTGTCTTCTTTCTGGATAGCGATTGAAATATATTTCGGATGCAATATCAGAATTGTTATTACTTTGAATAAAGCATTCTAGCATATCATATTTCTCGTAGTTTTCGTTTACGATTAAGTGGGGTGTAATTATGACGGAAACAAAATTATTAATATGCAATCTACTGACAAACGGGTAAACACTGTCATAGATGACACACGCCTACTTGGAATAAATATAAAAAAAATGCAAAAAGTAAATTACTGAAAGATTATTTTCACTATTAAATACGTACACATTAAAAGCGACTCCACATATCATATATAGTTTGAAAGAGAAAAAAATCCTTTTTAACTAAATCATAGCTAACTATGATTCTCATTTAAAAAAAATACAACTATATGCCATAACTCGAAATTGCACCTTATTTTAAAATCTTCTTGACGCCACTGTATTATACAGAGAAGTGCCTCAAGAATGTAACAGTTATTTTTTCATAACTTTACAAACAACCAAGATATTGACAAGTGTCTAAAAGTTGAAAAATCGAACTTTTATTTATAACTTGAAAACAAAAGACGATAGCAAACATCGAAATTTTCCCACCCTGTACGATTCATACCTAAATCGGACAATGATATTAGCCATGCATTTTTAAATCAAGCAAAAAATGGTGTGCCATGGAAAACAGAATAAGATGTTAACTGTCAAACCTCGACACAACAATAGCATTTGCAACAAAAAACTGACTCACTTTGTATATATACGAAAATTACTAGATTTTCGAGTTGAACGGCGTCTGATTTATGAAGTCTCCACGTTTCGGCACCTGCTCTGGAACCATTTTCAAGAGAAATAGGGAAATTCAAAATAAGATAGTCTAGGAGGGGTTAGGAGGGGTTTGATTCCGGGGTCTCAGTCTGCCGACTCCCCAGGACGAACCGAACCGAATAGGTTAACATGATGTGAATGTTACATTAATATGACATGTCTTTTTGTAATTTTTGGGTATAAATCAATATTATTATAATTAGTAATATTATTTTCTCTCCACTTTTCTTACTAATATGCAGCCAGGATGTTTACATATATGTACGTTCTTTAGTTTCAGCTATCGAGGGATTTTATTTTGACAATTGCCTGTAAATTTGACGACATGTTGTGGAATAACAGATAAAGTTAGGTACTTAGTTTGTTCTAGAAATGTCTTAACAATGTTTTTATGAACACACATTTTCAAAACAGATGAACAACAATGGCCTTATTAAAAGAATTCGGAAAACACTTTTTTATGCAAGTGGTGTATTGTTAAAATATGCTCATTTTAAAAACATTTTGAAATAGTATGACTCCCTAAAGCGGAGTATCTTTAAGGTCCTGGATCAACTTATATATTGTCACATTTTTGAAATCAGCGTAACATTGTCTTTTCAATGACATATGGGTTTTTAATTTTTTATGTGGCAGTGCCGAGTCATTCGAAAAAAATGTGAACATGTTGGTCGGGACAATCCATATGCTTATTCATTCTTACACTGAGAGGTCTGATTGACTGTCCTACATAAAAGAAATTATACTCACAGAGAATACTGTACTTCTGCGTATTTTGTAATACTAGCAAATTACTAAATTCTTTTAACTCAGTTCTTTGATGTTTTGAAGTTTTTTGATTGTTCAATGATACCTATTGCCCTATGTATAACGCCAAGGGTGGCCAGTTAGAAAGAGAATACGAGCGATGGCTGCGACTAGGATGAAATGAGATAGAATAAGACACACCTAGCGAACATAAGGACAAGCTTAGGGCGAAAACACAACACAGCGGTGCGACGTCGCATCGCAGAAATCAACGACGTCGTAGAAATTTGCGATGCGACGTCGCTTAGTACAAATCCTGGGCGAAACCACAACACTGCGGTGCGACGACACATCGTAAATTTCCACGACGTCGTTGATTTCTGCGATGCGACGTCGCACCGCAGTGTTGTGTTTTCACTTATGAGATCGGCAATGATTCTCTTAAGCAACGCACGCGCAAATCACTGAAGTCTGGTTGTCTTTTATACGCGACTTTTGGTGGTATTATTGTCAACCTATAAATCTTTTATTGTATTTTGCGTGTTATTGTTAATCAAATATTTATTTTTATATTAATGCATATGGCTAGAATTGTACTGCGGATTGCGAAACAGAAATCTCGTTTATATCCTTTAGTATTGTATAAAAATGATTTATTTTATTGGAAAAAATGTTTTATGTTGCCAGCAGCTTATTTGGTTTTTATATTTAATTATAACACGCCGTACATACATCAAACGTGTCGCTTCTGGTATAGGTCTTCTGTGGCCGTGCAATGAACGTTCATCGCATCGCATTGCGGTGCGACTTCGTTTTTGCGATGCGTCGTCGCACCGCAGTGTTGTGGCCTGCAACAGACGTAGGACACGTATTGTGCGGTCCACATCTCACTAGAAGCGTCTTCTCTGCGATGCCGTGGCGATGAAATTTTAACGTTGCGTCATCGCATCGCATCGCCGTGCGACGTCGTTTTTGCGATGCGACGTCGCACCGCTGTGTTGTGTTTTCGCCCTTAGTCTGTGTGTCACCAGCCTCCTACAATACAACTCACATTGTTACGTTCAATCGGTCTTTGTTAAAATTTGGCCACATTAGGCGTTTTACACATGGTAAATAGCAGAACTAAGTTGCATTTTTTATCTTTAGACACATGGTTTTGGATTTATGTACCGTCAGATGCATTTACTGTTATTATTATTATTCCACGACTTGTTCAAAATAATCTTAATATTTACTCTGTGAGATCACAAATTTTGAAAAATAATAGTGTGTATCTTTCATGCGACTGTTGTAAAGCTAATGTAATAATTCTGTTACATGCAGAGCGGAATTGGTGAGGAAAATCGGAATCGTCGTGGCATTTATTGCCACTCACAGCGGTCTAACCAGGTGGCAAAACTTCCCTCAAAATATAGAGAGTGCTGAACATGAACCGTAAGTAAAATTGTTTTTGTAAAATATACTATAGCTATTTATGTATTAAGAGCGCAAAGTGATATATTGTCGCTCTGAGCGAGAAGTTTGACGCGTGACACGTAGCGGAGCGCGGCTATCTCGCGAGAGAGGCAATGTCACTTTACGCTCGAATTACATACAGGATTTTTCTACAACCGGTGTTTTTATAAAAATGTTTGGTAAAAATTAATAATTATTGATAACCTCAAATTTGACAGTTCAGATTTCAAAATGTGAGCATCAATTTGCGCTACACATGATTTTGTAGAAATGTTTCGGGCGGAGTGCACGAAATTTCACTAATATCATCGATTTCCATAGAATTTTCACGTAAAGACATTTTTATTGTACGAGAACGATCTTAAAATCACACGCTGGTCACAACATTGTTGACATCTGTCAAATACCCTCAATGCTTACTTTTCTGTCAAAATTCGCAGATACACTAGACGTTTCTTTATTATGGTTTCCATGGTAACTAAGCGTTTACTTTGTCGCCGGTAAAAAAACGCTCGCTCCTCGGAAAAGTGCAACTTTGCGCTTTCTTTTTGGAAGCTCAAAGTTGCACTTTTCGCTCGGTTGTAGAAAAATATACTATTCAAATGTATTGAGCCAAAACTAGGAACCTGCTTACGTCACACATCGTAGTCCTAACATTCGTGAATCGATCTCGTAATTGTACGTTTTCTATACGAGAGTACAGTTAGTTACTTAGGTGCATCCCAGCTATTCTATTTTTCCGAGAGTTTTCATATTATAGTAATTATTATATCCATATCCAAGTTGCAGATAAATAAAAATTACATATTTTTTTACACGTGAATCCATTTGAAAAAGTTTTGGCAGGTTGAATATTTATAAGTTAGCGGTGCTTTTATGAACACCTTGTATAAAATACATATTTTCTACATTAGCTAATAGTTAAAGTATGGCATGAACTACTTACCTTGTCAATGAAAAATAATTAATCCTCAAAATGTTGCCTGTTAACGTAAATTTTCCATAAACATATTTTTTATCTCATTAGTTATCCAACAAATTTTAAAAATATTTTACTGCTGAATAGGCCGTCATAATGGTTTTCAAACACAAAAAATGGGTCATTCCATTTAAAAAGTATATATTTTTTTATCTACCACTTTTACGGATATAATTGATAGCAATTTTAAGAAATGTCCTTTTTCTCACAATTTAATTAAAATATTGAACCATGCCTTAATCTGCAACGAGACAGGAGAAAAAGAAGAAATACGAATTATTGACTCACCCCTGTATATAATATAATTTTTTCTAAGTTAAAAATCAAACAAAAAAAAAGGAAGGAACCATATCTCAGTGACACCCGGAATAAGACGCGTTTTTTAAAATTTACTTTTGTTTTCCAGCAATTTTCGAATTCTACACAATAAGGCAATTGACGAGATTTGGTACAAACGGGCAGTAGAACAGCACTATATAGATCCAAGCAATTTCGTATATTCTGTACCTTATGAAATAGGTAAGTTTCTGCCAAATTTTCCATATCCGTTGTACGTAATGAGGCACTAATTTATAAAACCGTTAATTAAATGCAATTAAAAAAAAAACCGTTGTTTCAGGAAATGCTACAAATATTCTCGTCACCGTAAGCCATGCGATATTTAAAGAAGAAACAGCGAAAAAGGCCCCAGCAGCAGTTGTTGGTTATCAGTTTTACCACACTGCTCTTAACTCGCTTTTCACAAAAATCACCCACAGTGTAAGTATACAATGACCGATACAGAGGGCGGTTCATGCAGAATTTTCACCTCGATATTTTTTATTATAAAGATATCGAACAAATAACAAACAACCCTATCGTGCTCCAAACAAAATAATTCATTGTACAATTTTATATATTCTCGAGGCGCAACCACCTCGTTCTTTTGCATAAACTTTAGGAGACTTTAATATTGCGAAATATATTGAATATCAAATCAGCATGTCCGTATAGTAGACCACAACTTTAAGAGACACAAAAAATCTCAAAGCTTTGCCGCGATGCTCCTGAGGATAGAGCGGGGCATGCTTTATTTTTCTACAGCATATTAAATAATAAATATAATGTATTACTTAATACAAGAAACATCATTATTCTCATGTAAAGTATGTTCTGGCATGAATAAAATAAGAAATTAACGGAAACACGCCTGTATCAATTATAATTTCAAATTATTTTGATATAATTACGCAACTCCCTCCTAAAATATTTTACGATTTAACGGTCACTTCCGACCCAGCTGTAAGAGCCTAATAACGAGAAAGCATGTAGGGACAGACGGTCATTATTCCGCGAAACATAGAAGAATTCGTGCCTTTCAGAATTTATATAGGTTATGTGCTTTATAAATACAGTGTGTTCTTTAGTGTTTACATTTTATTTGGATTGTGAGAGCCTAGAATGTATAATACTTTAACAGATAAGTGAAATTTTCCTTTGTGTTTAAGCGTATTTTATGTAGTTGTGTTTTTATAAATATTCCGGCGGGTGGTGAATTATTCGAGTGTTTTCCGTTTATAAGTAGCTGTGGTAAAATAATATTGTGATAATGTTCAGGCCTTCGGAAGATCCTCAATAACGCTAGCAGAGAATTTCACGAAGATATGGGGAATGGTAATGGCTCACAAATTACAGAGAAAATTTCAGACATCATTGCTACCAAATATAGAAAAAAAACGTAATTGTTTTAGACAATGCTTCGTATCATTCGCGACAAATCAAAAAAATACCAAATACCGGAACAAAGAAAAAAGATATTCAAGAATTTCTCCGAAAACATAATTTGAAATTTCATAAAAATTTTAAAAAGAAAGATCTTTTGGATATTGTTAAGAAGCAAAATTTCTCAAAACAATATGTAATTGATAAAATGGCTGAAGCTCAAGGACATACATTTTACGATTGTCCCCATATTTTTGTATTTTCAACCTGATCGAACTAATATGGAGTCCGCTGAAAAGAAGCATTCGAAAAAATAACACCTTTCCCAAATTTGATGCTAAAGTAATCGACCTTATTAAAGCTGAAGTGAGAGAAATAACACCAAGTTCTTGGCAAAATTATTTTCAGCATGTCATTAAAATTGAAGATGAATACATTAAGTTAGGAAAAAGCACCAGCCCTAATCAAAATCGTTTAATAATATATCTTGATTCAGATACTGATTTAGAAATATTTGAAATGATTGTCGTCAGCGTTGTATAGTTTATCCAATATGAATTGAAACACTTCAGTCTAAAGTGTTTATACCAGGAGTGCGCATTTCCCCTCTCATCGTCAAAGAAATAGAGCGCGAATCGTGCTTGTATGTATTGAATGATACCTCTCTCTACATTACATTCGATATGAGAATGTGGCAATGCAGCTGCCCAGATGTGAAACTCGGGCGGTAGTGTCTGAACTCTGACGAATTAAGTCGTGATTTGAATAGACTACTGGACTAGTTTTTTTTATATTGACCGTACAGTGCAGTTCACGTAATAATTTTGGATAAATAGAATTATTTTCTGTGAGGTATTTATAGCATTTTAGTGGTCTTATTAAGTGGTTTTAGTAATATTTCAATATTTGCATTAATTATTATTATTAACATGCCTTTGAAACGCATGAAAATGAATTATCTGAAAAAAAATATTGAACCGGTGGCGCCGTTAATTGAAACTAGTTCGGAGTTTAATAAGAACAAGGATTTACATGTTCAATGTCAGCGTTTTAAATATTTATGAATGTTTAAAGAGAGAAAATATTGAAACGACAGATAGGGACATTGTAAATAGAATTCATGAATTAACTAAACTTTCGACTTCTACGATTTATCGCGTTATTAAGGAAGGGGATGTTATAGATCACTCTATAAAGCGGAAAGGAAAAAAAACGAAAATTTTGTAGAATTGACGTTGTTCGGCGAACGGTTTTGTTTCTATGAGGAAAATAAAGTACCAACTTTAGAAATGATTCGTAATAAATTGCGTGATTATCCGGATTATAATTATAAATCTTTAGAAACGCTACGAGGTATTTTATTAGATTACGGCTTTAAACACAAAAAAAATAGATAATCGAATGGTTATAATGGAATCGCGACGTATAGTTGAACTTCGACGAGAATACTTACATAAAATGAAAGAATACCGTGAATCAAATAGGCATATAGTATATCTCGATGAGACCTGGTTTGACACACACGATGTTGTTCAGTATGGTTGGATAGATGACTAAAATTGTAGTTTGAATACAATTTGCTCGAGAGGAAAGCGCGTTATAATTCTTCATGCTGGAAGCAAATACGGTTTTGTAAACAACGCATTGCTCTTGTCGGCCAAAAACATAACACAATCCTCTGCTGATTATCATGAAGACATGACTGCGGATTTGTTCGAAAAATGGTTCGCTCAACAGCTTCTATCTAACATTCCTCCAAATTCGATCATTGTTATGGACAATGCTTCGTATCACTCGCGTTTATTACATAAAATACCTAATAATAGTACCAAAAAGGAGGACATTTTAAAATTTATGACGAATAAAAATATGGACATCCCTGAAAAGGTTCCGATAAAAAAAAGAATTATTAAAACGTATAAAGGAGCATAATTTTAAAAACGAATATGTAGTTGATGATCTTTGCAAGAAACACGGTCATACGCTCGCGCGGTTGTCACCATATTATTGCGTATTTAATCCGATCGAGATGGTTTGGGACACTATAAAGAAACATTTACGGAAATGCAATCAGTCACCAACTTTAAGCGCAGTAGTACTTGATAATATACGACAAGTAGTAAATGAAGTGAGCAATAGCGACATATGGGGGAAAATGCGAAAGTCATGTTATTGTCACACAGAAGGATATACCATTATAGTAAATCGCATAAATGAATAACTTCTCTTGATTAGCACACCCTGTATATGAATTATTAAAATATTTAGTTTCAATATGCGATATAAAAGTAGAGCATTTCACAATGATAATATAATAAATTATAATTTATGCTGGAACAGCATAAATTATAACAATGACCTGAGACAAAGTAAGTTTCCTAATGCTGACTAAGGGAAACTTAACTTTGTCTCAGGCACGCCGTAGTCGTGACATGTGGTGGAGGCGCCTTGCTCTTTTTCGAGGGTTAATTCTTCATAATTAACCCACCTTAGGTAATTTTCATTGTTTTTTTGTTGAATATGCATTAATATATTATATATATTTTTTAGTGAACTATTGCAACTTTATTAAATTTTAATTTTTAAACTTATCATGATTTATATATTTTTTGGTGCTTGGGAACACAAATAGAAAGAGAGAAAAAACGTTTTCTTAGTTTTGAGTTTAGTAATGTCGTAAATGGAGATTTTAAACGAATATTTTGGAGTTAGTATTTTTTTTGAGAACGTAGATGACGTTGTATATTTCAGTGACAACGATATTTTTTATATAATGATATTTTTATTCTTTTTTTGTCTTTGAATGGGAGATGTGGTAAGATATAAAATGGTATTTTATATACAGATATATATATATATATATATATATATATATATATATATATATATATATATATATATATATATATATATATGTATTTTTTGGTAATATGAAACAGTGAACAACAGATACCTTTGAGTGATTTGTAACGATAAAGTATGATAAATTTAATATGTCGATGCGCGTAAAATATCTAGAGATGTAATAAGATTACAATTTCGAGTTCCTACTTGGTCATATACATGACACTGATAAGATTTTTTATATTTGAATATTCATTAGAGTTTCCATCGGTTGTTGCAAGTATGTTAATATGGATATCCCCGATCAATACACTGTAATCATTTCCTTTTTACTTTTTAAGTATCTTGATAGATTTTCAAGAAATGTTGAAAAACAAGTTGATGATGGTTTATAAAGGGCCAGAATGTCGAAAGATTTGTTTTTAAAATGAATATTTAATTCAGTTATATTTACTCCTCCTATTTGTTTGTGTTTATGCATGTAGGCTATATTGTTTTTTAAATATACAATAATTCCGTCATTTTTATTTACTTGGCTAGAATTATATGTCAGGATATAATTTCCCAGGTGTACTTGATTACGGTCTGTACTTTCCAGGTTTCGATAAGAACAACACAATCTATAGAGCTGTTAAAGTGCCATATAAATACCTGAAATTAATCAGTTTTTATTGATACTTCTTATATTCATATGAAAAATTGTTTATTTTTTATGACAGCGTGCAGATTTTGCTCCCTAGCTTTCTTTTATGGATATTTAGGAGTTTAGTAATATTCCGCTCCTCTTCGTTTAGTTCAGGTGAGATATGTATCGGCGTGCCTTCAAATTGGGAATCGTTATTGAGTACTTCCAATTTTTTTTTTATATATATAAACTCTATGTTGATATTTTTTATTTTCTCCTTTCCCATAAATAATGAATATTGTTGATATCCCTCGTTTGCAGGTCAATTTGCAATGGATATTTTTTTTTTCTAATATCTCAATATTGTATTTAGTAAATGATTACTTGGTGCAATCCCAAATATAACAATAGTATTTTTCCTATGTATTTTCTCCAACAGGTTTATTTTGTTTTGTGAAAAACTTAGAAGGGTAACCACCACGGCATAGCCACAAAAAGTCTTCTCCTACAATCCCATAATGCTTGCTCGCGTTTTCGCCGCGAACGATCTCCGTTAATACTGGTCGGTTTTATGTCGTTCTCACCTAGAAGGGTGGCCACCACGGCGTAGCCACAAAAAGTCTTCTCCTACAATCCCATAATGCTTGCTCGCGTTTCCGCCGCGAACGATCTCCGTTAATACTGGTCGGTTTTATGTCGTTCTCACCTAGAAGGGTGGCCACCACGGCGTAGCCACAAAAAGTCTTCTCCTACAATCCCATAATGCTTGCTCGCGTTCTCGCCGCGAACGATCTCCGTTAATACTGGTCGGTTTTATGTCGTTCTCACCTAGAAGGGTGGCCACCACGGCGTAGCCACAAAAAGTCTTCTCCTACAATCCCATAATGCTTGCTCGCGTTCTCGCCGCGAACGATCTCCGTTAATACTGGTCGGTTTTATGTCGTTCTCACCTAGAAGGGTGGCCACCACGGCGTAGCCACAAAAAGTCTTCTCCTACAATCCCATAATGCTTGCTCGCGTTTCCACCACGAACGATCTCCGTTAATACTGGTCGGTTTTATGTCGTTCTCACCTAGAAGGGTGGCCACCACGGCGTAGCCACAAAAGTCTTCTCCTACAATCCCATAATGCTTGCTCGCGTTTCCACCGCGAACGATCTCCGTTAATACTGGTCGGTTTTATGTCGTTCTCACCTAGAAGGGTGGCCACCACGGCGTAGCCACAAAAAGTCTTCTCCTACAATCCCATAATGCTTGCTCGCGTTTTCGCCGCGAACGATCTCCGTTAATACTGGTCGGTTTTATGTCGTTCTCACCTAGAAGGGTGGCCACCACGGCGTAGCCACAAAAAGTCTTCTCCTACAATCCCATAATGCTTGCACGCGTTTTCGCCGCGAACGATCTCCGTTAATACTGGTCGGTTTTATGTCGTTCTCACCTAGAAGGGTGGCCACCACGGCGTAGCCACAAAAAGTCTTCTCCTACAATCCCATAATGCTTGCTCGCGTTCTCGCCGCGAACGATCTCCGTTAATACTGGTAGGTTTTATATCGCTCTCACAAAAAGTCTTTTCCTATAATCCCACAGTACCTGCTCGCGTTCTCGCCGCGAACGATCGCCGTTAAATGAGAATAGAATTATATTTACCTTCAGAAAGTTATCCAAAATGATAATCCTATGTGTCAACATATTAATCACTAAATCACTTTCAATTTTCACACTTAAACTCAATTTTTAGCACCAAGGAAAACGATAAAGTAGTATATCTCCACTACGGTTTTAACTTGGTACGACCGATATAATGTGTGTTATTATATTTCGATTGTTGGGTTTTTTATTTCTTTGTTGGTATGTAATGATATTCTATACATTTGCTAAAATAAAAACATGGCATTACTTTTTAACTACGCCCTTTATTTCCTGACCTCGTGCAGCCAAGTACCCCGTCAGGACTATTAATATAAGATAGTCATGACATTGCATATAAATATTCTCCTATTTTCAATAATAATAAATGTTAATATAAAATATATATTTTGAGTGGTAAACTTCCTTAATTTTTTTTCTCTCATTACTATGGTATTGTATTGTGTCAATAACTCTTAAATATTCTGTTCATCTATAATAAGTAATTACTAAAAGATTGTTGTAGGGGTATCTGTGTTCACTGGTATTCTAAAAGTTAAGGTAATATATATGTTATAATGGTACACGACTTAAGTGGAAAAATTTTAAGTTGAAATCGTCATAAGTACGCAACTCAGTTTTAGGTATTTTCTTATCATAATAGTAATTTGGTAAAGTTTAAAATGAGCTGAAGTAATTTCGAAATCGATGTGTTTTTGTGTAATTTAAAAAATGGTTGAGACAATGCCTAAAGGTTTTAATTTCTATTCTAATGGTATTTAAAATATTAAACAATTGAAGTATAACGAAATAATTTTGAATGCGGACTATTGCGACTCACAACTTTTGATCACCCTGTATATAAGAATATTTTTTTCATCAGTGTCAACTTTTAACAAAAATGTAGTTAGTTAATTATTTGAAGATTATTAACATTAAAAAATGGTTTTTCGTCAAAAATTCTTGGTATTTTTTTAAGGCACTCGAAATTTCGAGATATATTTTAATTCAAAAGTGAAAACTATTATTTGAGCTCCAAAAATGCTTACATTCTTTGAAGAAATTAAGTAAGGTTGAACTCGATTTAATCTTATATTAAAATACATACATTATTAAGTGTACATAAAAAGTCTCGTAAAAACTTAAAACTTACTAGCAGTGGTTAAGAGTCTATATCAGATGCAAGTGAAATATAGTCTCGATTTTACCACACCCCGCGCAGCCCACGGTGCATATATACAGTCAAACCGAAATTATCGCGGCGAATGTCGAGGGTGGCCGATGTTCTAGTTACAGAACGGCATAGTGGAATATTTCAGATCGGGAGATGTTGAATTATCAGAGGCGCAGTACTAGAGGTTTCGTACGACATAAGCCGACGAAAAAGTTGTATTTCGTCAAGCTTATAAGCTAAGCAGTAGCTAACCTTACCCTTCATGCGTCCTTGTCCTGCAATTAATATGTAAAAACAATAAAAGAAACCGAAATTATTTTATTTACTTTGTTTAAAAATAGCCAAAGAACTAAACAACAAAACAATTAAATCGTTAATCTACAAAAAAATTTCCATTTTACCGTTTCTTATTAATGCATAGTATTATTTTAAATATTTTTCCTACAAAATGGAAGTATCAATGTGTGTCATATCATTCAGCTCAGAATGGAAAAGGCGATGAAATAATATGAAAAATGTATTTGTGTTATTTTAAATTTAAACTCCAATATTTTTATCAAATATGAAAGATTATGATTATGTTACATACATTGCTGAATTCAGAAAGAAATTTTTTAAATTGAGCTGAATATACAGGATATATCATTTAGAATAAAAAAAATTAAGGCAATTTCCGGTCAAACCGGAAGTAAACGATATGTATGTGACGCGCATATTTAATCAGTATTCGGAATGTCATATGTCCATTTCCGCATATTAATGCGGGGTGAAATTTTTTTTATTTTTCAGTTTTTCGGCGTTTTCTTTTTTATTTGACATTCAATTGTTTTTAATTTTCGGATTCCTTAGAAAAAAGCACATAAGTACAATTTTTGAAGTTTTTTCCTAGGTTAAAAATACAGCAGAAAAATCGAGTAAGGTGCACTTAAAATGATCACCCTGTACATGAGGTTACTGCTCTTAAAATAAATCAAAAATAAAAATTATCATATTCACCTTTTATTGAGCCTTTCATTCTCCATATCAATATTTAGAGACGGCAAAATTGGAAAACTTTCATTTATATTAGTCTCTCTACAAAAATTACCGGATATAAAAGAAAATTATTACTTTTATTAATTTACGAAAAAATTCAATTTTCACTAGTACTTACTTTTTATATTTTCTCTTTTGGACTAATGTTCGATTTTTCGGTTTTCTGCTAGGGTATTTACGCTTATGATATATTTTTATTTTTCCCATTGTTCTCTCACTGCACTAATAATCACTTTCAATAACACGTCTACTTAGGTGTACACTTGATTTAAAAAAAAACTGGTACAACTCTTGTAATCGAAAATCTTGATAGTTCAGTTGTGTGCATATGTCTGTAAATAGGGCTGGCCAGGCATGTCGAGAGGGGGGTGGAGAAGAAGTGATTTACCCCGGACCTGGGTTTTTTGGAGGAGATCGGTTTTCTTTGTGTTTTTAAACTTATATTAAACCTTTCTCTTCTATTTTATTCAAATGGAATTTTAAAAAAATAATTAGAAAATAACTTTTTTCAAAACATTTTCAAGCCTGCCATATTATTATTTAAAAAAATAATATTTGTTACGGATAATTCTACTAATGGTTGTAATTAAAATACTAACTGAATAATGATAATTCTATTTTTAAAATAAGAACATAAAAATACCACTTGAGATTAAAAAAAATGTAAACAATGCAAACTGAACATAAAAATACAATAAAAAAAATAAAATAAATGAACTTCAATTACGTAATACAGAATTAACTAATATTTTGTCATTGCTACATTAGCGTCTGAAACTGCCTGAAGTCTTGCAGGCATGGACAAAATCAGATTTCTTGCAAGGTCAACTTCTTGCGACAAGTTTTCCCAAGCGTCTTCAATTATCCCTTCCAATTCTTGGGCATTATTTGGATGGTTATTTAATTTTCTTATATGTTTCACCATTAGTCCCCATACATTTTCAATTGGATTTAAATCCGGACTTTTAGATGGCCACGGTAACAACTCTATGTTTTTATTAAGAAACCATTGCCTGACACGATGGGCCATATGTATGGAGCAGTTGTCTTGTTGGAAAATAAAATTATTTTCCGTAAACACCTCTATTACTGACGGCAACATAATATTGTCTAATATTTCAATATTTAATGGAATTGAGATGACCACCACTGTTCCAACACACACCTAACCCATTTAGGCTAATCCAAGCCCAGACATTGACTGAAAACCTTCCTAATATTTGTGGATCGAAAGTATATTTTTCGTCGTATCTAGTGGAAGGAGGCCTATATACGCGAGCATGTCCATCGTTACAGGATTTAAAAACCTTTTCGTCAGAAAAGACAACTTGTCCCCAGAAGTTTTCATCATTGATTATATAGTTGAGTGCAAAAATAATCCTACCCTGCTTCTTTTCTTCTGAAAGTTTGTTTTTTTAGCCGCTGAACAACTCTTCAAGTCGCTTTGTAGTTTTATTCTTCTGCAAGCAGTAGATACCGAAGCAGGGAAATTTGTCTCTGAAATTGCATTTACTGCAGTCTGAAAAGAGTTTTCTATTAGGTAATTTATAAGATTTTCATCTTCTTGATTATTGCTCTTTCTGGGCCTACCAGAACCATTATCGTGGTTTTACTCACAATGTATTCAGCAGCAAGTCTTCTTATGGACCAACCATCTTCAGTTTTAGAAACAATTCGTAATTTTTGAATATCTGTCAGATGTCGAACCATTTTTAATAATGACGCCACTGATTAACGTCAAAGTGACATTTGTAAGATTAATAATATCAATCAAAGATCGAATGATTTACATAGCTAAAAGAAAGTGTACCAGTTTTTATTGAAATCAAGTATACCCACTTTATAACAAATAAGTAAATTTGAGATATCTCTAGAATACACACGCCACTGTTGTTTACGCAAATTGCAACGTGGTTCCTAAGTGCCCGATTCCCCCTCCCGCAAACGAGTCCAGTGTATGCAAGTGCATCCGTGTTTCCGAAATATCATGCGAGATGGCAGCTATTATCGGAATATAGATATGCAGTTTTTAGTTTTCTAATAAATTTATTTTCAACTAATCCAAGATTTGGGTCACATGAATATAAACGTTACAAACAGTGACTAATGTCGGAATGTTAAAAAATTTGGATACAAAATATTTAAAATGCATGCGAAAATTTTTTGACGATTCTAAAAAAAAAAAATTACATTGCGACATTTTATACATATTTTTGAAAAATCTTGTAAAAATCGCACTCAAATCGGATAAGTTTTAAACGAGATAATCGAGAATTATGATTTAATAGGGTATATAAGACTCTTAATTCTAAAGATAACTGAAAAATGCACAGTAAGGTTTAATGGTTAAATAGAAAAAGAATTATTTTATGTAAATGAATATCTTTACTTTGAACAAAAAGAATTAAACTAAAATATTAACACTTTATATGAAAATAAATTTACTTCGAGCCAAAAATAACTTTTCATCTGCTTAACTGCCTCGAACAAAAATATTAAGAAATTTAGTTAAATCTTTTAGTCTGAACTGCCAGAGTGATCAAAATTCATAATTATACAAAATAATAATAATAATAATAATAATAAAAATAATTATACAAAAAGAAAACGAGTATCCTATTTTGCCACCTGTAGCACCAATTATTATTCAAACCGGTGACGATTTCAGTTCAGAATATTCTTCTGATAATTCATTGCCACTTAGTATTTTTGTTTTAATGTTTTTTTACGTTAGTGAGTAAGATTCTTAACTTCTTATCATCAAAATTGCTTATTCAACTAATATAAATAAATAAACAAGTAAATAAATAAAAATGTTATTATAGGTATTGTACATACATATAAACTCATATAAAATAGTAATAAAAATATTCGATTTATTTTAAACAATTAAAAGATCTAAACCTTTTTGGTCGACGCTCATGGATATGACTAAATTCCCGTTGTTGGCATTTTTATGCTGTTACAATTTATATTGGAAACAATATACTGAAACGCATTTGTAATAAGCCGCAAGTTAATAGCCCTTCGCCGCCAACAAGCAATTTAAACTTACAGTTCGGTTTTTCACTGATTTCAGTGTGGGGATATGGCTTGCAAACGAACATGCGGATCGGAGGAACTCCACTGCGTTATGCTGGACGATAACGGTTTCGTTGTTATCAGTAACAACTTGGACGAAACCGGATACTTTTTTGGAAGCAGACGGTCGGATATTATGAGTCAACTGGTGGACGAAGGCATTTATAAGGTGACGAAGATGTATGACTACCAAGGACTGTGTCCTGAAGGCCAAGAAACAGCCAGCCCAGCCTCGAGGTTTTCTTCGGTAAGTGATGGATATTAACGAGAGTTGTTTTAGATGGTGTGGGTACAAGTAATGGTAACGGTAGTTACTAACTAGTAGGCTGGCTTTTGCAACATCACCTATAAATTGGAATGTGTAAACCCTTTTCTTGGAATAACTGAAATCCATTTTTTACGCATGTTTTCACCCTTGGGACAAGAATAATAAGCTGTCATATATTGTAGGTTAGGTACATACCTACACATAACACTATACTCGTATTAAAAACAAGCAACTGCTAGGTCGATGGTCGAATGTTAGGACTACGATGTGTGACGTAAATAGATTCGCTTGGACCAGTACTTAGGTCCTGTTTATAGGTGGTGTTAGCTTTTGCCGCTTTGTTGAGGCTTTTTTGATGTTTCGACTACTATGTAGAGGTTCGCGTGGGACATCGAGCATTTCAACCATATGCCAAAAAGCTCATAAAATATTAAAGGCGTTATACTGAAAAAAAATCATAATATGGAGAGCAATAATATACACCGAATCGTAGTTGGTGCATACACTCCTATATTTTTTAAAGCACGTCAATATTTTAAAAAAACTAACCATGTTTGAGACTGGACCTGTAATCCAGTCACTTCAGCCAAAAAATAGGGTCAACCTCGGAATGAGAGATAATGAGCTGTAAAGTTGTATAAACCTTTATTTTGGCGTTCTAAAAGTTGTCTCAAAAGTCTCATAAAATCTCGTGTCCGCGTCTTAAGATATTCAAGGTCAAAGGTCGCAAAAATCGTTTTTTTTTTTTGCAAATATCTCGTTTCCTATGGTTTTAATGTCATTTGCATTTATTATAAAAATTGTAGAGAATAAAATTCTCTACAGCTTTTGTCCCTAACATTTTTTTTATATACTCAACCGTTTTTGAGATAGAGGGCGGAGAGCGCGCCGCGCTTACCTATTCACAGCATAATGCAAGGTAATGTAAGTCCCGGTAAATAATACGCTGTATAAAGTCTATAAATCATTAAAAAATATATAATTATGAATAATTTGCATTGTTTATTAATTAATACATTATATTTAATAATATTTTTCATTTATCGAATATATATTTGTTTAATATTACTTACCGTTCCGTGTAATCAACTGCAAGAATGGTTGTGGTTCACGCTGCGGATGCAGGAAATCGGGATTGCAATGTTCTTTAGCTTGTGGCCAGTGTAATGGGCAAGCGTGCCTCAATGCTTCACCGTATCAAAGCGATCTCGATGAAGATAGTACATTTTACCCCGAAATTCTCGAAGATCTATAGACAAATATCCTTGACAACGAAAATGATGATATGGAATTGGAAATTTTCGAGCGACCGGAAGACGATGATGAAAAAGAAGAAGAAAATTAAGACTCAAGTCCTTCTAATTATAAAAGTTTTTGAAAAACTTCCCCACATTTGAACTTCAACTGTAATAAATATATGAAAAAAGTATTTCTAAATAAAGATATAATTAAAATGTATTTACTCTATTATTTTTCTACTTAAAATATAATTAACATGTTGACTGCCGACTACTCCGATCGGAGTATACCGGCATCAATCGGCAACGCCCCCTACTCCGATGGGAGTGTTGTGTATAGCGACTCCAATCGGAGTGTTCGCAATCCCGTGAAAATATTAATGCCTGACGCCGGCAACTCCGAACGGAGTATAATTTTTTTTCGCTAATTTGAGACAAAAAAAAAATTAAAATGATAATAAAACTATAATTTACATGATTTATGGCATAACTAAAGGCAACAAAACAAATAAAACTTAACGGCGTCCGAGAGTGCCTCAAAAATATGGTCGGCAGTCAACCTGTTAACATATATATTAGAATATAATTAAAATATACTTAAAGTATCCACTCAACAATTTTTTGATTACACGGAAAGGTAAGTAATATTAAACAAATATATATTCGATAAATGAAAAATATCATTAAATATAATGTATTAATTAATAAACAATTCAAATTATTCATAATTATATATTTTTTTAATGATTTATAGACTTTATACGGCGTATTATTTACCGGGACTTAATGGTTGACCTTGTATTATGCTGTGAATAGGTAAGCGCGGCGCGCTCTCCGCCCTCTATCTCAAAAACGGTTGAGTATATAAAAAAAATGTTAGGGACAAAAGCTATAGAGAATTTTATTCTCTACCATTTTTATAATAAATGCAAATGGCATTAAAACCATAGGAAGCGAGATATCTGCAAAAAACCGATTTTTGTGACCTTTGACCTTGAATATCTTAAGACGCGGACACGAGATTTTATGAGACTTTTGAGACAACTTTTAGAACGCCAAAATAAAGGTTTATACAAGTTTACAGCTTATTATCTCTCATTCCGAGGTGAAACCTCTAATGTGACTGGGCTACTGGTCATACCGGATATACGGCAAGTATTCCGGTTAACCGGGAGAGGATTCTGGCTCCATCTCTACAATTAGAAACGTCAAAGAAACTTCAACTGATTGTTATTTTAACACCGGTTACATAGTTCATTAACACCTACACTTACTAATTCACTAGTCTGCCACCTAACCTAAAACCTAAGCTCGATATTCCCAGAGTGCATACGGAAATTGGTGCTTCTTTCAAATTACTTGTAATGGTGAGAATAATAAAATATTTCCCTTTCCCCCAGCCTTTCCCGATGCTTCTGCATGTTCTCGATTGGGTATATCACATTTTTACTTGGTCCACACTATTTTCACCAGCAAGTACCATCGAAGACAAATATAGGCTTTTTCACGAACACCTTCAGGAAAAAACTAAAAACGCACCATGCGACCACGAAATATTCACATACAGTTTGAATTTTGAAAGTTCCACGTTACAGAAGAGGTCAGTAAAATGCTATTATGTTTCAAAGCCAGGAAAAAACGTTTTACAATTTAGAGCTACCAAATTGCGCTGGTATTCAGGTACGTTAACCAGGGCAGGGGTCAGGTAGAGGGTATGAAATGACCGGCCTTTTTATTCGAATGTCATCTACCTATACGCTGTGCAAGATAGATGTACGATTTCTCTATTTTATTACAATTTCATCATTTAGAATTCCATGAAAATTGTAGAGGCATTCCTAACTAAACCTCCACAGCCTATATTTACATGCTCTGTGGAATTTGGTCAAAAACAGAATTTTATTATGCAAAGTATTTTGCTCAGGTAAAATATGTATGTTGTTTTAAAATTTAATGGTAAAGAATCGGCAGCTATTAGGGAGAGCCAATAATTGTTTGAAAACGGCCAAGTTTCGGCAGATATGTAACAATAATTACGCAATAGTGGACGGCACTATAACCCGTAACTATTAGTCGAATCTCTTCAGTCAGTGAATGGATTAATGAGGAAGCAGCGTTGGGTACGATACCTCCCAGTAAAAAACAGCAAAGTATGGGCCATTACTGGAAATACTGCCCCAATAAAGTCCCAGTAAAGACCTATATTTTGACGTTTACTAGGCTGAATGTGTGGTTTTCACACTAATGAGAAACTTATGAACGTTTTAAGCAAAAATCCTGATTATGCTAGGTTACAGAATATTTATAAGTGTAGTCGGCCCGTTTTAAGAAATTGACTGGAGTCAGTGAGGGGCATTGTGTAACTTATAAAGACTTACCTCTTATATCATGTCCATTAACAGTTACTTATGCGTACACTTGCATCATTAATAATCCTATGGTATTTTAAAAAGACACCATGGGTGTACGAAGCAAATTTAGCGTTATTGATTAATATTAATAAAAGAAAAAACTATTAGTTATATAGGTAAGGAAAGAGAACACAGGTTTTAAATCTTTTCACAGCCAGTTGTATATATTTTATTTTTTGATACTTTACATGTTTAAAATAACAAATCTGTAGATTTTCTAGAAAAATTAAACTAAATACACAATAGGCGAAATATTTTATTATCAATAATTGAATAAAGAATGCTGAAAATTTTTTAGGTTACAAAATAAAATAGTGAGGTACCTATAAAAAACCTATAAGTACTTCATTGATATCTTCAAATTATTAATTTAGTTTTGTCTGACAGTTTTAAAATTTCTGTTAATAAATTTAAATGTAAAATATTCGTATTTTTTTCATAGAGTACCGTTTACTCGCTATTTTAGAAAAATTGTCAATACAACGTTCTACTCGCTTGAGGTGGTGTGAAAGTAAATTGATTTAAAAAAAATCGTTGAAAAAATATTAATTTTTTTCGTATGAGAACAAAATATCGACGCCAGTGATAATTATATTTAGTACATATTTCGGTTTACATTCTTCTTAATATTGTTACTAAAAAGAACTTGTCCATTTTTGTAACATCAGAAAACGCCTCGGAAAATGCAAAAATATGATTTACATACATAACAAGTATTTTTTTTTTACCGAGTAATCCCTTTAATTTAACAATAATTATGATTAATGAGGGTAACAAATTTATATTTTGTACAGATAAAGTTACTTACCATTCAAGATCACGAGCAAAATTTAAAAAAAAATTTCCAATGTTCCTGTGTATCTTTTATTTTTACAGCTTTTGTAACAAACGTGACCTGCTTTGTTCTTTGCCGCTTCCATCACACCACATTGAAAACAAACAAAAAAATAAATAAAGTACATAAATACGCATTAAAAGCTCAGCAAAACTAATAAGAAAGTATCTACAACCTGGAACGCAGTAAACGCACGAAAAAAAAGCTTACATTTCCTGACAAAACGTACCTATTCTCGCTATTGCCGCTAGAACACCGACTGTTTCGGGATAGAATCTCAGGATAGTCGCGCTCAGACACCACCAATTTAACAATAATTAAGATTAGTGTAAAAAAAACAAATTTATATTTTATATTATGTACAGATAAAGTTATTTACCTTTCAGGATCACGAGAGAAAGAAAAAAGTTTCCATGTTCCAATATACCTTTTATTTACAGCTTTTGTAACAAACATGACCTGTTCCTTTGCCGCTTCCATCACACCACATTAAAAACAAAAAAAAACTAAAAAGTATCTATAAATTGGAACGCAGTAAACGCAGAAAAAATTTTGAATACACTTCCTGACAAAATGTACCTATTCCCACGATTGCCGCTAGAACATCGACTGCTTCGGGATAGAATGTCAGGATAGCCGCGCTTAGAAGTCACCAAAGTGTGCACCAACCGATCGTTTTTCTTTGTATAAAAACATCTATTCACCACTATGTGCACGTCTCAAAGAAGAGATAGCGGGTACTTGAAAATGTTGTAAATGTAAAGTCGAGCCCATCAGGCCTGTTTATTTAGCTTACGCTCATGATCGGCACTGCGATTTGGTAACTCTAAATTTTGCATACACCATGTATATACCGGATGATTACGTCACCTCATGATTTCCCTTATTTAGAGTTGACTTTGCCCACCAAGTATGAACATTCATTCTTTTTTAGTTATTCATAAGTCATTGCCACTGTACATGGTGTTCCTAAACTACTGGGATGCATAATTTATGTAGAATTCAATTTTCCAATTGAATGTATTGTTCCATCATATAAAAAAACAGAGTGGAATGAAAAATAATATTGACTGAAAATTTTTTGTTAATTATTATTTACTAACTTTTACAAATCTTATCGCAGATAAGTATAACATATATCTTTTTAAACAATTATTTTTCCCGGCTATTTGCCGCTGAAACTTGGATTACAAAAAGATAATATGCACATTATGTTCAGTACAACTGACTCAATAATGTTATTTTTAATTTCAACTATTCTGTCTAGGAAAACCAAAAATAAATAAAACAGAAGGTACCTCACCAGTTGACACTCACTTTAAAAAACTTTAAAATATCTACCGACACGTGTTTCTGCTTGCCATAGCGTCATCAGGGTAGCCAGCACATTTAAAGAATCCAAAGTAAGGAAACTTGTAAACCTTAATGTAATAAACATTAATGGCTTCAGAGAACAGAATAATTGAAATTATATAGCGGAAATACCCCTTAGGGTCAATGAAATAATTTAAAAAACAAATTAAGTTTCCTTACTTTTGGATTCTTTAAATGTGCTGGCTACCCTGATGACGCTATGGCAAGCAGAAACACGTGTCGGTAGATATTTTAAAGTTTTTTAAAGTGAGTGTCAACTGGTGAGTACCTTGTGTTTTATTTATTTTTGGTTTTACTAGACAGAATAGTTGAAATTAAAAATAACATTATTGAGTCAGTTGTACTGAACATAATGTGCATATTATCTTTTTTGTAATCCAAGTTTCAGCGTTTTGGCAAATAGCCGGGAAAATAATTGTTTAAAAAGATATATGTTATACTTATCTGCGATAAGATTTGTAAAAGTTAGTAAATAATAATTAACAAAAAATTTTCAGTTAATATTATTTTTCATTCCACTCTATATTTTAACTTTTATCAAGAAGAGGAACGTAATTTGTTTTTAAATTATAAAAAAACATTGATTAATTTTTAGTCATCTATCAACTCGTCTAGTAAAAACCGAGAGAGTAAATTTTTCAACAAACTTGTTACTTGTGGTCATCAATGACTCAGTTAGGCCAACAGTGAACGAGTCAGTTTACAGTTTGAGATATCCAGAATATTCCAAAATAGATTACAACACTAGTTGGGAATGTTTAGTTTCACAGCAAAATCTATCTAGGAGATTCTATTGCCACTGCCTGAGTAGAGAGGAAGTGAATGTTAGTACACCCTGGTGGAAACATTTTCTGCCAATAGTCTAATTTAGTCTTGCAGTGTTCTGAAAAACAATTCCAGAAGAATGAGTAAGTCTAAAAAATTCTGAAACATTCTGAAAAAGTATGAAAAGATCTATGTAAAACTTACTAAGCATTTTGAAGACTGCATTTTTTACAAGTTTTTAGACTCTTCTAGAATACTTTTTCAGAATTAATCAGATCTTTCTTGAAAATTTAGCTAAAGTAAAAGTAAGACTTTTTCAGAGTTAATCAGTCAAATTTACAACATTTCAGATTTTCGAAAAATTATTTACTGTAGGTTTTATCATATTTATTACTTCTCGTAAGGAATATAAAAACTTGATAGGAGGAGGGTTATTAGTAAAAAAAATATTAATGTTTATATTCTATACATTTTTAAATTTTATTTACAGATTTTTTTTGATAATTAATTATATACGGTTAAAATATACGAACTGTTTTTATTAAATAATTACAAGGCGATAACTATTATTATAATATATGTATATAACACAAAGTATTTCAGATAAAGTTGGATCGTTTGGATCATGATGCACAGATCATTCTTGATTTCTATCATTAGTAGCAACATTCATTTCATTTCCAAAAATTCCAAATTTTGCACCGCCAAAGCCGTTGCTGGTACAACAAGTGGGCATGCATTATTATTAATGTTCACATAGCTCCGGATATATCTGTACTTTTTACAATATTTTCGATTGGACATACGTGCTTTTGTTTATATTGATATAATCCTAACAATCAACACTACACTATTATTTTATAAACGAACACAAAAGGCACCTCTTCTACATTAGCTGTTGTCATCATAGATAAAGTTGGCATCATACGTGGAACGTAGAAGTGAAATTGAAAGTGGGGTGATGGCATGCGCAACAATGCATCATTCGATTTAGGATGGCCAATCAGAACCCCTGATTATGACTAACTAGACGCGATAGACTTATAGTTTTAGAATAAATTGGGTACTAATATTGTATGTTTTATTACGTGTATTTCTTAAATGTTTTTGAAATATTTTGTACTAGGTATGTATATTTATTATTAGTATTAATTAAATATTCTTGAAATAGTTTATATTATATTTATCTTAAAAGTATTTCGTTAATATTTCTTAAAATCACTTGTATTATATAACATTTTATTAAGTGTATTCCCTAAATGTTTTTTGAAATAATTTGAATTATATGTATTTTATTAAGTATTTCCTAAATGTTTTTGAAATATTTTGTATTATATATTTATTTGTAAGTATTTCTTTGTATTATATATATTATAATAATAATAATTATCGCCTTGTAATTATTTAATAAAAACAGTTCGTATATTTTAACTGTATATAATTAATTATTAAAAAAATCTGTAAATAAAATTTAAAAATGTATAGAATATAAACATTAATATTTTTTTACTAATAACCCTCCTCCTATCAAGTTTTTATATTCCTTACGAGAAGTAATAAATATGATAAAACCTACAGTAAATAATTTTTCGAAAATCTGAAATGTTTTAAATTTTACTGATTAACTCTGAAAAAGTCTTACTTTTACTTTAGCTAAATTTTCATGAAAGATCTGATTAATTCTGAAAAAGTATTCTAGAAGAGTCTAAAAACTTGTAAAAAATGCAGTCTTTAAACTGCTTAGTAAGTTTTACATAGATCTTTTCATACTTTTTCAGAATGTTTCAGAATTTTTTAGACTTACTCATTCTTCTGGAATTGTTTTTCAGAACACTGCAAGACTAAATTAGACTATTGGCAGAAAATATTTCCACCAGGGCATATTTTTTTCTTTTCTGCCTTTCTGTATTTAAAGATGGTACTGGTACCCCTAAATATATAAATTTTACAAATACCTGATTTTGTCGTGGTATAGGCAGATATAACATGCATCACATCGCAGACATGGAATCCACAATTTAAAATCTTTTTTTGGCAGATGGTGGCGCGAGCAGGTGCTTTCATCCCCTACACTAGGAGGAGATAAGCATTCATAGGCGCGTTGCCCTGCTTCAGCAACGAGCCCGATATGAGTATCTAATTTTGTACAGTCGTTTTATTATGTTACAGAAAATTTATGCCTAGACATCAACTTATTTTATTTTTAGAAGACAGAGGGATAGAAGTCGACACACACATAATAACTTGTATTACTTTAAAAAGGAAAGGCAGGCACCTATATTATGATTTCTCAGATATACGGTGAGGAATTTATAAGCCCCCTGCCTATTTTACTCGTGGAGCGGCGGTGACGCTTACTTGTCAGCCAGCAGTGTACTTTCACAATTTTGGATAGACCAGTAACTTTTGGGTTCGGTAACGTATAAGCTTTATACAAATTTTACAAATTTTTAATCTCCGTTTCAAACGAGATTTTACTGACCGTTTTGCCATATTAGATATAGTCACAGCGAGGCTTTAAATTAGTTAGTCTAATTTGTTACAGTTCCCTTCTCTATACAAGAGAAATAAAGAAAACATGCAAATTGGAATTTTTCCCGTGCAACAGGAAATGATAAAAATACATACTTTTTTATGTCTTTAATTTTGTTATGGTGCTTGACTTATGACGTTGCGGACAAAATAAAGTGGGCTTTTAAATTAAACACCACCGTATACCTACTTTAAATCCCTAATTTCTCATACTTATCGTTTTTAGGTGTCTGACATATCGGCATGTGGACAATCTAGAGTGATGTTCAAAGTTTCTTTGTTACTTTTACCTTTTCTATTTGTTCCTCTGCTGATTTTGTGTTTATGTTAGTTTTAAATAAAACCAAAATACCTGGGCAAAGTTTGCAATAATTGTTTTTAGTTTTAATATTCCTTATCCTTTTTATATTTGCTCTGTGTTGTTCTTTTTTTGTACAAGCCATTTCAGTTTAACCACGACCACAAACACTTTCACTACACAACACATACCTAAAGCAAAATATCTATCCATCTACATACATAGGTACGTACTTAGTTTGGTTTGTCCTATATACTAATTTTTTTTATTTCGACTTTAATAATTGAATTAAAACTCCTCTTTGTTAAACATAACACAAATTTAAATTCACGTATTTAGCAACGCAAGAAAAACACATTTATTTCATTATTCAGGGTGTTTAATTTTTTTTCAGCCGATAATATATCTGTCAAATCTTCTAAGCTTGGCAACTTGTACCTTCCTCTACCTAGCTAAAACAGTATTAGGTGACAACTTCGAATCTCTCTCAGACTCTGTAATGTATCCGGACCACCATCCGAATGATCACACATTCGATGAAGAACGTGACGGCCACATGATATATGATCACGAAACGGGCGAGATTCCATATGGGGAAAAGGATATCATACAAAAGTGAGCAATTTCTGAGATAGTTTAAAGCAGATATGAAATATTTGGATATTTTTATAGGTACATCATTCAGAAGACCAAACCCGAGCCCTGCGACAATGAAATGTGGCTTTACTCCCTGATACATTATTCGGAAAGAAACATTTCAAACAGTGGTTATAATAAGTCCATGGTAGACTGTACACGGTTAGTGAAAAGTAACTTTACAATAATTTTTAACCCCATAAGTACTACAAACAAATCATTTTATAGTGTTGAAATTGACCCATTTTTTTTTTTAGGCCGTACATAGTCCAGAGAGTGTCCGGTAGTAACATGATACTTTTGGTAATCAACAATCTTTGTAGGCCAGATGAAGCCCGAAGAATTCTAATGCCTCAGCCCGAACAAGTTGATTATAACATGTCTTTGGCTTGCTATAGGGCTTTAAATAATGATTTTCCACGTAGATTGTACATGAGTTGTATTAACAGAAACGTTAACGTAAGCAGATTCAGATTCTTATTATTAAATCGAAAAAACTTACATTTTATATGGGCAGTGCTGATTTATTTTCCAGGCTTCTTTGTAACACAATAATTAAAACGTTATGTAAAATCACCAAATCGAAACAGGACCTGTTTATAGTCAAAAGAAATCGCGTTATATTAATTATATAATAGAAATAGCTTTTAAATTCAAACAACTGTTTAGCTAAAGTGTTGGCATGCGCCAGTCGCCACGGTTCAGTGCGTATGCGCTGTGGAATACAACATGGCTGCCCATAGAACATTGAAATTGTAGAATGTCTAGTTTAGTTAAACAAGGGCAAGTCAACATCTCGAGCGCCCTCTAGTAGTGCACAGTAAATATTAGAGAATTATAAGTTAAAGTATATTTAAGCGTAAAATGTTTTACAGTGTTGACAATTAAATATTTAGATGTGAAATTTAGAAGGAAACAGAATAATTTTAGGAAAGAACAGAAAGAGTATAATATGCAGTATTTCTGTACAATGGAACATCTGTACGTGACGTCACGTTCCTTAAGGCCGTTGCTTGGCGGATATTCAAATAACAAATCATAACCTCACTCCCGTTCCTAATAATATTAAAATACCATTGTACTTATTTAAAACTTTTTCAGTTTTTGTCTCCCTCCATTTTTAATAAAATGCCAAGTTTTGTTCTGTGGTGGGCCGTGAAAATAAGGTGGTAAGAGACAGTGTCAGTTTTTATAGAATTCCATCAGTCCCTGATAATCATAAACAATATAATCAATTGGCGGGTGATAATAATAACTACATATGATCAAACCAAATTTTCTGACACCAGTAATATACGTTTACAATAAAATATTACAACCAATCACTAAACTATTATATGTGACTAAATAGCATTTGAGGTTATGGCCTCTTCTTTGTTTTACCTCCAAGCAAGTTAGCTACGACCATAAGGTCATGTGCCGCAGATGCTCTATGTTGTTTACAACCTGTATTCATAGATTTTGGATTGCGCACTCCAAAATAGCTCGTCTCATCAAGTTGGCAGCAAAAATGACTGCTCTTGGCTACTAAAATAGGTTGTAAAATTATGTCAACCATGTTTTTTAGTTATGTCTTATTTATTTCCAGGAAAGCGAGATAAAACTTTGTGGGAAAGGGACCAACATATCACCTCTACAGGTTATTCCACTTTTTGTACTGTACTTTATTTTCCATTTTTTTTCTAGACCTAGATCAATATTTTTCTAACTGTGATAAATTAAAATACTCTGTAAAATAGATAACATCACTTATTACTGACTTAGTTAATAGGCAATGAAAAAGTTTTGTTGTTAATTTTGTAATACAGTC
This sequence comes from Rhamnusium bicolor, assembly GCA_029963845.1. Taxonomy (NCBI): domain Eukaryota; kingdom Metazoa; phylum Arthropoda; class Insecta; order Coleoptera; family Cerambycidae; genus Rhamnusium; species Rhamnusium bicolor. The sequence continues at coordinate 45,963 of JANEYF010003374.1, read as the reverse complement.
ACAATATATTACATAAAAGTCACTACTTTTGACTGTGACTGTATGTATTGTATTTTATGTACAAAACTATATTTTGTTAATGTTATTGAAACTTCAACATATATTTCATTTTCCAATTGCAGGTTATGTTATATTATGTGATTATTAAATTTGTACAAGTGTTTTACTGGTACATTAACAGTCGAAATTTTATTTAAGCAAAGGCACTACTTTCGACTGTGACTGTACAGTGTTTTTTTTCTAGTATCTGTGGGTAATGTTGTTAATTATTCTATATATTCTATGTATTTTTAATTTAAAATCAATACAGAATTTTAAAAAATCAGCAGTTTAAAATTTTTGTAAAATAATCCATACCCATTTTACATGAATGTTCATTTAATACACTCATTTTTCTTGTAAGTTGTGATACAAAAATGTACATTTTATTAGTCACGTTGGCATCGACGGGAACTGATTAAAATTAAAATCGTCCCCTGATAATGCTTGGTTGCCGAAATTCTTGCTGAATTAGTGTACAACAAAAAATTGTTCCGGTTCAATTAAACACTGAACATAAAATATTTGATTTTTATTATATAAAATACATCATAAGTAAAATAAAAAATATGGGGAGCATTTCTAAAAATACAATAAATTGTTGTCTTTTATTTTAAAATATTATCTATGCACTTGCCGTCAAACTAGATAACATTAGAAGTAAACACACAATCAAAAGATATCTTAAAAATTAGTCACGACATATTATTCGATAGTGTGTTAATATCTGGACCGTTACAGCAATCAAAATGTTACTAATAAACAATAACAAAAAAAATTAAGATACATGTAACCTTACGAAAGCCTATTTCAATATTCTGAAAAAAAAAAAAAAATTTTTTTTTTTTTGATTCAACAAAAAAAAGAAAAAAATCACAGAAAAACAAGACAACTAAATATTTTCACATCGCGATTCTTTTGAATGTGTCACAGTTTCTAGACGATTCATAAAAAAATACATAAATATTTCTCATATCTCTTTTATCTAATTCTATATCTTAACAGATATTAAAGTACACAAATCTGAGCAAAAATAAAACGATATATAGGCATCTTATAGGATATGTAAAACACAAATATATTAAAAATGGTTATTTTATTGCGTTTGTTGCATCTTGGCCTGCATCGCGGCTATCATTTCTTGCATTCGTTTTCAGTTCTGCTTCTTTCTCTTGAAGAATTCGGTCTTTTTCGTTAACTACACTAGATTTGTCATCCACGATTCTACAGCAAGAAATCAAATTTTAATTCAAAACAAGTAAACCTGTAATATCTAATTTAATCAAAAAAATTTTCATAGGACAAACATTTTGCACATCTAAAGTTCAGATTAAATGAACATATTTCCTGATATGTATGTAAACTGGTATTATCTTTAAATTTTCATAGGACAAACATTTAAGCATCTAAATTTTTACAGTATTTAGCATACTTACGTATTTCTCTTTGGCGGTGGCACTCCCTTGGCCAACCGCTCGGACCTATAGTTCTCGTAGTGTACTTGTTGTGTTATCTCTTGTAGATCCTGCATGTGCGTGATCAACATAGTACGTAGTTTAATAAAATCACAGTGCTCGGGGTTCTCTACTTCCACAACACCCCACGGGTACAGACGACCCCTTACTTTCCTACCGCGGACCTCTAAAAGAGTGTTAGCCCCGCATACGGCGAACGGTACCGCTTGTTTTAGTTGGCGCACCTGAAAAAATGCGGGATTGAGAATATTTTATTGATAATTTTTAAGCGAGCAAAGTTAAAATTAAATAGGATAATTTATAAGCATTTTATGCGATTTTTGAGTGTACTTGACAAGTAGAATGTTGTGAGTACCTGTTCTTTGTATTCTTCATCTTCGTCCGAATCACATTCTGGCAACGAATAAATCCTAATGCCTTGTTCTGCTATTTCGTCCAAAACTTTCTTCTTCAATTTCAGCATTTCTTTTTTTGGTTAAAACGTCAGCTTTGGCAATCACAGGAACTATATTAACTTTATTGTGTAGTTGTTTCATAAACTCTACATCTAGGGGCTTTAATCTAGAAAATATTTAAAACAGGGGCGTATGTGTAGAAGCTATAATATGAAGAACAATTTCAAGCAATTAAGATAAAAAATTGTAAGTCAGTGAGATAGAATATTAGTTTTATTTTATTTTAGAATTTATTGAGGAAGCTGTGTTTTCCATTTTATACCGAAAATGGCAGCTTTAATTGGATATTTAAAAATAAATGCTTAGAAAATAAAATGGCAAGATTTAAACAGCAATAGTCAACATGCCGCTACCTCAAATAAATTTTAATTCTTATTTGATCATAAGTTGCAATGAAAGTTGTTTCATAAAAATAAAAAGTTTTACAACCCAAAAGAATATGATTACTAAAGCTGGCCGAGGTGGCTGGAGTACAGCCACGGTTTTGTGCTGGCGTCACACATGCCGATTTAGAAGTGATTTACGTTGCAGTCCCATTTGAAAGGTTAATGCGTGAGGTTGTACCTATAAATTATACATAATGTCAAACGCGCCAAAGGGTAAAAAGCGACAGTACGCGGACACAGTGAATAAATTTATCGATGAATTTCCGGATTTATTCTATGACGGATGCAAAATAATTTGTAAAGTTTGCAATCAAGACTTAATGTGCTGGCACAAAACAGACTGTCGTCATCATATCAATACCGTGCAACATCAAAATAAAAAAAAATGGCATGCCAGGACAACTCAGTTTATGTTTGATTTATTGTTAATGTTAATAGCCTGTAATATTCCGCTACACATACTGGATAAACAACCATTTCGGGAGTTTTGGAATAAATACAATCCCCAGGTGAACTTACCAAGTCGTACATCGTTACGTAGATATATTCCAGCTGTTCGTGAAGACATTGTAAATAGCATTAAATGTGGATTAAAAAATATACGGCTCTGGTTATGTATTGTCGAGACGACAGATTGTAAAAAAAATTCTATTTTAAATATTATAGTACGTGTACAGGACCCGCTTAAACCAACATTTCCACTTTTACTAGCTAGTAAAAGACTAACTGCGTGTACTGGCGAAATAATTATGCGTGTGGTGTTGGAGACATTCGAAAAATTTGAACTCTCAACAAGTCAAGTACTGATGTTTGTGACTGATGGTGCCGCGACAATGCGCGTGGTAGGCCGTTCTCTTCAAAGAGACAATTGTAGGTTTTTACATGTTACGTGTAAAGTGCATGCGTTACATCTTGTGGCAGAAACGATTCGAAAATGTTTTCCAGAGGTAGATGCATTAATAGCAAATACAAAAAAGTATGTCTCAAATCTCCTAAAACGGCTTCGAGCATTTCACAGACGGTGTCCTGGTATCCCTAAACCACCAGAGCCGATTCTTACACGTTGGGGAACGTGGTTGAAAGCGGCTTTTTATTATGCTGAATATTTTCAACAAATAAAAGCTGTAATACTACAGTTCAACCCTAACGAGGCTGCAGCTATTAGGGAAAGCCAGACAAGCTTTCAAGACGTTTCTCTTGAAACAGATTTAAAAACTACTAATAACAATTATAGAGGACTACACGACGCAATAGAAAAATTGCAAAATAGTTTGTTGTCGTTAGTGGAATCGCTGTAAATAGTGGACGACGTAAATACACAGCTACAGGCTATAAATGACGCAAAAAATAATCGCGTTAGTGAAAAATTCGAGAGTGTATTACAGAAAGATCCTGATTTTAGCAAATTAAGACAAATTTGTGATGGTGCATCTACAACTTCGTTAAGTGAGTTCACAGATTGTTTTACTTATGCCTGTATTACATCCGTAGATGTCGAACGGTCATTTTCAAAATACAAACATATTTTTTCACCAAAGCGAACATCGCTGTCGGAGACAGCTGTAGAAACATACCTGATGCTATTATACTATAGATCTTCCCCACTTTGTGATGACGACAACCAAACTACTTCATAAATCTGCTTAAAAGGGTGAGTTTTATACAAATTTTTATAAAATGTAACATTATTGTTAAAATTTATTTCCATTTATTGTACTTATTCAAGTATTATATGATGTAAACATATGTCATATGACAGCTCTGTCGGCCAGGTGACCTCGGCCAGCTTTAATGATTACTCTTAACATTTGTTTTATGTATAAAAACTTGTACAGAATTTGATATGGCAAACGTCTTTTGAAAAAACAAAAAACATATTGTCGTTACTTCTGATTACACATTTTTTAAAACAAAATACACTGTGCAGAAAATACCTCTCATAATAACCCCATTTTGTGGCGTCTCATATTTACCCCTACTGACCCTAATAATGTTAAGAACAGTTTAATATTGAGATTTTCACCAGTAATTTAAAAAAATAAGCGGCGTACACATGATAGAATTCTTATATCTAACAGCAAAGATATGTACAAACATACCAAACAAACATATGGCTAGTAAATTAAATAATATTTAATCTATTTTCTACTTTCTATTGCAAAACATATACAAACAGAATAATAATGATAATAACTGTAAACAATTTCTGCATACTAATGGCAATTTAATATCTAACCCAATTAAATTGTAACTAAATATGGCAAATATGGTATAAATACTCTAGAAATATATTAACCTTTCACAGAAATTAGCTTTAAAAGATTCTGTTTAATTTCAGATGTACAAATTTGAGTAATAAACTTGTAGTCTGTTTACATCTGTTTGTTTATCTTGAGACAGAAGAATGATATGCATTTCCTGCCAGTAATAATAAGCTTGCCTATCTCCAATTGAAATGAAAATATTTATTTTACCTAATCATACCCTACAAAACACCATTCCATAACTATTCATGATACAATACACAGATGATGGAAATATACCTAAAACTTAAGACTACTTACCCATGCCCGAAAGGCGAAATAAAATAAAAGCAACAATGAATACGATTATCCATGATATTCTTTCTGTTCAGCCCTGATTCGTCCCTCAAAAATCTTTCAAACTGTTCGTCAATATAACGAATTATCTCTGAAAACGAGTCTGTGTTATCAATGGCATCCCCATAACCGGGGTGTCCACCACAGTTAAGCGTAATTTCACTCCTCTTTCTTCTATTTCTACAGTGGATGGCTCCAACTTCACAGTCTGTTTCATTTTTTCTACGCAGATACAAAAAAAAAAAATGAACATTTATTTTTATCTACGTTTATCTTTTTTCTTACCCACAGCATCTGGCACAAGTCTTTCGGGATAGAGATCAGTTAGAAAAAGCGCGTTCACTAACGTAGACTTTCCAAGCCCACTTTCTCCCACGACCATAAGGGTAAATTCAAACCCTTTCTTGACCGACTTTCTATGGACTTGGTTTGGCAGGTTTGCAAAACCGACATACCCTGGCGTCTCCAGACTAGAGAACTGCAAACAAATTAAAATAACTCGCAATTAATCTTTGTTTTGATGTTTTGAGAGCATAATGATGCAATGCTCGAAAAATTTTTGATAAAAAAAGCTAAGCAAATAAAGTACTGAATAAAATGTATATTTAGTATCTTGAACCAAAAATTAGATCTGTAAACAAAGTTTTGAACAAAGCAATTTCAATGTTATAACATAAAAAAAAATGCTTATACCAGCACAAAGTGATTATTATTTATATATGATTATAGCTAAATAAAACAAGAACGACACTCACGTTTTTCACAGATTCACTGGACATTTCTGATTAAAACACTAATTGGCACTAGCAACAACTTAAGTACTTATTTAACTAAAGAAAAACCAAGAAAATTGTTGAGAATTTGTCAACAGCCGGACGTCGTAAACATCAAACGGCCATGTTATTTGATACAAAATAAAAGAATGTGATTGGTGATTGTCTAGGTCGGGTGTGGCAATTTAATCGGGAATACAACATTGCAATGATATAACACCCTAGATTTAAAATTGTCTGCTGCTAAAATTAGAAAAATAAATCATGTCAATTATTTTTGACAATACTAATGATTATTTTGTGCATAAAGCATTCCTCGCAGTAATAATAGACATTCTCATTAATACAAATTTATTTCTCAAACAAAATACTGAAATCGTTGAGTGAACCTCGAGAGATAAAAATAAAAAGGTATATTATTTGACCCATATTTTATAACAACTTTCTTATCCAGTTTTAACATGTAAGAGCATACTTCTTTGTTAAAATAACATTTCACAAAAAGTAAATAAGTGCAATGGCTATATGACAGTTTGGGTTTCATAAATTTGTTTATTCTTTATTTCGATATGAATCTGAGACATAAAAATAACTTAAACATATAACCATAGTTGAAGACTTATAATTCGTTTATGATCTTCTAAACGTAAAAGAACTAAATGAACTCTAAAGGCCGGTTTACATCGTGAGCTAAAGTTCAGTTTACATAACATTGTTTTCTGTATTTCAAGCTCTTTGAAATCGAATTTTATGACTACAGTACAATATAGCAGTAGAATGGAGAAAAGCCCGTCATTTGATCTTTTCATTTATATAGGACTTAAGTGGCAATTTAGTTAAGCTATATTGCATTAGATAGCTCGGTGACCAGACAAGACTGCAAAAGCCATTTAGAGAAAGCTTGTTAGTTAGACATACAGTGCAAAGAAAAGGTACACCCTTTCATGGTACTTGCAAAGAACATTAATAATAAAAATTAAAATTATATAATAGTTTTATTAACATAAATAATCATTCCAAGTTAAAAACTACACGCAATCAATCTTCGTAGCCCCATATCCCTTTGCTTTGTCTAATAGTGTGTATGTTTTCTCGCCTCGTCCTTGTTACTGCACTGGCCTCCCCTTTGGCCACACATTTCTTCTTATGATCATTCTTCTCTTTCATTGCAATTTGTTTCTTCACACGCCTTTTAATTTCATCTGGATGGATGGTAGTGGCTGTGGACCTTAAGCTTCTTGAGTCAAAGTTTCCAAAAAGAATTCTCAGACAAATTATCGGAAGAATCACCTAAAAATAAATTAAGCATATTTATTTCTCAAAATAATAATAAAAAATACTCCTTACTTTCTTCTTCTATTTTTTTAGAGGACTTATTTATCCTCATTTGTTGCATTATTGAATCAATAGTAGAGTAGTCTGGACTGTTATTAATACTATTACATTCAGTGTTTCTTTTGCCAGTATTTGTAACAATTTCTGTGTCAGGAGTATCCAAAATTTCTTCATTTTTTTCTTCATTTTCATCTTCGCCCTGTTTAAAAACATTACCACATTTATCCTCAATTTTATTTTTGCTATTTTCATCTGCTTCTTCTTCTAGGTCACTTTCGCTCTCGCTATCCTCAATACCCAGCGCCTCATTTATATGTTTTGACATTTCCTTAGTAAAGCCCGAACACAAAACTTCGGCATCTAAGTTATCATGTCTTTCTACATCGGCAAACTTTGGATACAACTCACTCTCATAATCAAATCGTTTCTTGAAAAACTCTCTTACACAGTTTACATCTCTATTAAAAAAGTATTCTGCATTTGGATGTTCGGTAGAAACCATTTGGGGAAAATCTATAATAATGGGTTTTTCATCCTCGGTTAGAATTATATTAAATTCGTTAAAGTCTCCATGAATCACCCCCGAATCCGCAAATCTTATGATTAAATTCATTAAATCATCATACAAACCATCAACGTCCTCTACTTCCATAACATGATTTAATAATTTACCTGGGATTAGCTCCATTACTACGCAGTGTCTGTTAAAGTCAATAGGTTTCGGCACAGGAAACTTTCTATCATATAAAGCTGTCATATAAGCAAATTCCTTAGTAGCAGAGATTCTTGAAAGGTACAGCCAAGATGCTGATTTTCTATGCTTGTGGTAATCCCTTTTCTCAGTTACTTTGCGGAAACATACCCTACCGAGCCTATGCAACTTTAGGCATAATTGATATCCATCAGAATTAGCGACAATATATATATTGCTTTCTTTTCCAACACCAATCTGGTTTCCGAATGATGCCACTACATCACGCTTTGTCAGTGAATGCAAAGCCAAGTAATCATATCCACTGTTAGTTAGGCGATATCCGTCATATTTCTTGCCTCTCTCATAGCTCAATAACCTGTGTTTACACAGTTCTCGTAGTAATTTGTGCACTCCACCATGCTGCAGATTTGCATTGGAAGCAACCATGGGTCCTGGGACTAATTCGTGGTTTTTCATACCCATTTCGACGGCATACAACACTCTGAAATCTTCTGGGGTAAGATACCTCATTATAGAAACATTTAGTTTACCCATATTTACTTAATTCGGTTTGGAAATGTTCTGAACGCATGGGTTTATTTTGAAAAATAAAGTTAGGTTAAGTTCTTCAGCAAATGTCAACCCAAATAACTATGTTAGTTGTGTGAAGTTAGCGCGCTCGTAAGAGACAACCCTCTCTGCCTAAACTCTTTAAACTGTTCTGTGGTTCATAAACGGAAAAGTCATGGTTTAATCGCTGCTGGTTCGATTCTTGCTAGCTCTAGAAAAATCGGAAAGATTTTTCTGATATGACAATGGATGTTTGTAGTTAACAGGTAAATTATATCATTCACTCTACTCCAAAGTAAAGTGTATAGAAAGTTAATCGTGTTCGGTGTAGTCACAGAACAGAATTAGGTGTAATACCACAGAACTGAAAAAAAGATGTAATACACATGAACGTATTTTATGTCAACCACAACTTAACCTAACTTTGTTCCGGAAATGATTTTCACGTGTATTATTTGCTTTGAATGAGGGAGTAAAACCTGTATCTGATTTAAAAATATGGGAAATAAACAAAAACATTTAAAGAGGAGTATTAAAGAAGTAAATAAGAAAGGGAACGTTAACTCCGACTCCGATGAGGAGGTAAGCTTGAAATACAGTAAATATAACAACTATGTATTATATTGCATTAATTTTTATTCTAGGACGATTTTATGAATATAGTTAATGGTGAGGACATCGATAGTTCAGATTCAGAACGAGAAATTGAGGATTCTGAAGATGAAGATAACCAACCTGTTGAAGAAGAATCTGAAGCAGATTCTGACAATATATCGAACAACGATACTGGGGAAGAAGTCGAAAATGAAGAAAGTAGTGAAGACAGTGAAAGTGAGGAAACCGATGATAGCGAGGAAGCCGACGATAGCGAGGAAAAGGAAGAAGGCACCAGTAGTAATAATGAACAAACAGAAGTTAAAGAAACCGAGAAGAGAAATAAATTGGATAAAAAACAATCGAAAAATAAACAAGCTAATAGAAATTTTATTGTAAATAATAAAAGAGAGAACAAACCGGAAAGTACAGGTAATTTAGAAAGCTCAGAGTAATTAGAAAAAGGTATATTTTTCATTTTTAAGGTAATGCGAGTGAAAATAAGAAGGATGAATATGATGAACATGACACATCAGATGAAGAAGATATTAGGAATACCGTTGGAAATATACCAATGAACTGGTATGATGAATATAAGCACCTAGGTAAAAACACGAACACTTTAAAACAACTATCTCAGTTTTTGATTTGAAACAAAATTTTAGGGTACGATTGGGATGGGAATCAGCTATTGAAGCCAGAAACCGGTGACCAGCTAGATGCGTTTCTGAAACGGATGGAGGACCCTGATTTTTGGAGAACAGTTAAAGATCCACAGACTGGCCAAGATGTAGTATTAAGTGAAGAAGATATACAGATAATAAAAAGAATAAGAGCCCAGAAGATACCTGATGTAACGTTTGATGAATATGCCGTACGTATTCGCTCGATGTATTTTGTGTTGTTTCGTCCCCAGGAATGTCAGTACCTTTTAACAACCCCCCCCCCCCTTTGTATAGTATAAATTGAGTTTAGGGACGAAAATGTATAATTTTTAGCCGTGGATTGAATGGTTCACTAGCGAAGTCGAACAAATGCCCATCAGAAAATTCCCAGAACATAAACGATCCTTTTTACCAAGTAGAGATGAAGCTAAAAAAGTATCCAAGCTCGTACATGCTTTAAAAATGGGCTGGATTAAAACTAGGGCTGAACAGGAAAAGTTGAGGGCTAAGAAAGAGCCACAATTTTACATGCTTTGGCAGACTGATGATCAATCCGAGGAAATGAGAAGGATACACAAGCACATTTCAGCACCAAAAAGGTTTCTACCAGGTATTATTCAAATTATATCATCCTGTTCCCATAAGATCCTGCAATTTTATCACGAATAGCATAGTGAAAGAATTCATGTTTTACTAATTTTGTCATTTTTCAAAGTTTTATGGCTGTGATCTCTCTGTAAAGTGTTGTTCATTTTAAAAAAAAACTTTATGATGTAAAATTAATGTTACGTTTTTTTAGGTCATGCCGAGAGTTATAATCCTCCACCAGAATACCTCTTCGATGCGAAAGAGCTAAAAGACTGGGACAAACTCAAAAACTCACCATGGAAAAGGAAGCTGCATTTCATACCACAAAAACACGATTCATTGCGTAAAGTACCAGCATATCCGAGATTTATCAAGGAACGTTTCTTGCGATGCCTGGATTTATACCTTTGCCCTAGGGCTATAAAAATGAAATTAAGTATAGAGCCGGAGTCGCTTGTGCCCAAGCTACCAAGTCCAAAGGACCTCCAGCCCTTCCCTACCGTATTAGCTATCGAATATAAAGGTAAATGATTGTCATAGTTTATTAAAATTATGTTATGCATTTTTTTCTAGGCCACAGTGACATGGTCAGAAGTATAAGTACAGATAAGTCCGGACAGTTCTTGTTGAGCGGTTCTGATGATGGTACGGTTAAAATATGGGAAGTTAACACAGGTAGATGTCTAAAAACAATAAAAACCGATAATGTTGTTAGGTCTGTTGAGTGGTGCCCTAATGCAGCATTGGCGCTTATCCTCGTTGCGTCTGGCCAGGAGGTGCTACTTATTAATCCTCATGTTGGTAAGTACAAAACGCTAACTGCTCGTTAATTTTTTATGCGATATTATTTTTCCATAGGAGATATACTTGTAAATAGCCGAACAGACACTGTATTGAAAGAAGCGCCCAAGTCAAATGTTATTATCAACGAAAGAGTACGTACAACCGTCCAGTGGGCCGAGCCAGAGGACAGCCTCTATAAACGTGGTGTCAGGATCATCCTAAAGCACTTTAAAGAAGTGTCGCAAGTTACCTGGCATGGCCGAGGTGATTACTTTGCCACCGTTATGCCTGATGGGCAAAACCGCTCGGTTTTAATATCCCAAATCTCCAAAAGACGTTCACAGTTGCCATTTACGAAGGCGAAAGGGCTTGTACAGTGCGTTCTGTTCCATCCAACTAAGCCATACTTGTTTGTGGCCACACAGAGGCACGTTAGGATATATGATTTGGTGAAGCAAACGATGATGAAGAAATTGCTGACGAATTCTAAGTGGATCTCGACGATGGCTATACATCCTGGGGGCGACAATTTACTAGTGGGTACCTATGACAGGAAAATGCTGTGGTTTGACTTGGATTTAAGTACGAAACCGTATCAAACATTGAGGTTACATGGTACTGCAGTAAGGGGAGTGACGTTCCATAAGCGGTATCCGCTGTTTGCATCAGGATCGGACGATAAGAGCCTTATTATATCTCACGGGATGGTCTACAAGTAAGGGTTTATTTCTAATGGCTATATTTTGCAATCAATAACTTACACAATGAGGGCTACCGCACTTGAATTCACCAAGAGAGGCGCTAGTGTACGGAATGGTCAATGTCACTGAATGATAATGTTTACTATGGCTTTTTAATGCTAGTTTTTGTAATTTTCATGAAAATTAGCTGAAAAACATTTAACACAGTGATGACAAAAGGGGAAAGTAGTAATTTACTTGCTCAGTAGGGAAATTATTGTACTTATCAAAGGTGTCTTATGTCATTAAAGTTAGGTTATATCAAGAATGAGCATGATGAATACGAATGTACATGATTATTACGATTTTCTGTAGTAGACTCCTTTGGTAACGCATAATCGTTAGGATTAAAATGTTTCTTACAAACACATGAATGTTTCAGAGAAGTAAAGTTATCTCTATCAACCACCGTTTTAGGTGAGTTTTGTCTCTCAGAAGCATATGTCCGCCTTTTGTTACCGAACAAAATGGAACTGCATAACACTGAGGTATAATTAACAAGTTTTTTTTATTTACTGGTGTACGAAATAATAATTATAATAAAACCCTAAACTTTTCCTGCGCCTAACAATAACTTTTGACAAGACCATACTCGGCTAATGGCGTCAACTGGTGAGCCTAAAAACGTTAGCCCTCATTATGACAATTATAATAAAATAATTTTTAAATATACAGCAAGAGTTGTTTCAAGTCGTTAAAAGGAAAGCAAATGACGACGTGTATGGATTATGCCCTCTCCAGCTGTAGTGAGAGCTCTCATTAATACTCATAAGAAATCTATACGTACATCATTTGCTTTGCTTTAATGCCTTGTTCGATTTGATTAAGCACTCGCTGTATTAAAAACGGCTTTTTATTCTATCGGTGTTAGTCATTTGTTTCTCATTCGCCAAAATTGTTTGATATATAGGTAAAAAAATTTCATTCTTTTCAGCGATTTGTTACAAAATCCCCTCATCGTACCATTAAAGCGTCTGGAAAACCACGAATCTTTCAATGATTTTGGAATTTTCGGGTACATTTTCATCCTCTACAGCCCTGGGTTTTTTCTTCGGGTGCAGATGGTACTGTTAAGTTATATTCTAATTAATTAATGTTTTTGTATAATTTTTATTGTGTACAAATATAATGTTTTCAATATGCTTCAGTGTTTTTGGTTCTTATCATAGACATATAATGTCTTTGGTTCTTATGTAGTCTCAATTTATCCTCAAAAAATATTTTATAGGGGGGAAGTTGTAAATCTTAAGAGCCTTTTCTCGTTGGTCTGGGTAAAGATATTTTCAAAGGTGCAAGTGAAAATTTATAACTAGAAATTTTATATGCATAAAGTGTTAACTCCCCCCTAGAATCTAGTGGGGATGGATCAGTAAATCATGGTGGCCTTACCAACAACTTTTGTTATATTGGCTGCTTGTATCAAGTTTAAAGTACTTAGGTCAAAATGTTTGGGCTGAGGGAGAGTAAATAAAAAATGGCGTTTGTATATAATACTTGTATATTTACGACTGAATACTGTATACAGTGTCTAAGTCACAAAGACATAAGCGTTCTATTTAACTAGAAAAATATATTATAGATGGCACTTTTACACATAATATACTTTACAGGGGTAGGAGCTAAAAAACTTAAAAACAGCTGCAAAAAAAAATACTATAAAGTAGATAATACTCAAAAAAAGTACACACTGGTATTAAAATAAAAAATAATAAAAAAACTGCAATAAAACTAATCTAACATTATCGTACACGAAAGAGCTACAAACTAAAAAAATAACTTAATCAAAAAACGTTTTTCAGAACGAACACTATTTAAACATACAAAACAATACTTTTTTCATATAAATAACACAGTAAAGTAAATCAGACAAAAACTTACTAGTCTATATCTTATCCTCTAAGTCTTATATTGTATAATATTGAGATTACAGAAAATATATAAAAATGTTAGGTTATGTAATATCTTTCCGTAACCTCATTTGTATAGAATACGATTGTTCATTTTTTTTTACAAGGATTAGAGTTGTGGCACCTATGTGGTGTCTCTGTTTACTATTTTTTTCCTTCTTGAATTGAATATCCCTTTCCTGGTTCCCAGAAACAGAATATTCTAACGGAGTCTTGGACCACTTAAATTCTCAAGAGGAAATTTTAGCGCGTAAATGCAATAACTGAACGTAGTGAGGCACAGTCTTACGGTTTTTAACTTATAACTATTAATTTTGTTTGCCAAATAATGATCTGCCATACGTCACGGCCACTGTGTTATGGACAACCGAACCACCTTCAAATAACACTAGGTCAACGAAATATGGCAGCGATTTATTCTATCATGAAACATATACTTCTCAGGCAATGCAACATGTGTATTAATTAAAATTCTAATAATTTTAGTCACGTAAACGTGACTTTGGTTTTTGTCATTCTTTCTTGACGATTTAAGCGACCTCCGACGAATATCCTAAACCTAATCTGTTTTTCTTATGAGGTGAGTGCGGTTCTATGAAAAAGTATATTGTATGGATCTAAAAATAATCCCTCTATATGTATCACTGGCAAAATTGCATGTAAAAATAAGGAAACGTTAAGTAGACTTTACACTAAAAAATTAAGCGCATTGTTGGTTATATTGCTTCGGAGGTTAATGCTGCCACTCTAGTCAGTCAATTGTTCAATACAGGGCCTACCAAAAATTATGCCGGTACTTCTGACAAAATTTAATGAATGAGAAAGGAATGCCCTATACAGGGTGTTTCAGATTTAAAGTGATATTGTAATGGGAGTTACAACACATTTAATTACCTAAAACAGTAGTGAGCCATATTTCTGGAACGGCTTTAAATATTTGGATAAAATATCGTACAAATATTATACTCTCTTAGTTCAACCAAAAATAATAATTCACTTTGGAAAAATTCCAGGACCGGCCTCAATTTTTATAATGTTTCTCTCAGTGCCGGTAACCACCCTGTGCATCACATTTTGGTAAATGTTAGTAAACGTTTAAAAAATCAATGGACTAGTGTATAAAATATTGTTGTAATATTTGATGGCACGTTTAAAGTTTTTCTCCAATAAATTTTCAAAAATATTGAATTACCAAATTTTAAATTCTACAAAAATAAGGCAAACAATTAGCTAACGCCACTATTTTATTAATTACCCTACACTAATTATGCATCTTCATTTTTTGGACAAGAAATACACATCTATTGAAAAATTAATGGTTCATTCAGGGCTGGACTCTCCTAAAATTACAGGATGAAGTACAGTTTATTTAAATTTGTTAATCACATTATGTAAATCATTTTTGAAATACAATAAGAGACAAAAAGTTAATATTGGTAAGAAGAGCTTGTTATTTGTTTTTTTTTTTAATATATGCATCGCTTTCTAAGCTTTTTAAGTTTAATATTCCCATTCAAAACAACGTGCAATCCATTTCTTTCATGGCAAAAAAATTAATGTTAATAATGAAGCTTGTCTTAACAAGCATAATTAAAATCAGTTACTAAACACCTAAAATAATAATATTAAAATATTAAAGACGAAGGTTTGCAATTTTATTTTGATCAAACTAAGTCAAAATGGAACTTTTAAGAACAATTTACAACACTTACAACTAAAAAACAACAAAAAGTTGATTGAAGATGAAGTTACTTTGTGAAAATCCATTTTGATTTAAAAAATTATTTTTATTACTTGTCTAATTTTCACTTTATTTCTTATTTTACAACTAGTTTCATCCTATTCGGACATTTTCAAGTAAACTAAATTATACACAGATTTTACTTTCATTTAAATATAAACTGAACTGATTAGAAGGATGGGTCACTTCATGGTTGATAATATAATTCAAATTTGTACAGATGTTATGTCTTTAAACGAAGGAGTTTTTTTCAAGATAGTAAATTATATTATGGTGTGATTTTTATTAGCAGCAGGTTATCTGAATAAGTTTAATAACGGAGAATTATTTAAATCTATTTGGTCGTTTAATATGTTGTAATTTTTATTCCTATTTAATTTATTAATTTCTAGCACTTCTAATAAATTAAGTTTTTTACTTTTCCCACAAATATGTAATATTTGAAGTTGTAGGTCGTCAGTTATTGTATGACCAGAATCTGTTAGATATTTATAAAAGTTGCAATGTTGTTTTTGTGTGTAAATATGTTCTTTATATCTTAACCCGAACGATCTACCTGTTTGACCTACATATGAGGAGTTACATTCTGGGCAATTTAACCGATATACACCACATTTTTTAGAGATATCAGTTTTTTGTTTTGCATTGAAAATATATCTGCCTATATTTTTTGTTAGAACTAATAGATGTTTTAATATTAAATTTGGAAAAGTATTGCTAATTGAATAGGAGAGTTGACCTGAATATGGTAATGAAATGTATGTTTGAACTTTTTTCTCGTTAATAGTGGGATAAAGTTCTTTCAAGAGGGACTAATCTACAAAAAACAAAATAAGTCCCTCCTGAAAGAACTTTATCCCACTATTAACGAGAAAAAGTTCAAACATACATTTCATTACCATATTCAGGTCAACTCTCCTATTTAATTAGCAATATTTTTTCCAAATTTAATATTAAAACATCTTTTAGTTCTAACAAAAATATAGGCAGATATCTTTTCAATGCAAAACAAAAAACTGATATCTCTAAAAATGTGGTGTATATCGGTTAGATTGCCCAGAATGTAACGCCTCATATGTAGGTCAAACAGGTAGATCGTTCGAGTAAGATATTGAGAACATATTCACACACAAAAACAACATTTCAACTTTTATAAACATTTAACAGATTCTGGTCATACAATAAATGATGACCATCAACCTAAAATACTACATATTTGTGGGAAAAGTAAAAAAACTTAATTTATTAGAAGTGCTAGAAATTAATAAATTAAATAGGAATAAAAATTACAACATATTAAACGACCAAATAGATTTAAATAATTCTCCGTTATTAAACTTATTCAGATAACCTGCTAATAAAAATCACACCATAATATAATTTACTATCTTGAAAAAACCCCTACATTTAAAGACAACATCTGTACAAATTTGAATTATATTATCAACTATAAAGTGACCCATCCTTCTATTCAGTTCAGTTTATATTTAAATGAAAGAAAAATCTGTGTATAATTTAGTTTACTTGAAAATGTCCGAATAGGATGAAACTAGTTGTAAAATAACAAATAAAGTGAAAATTAGACAAGTAATAAAAAGAGTTAATTAAAAAAAAAAAACAAATAAATTAACAGAACGATGCAATTAAAATTACAATAGATTTTCAAAATAACCAGAATCAACACATTGTTGAGAATGTTTTAAAAGGTTTTTCACCGATCGATCATTTCCAGGTTAAAATTACAATAGATTTTCAAAATAACCAGAATCAACACATTGTTGAGAATGTTTTGAAAGGTTTTTCACCGGTCGATCATTTCCAGGTTATGTTATCACACACATTAATAATTTCTTCTAGTGTTCTCATGTATCAAATTCTATGTTGTACACCTCTGACCTGAGGTAGCCCCATAAAAAACAATAGAGGTGTAAGATTGGGAGACCTCGGTGGCCAATTAACCCGAACTAATGCTGATTTAGATGATCTCTGACCAATAAAGAAAAATGAGGTCCAGCACCATCACGCTGAAACCACATGCTCTTAGTATTGATGCCTTGTAATAAATCTGGCAAAATGTCAAAGAAAATTTAAATAAACCTCACCCGCTAACTCCCCTCACGGCCATATTAAGTGGTTATGATAATATTTTTGTGTATAGCTTTTGCAACGGAAATGGGAAAGCTACAAAATGAGTGTGGATGTTCTCCAAGTTGCCATATAATATTTCATACGGCATTTCCAAAGGTATTCTAATTTAGTAATGAACATGGAATATTTCGTATTAATGCGTTTTAAAAATGTACTTAATCATGGAATTTTTAGTCCAGCTCTGCATGAATCATTAACTTTCAATAAACATCATAATCCCAAATTTTAAGCTCGCATCTCATTACTGCAGAGAAAACACAAAACATGGGGGGGGGGTTGTATTTTTGTTAGAAATGGTATAAACGTTAAAAATCCAGATTTCAGGCATCGAGTTTTCGGGTGAAAAGATCGTCATAATTTGTACATACAGGTTGAAATTGGGAGATGGTGTCGATGTATACTTAATGCACTTGAAAGCATGCTACAACAGGTCCCTTCAGATAAGGAAATAGTGATATCAGGGGATTTCAATATCATTTTCATGTTGAGAAACGATAATGTAAATAACTGTAGAAATCTCATGCTATCATACAATTTAACTGATAGGGTTAACGAGGATACGGAGGGTAAAACCAGAGAGTAGCACATACAGGGTGTAACAAAAAAGCATGTCAAACTCAATGGCAGATTCTAGGCAACAAATAGTGACGATATGACTTAACTTACCTCTATGGAATGACCCATATTAATTGTCACGGGCGAATTCAAAATTGAATGCCCTTTCGACTGATATAAGGTTGTCCAAACTTATCTCTAACAGTTTTCCAGAAAAATCAGGTTTTTTTCTAAAGTACGAAAAAGTAGCTATAATACAGTGTCAAGAAGGCCTTGCAAACAATGTTTATTGCACGGTTTGACATACAATGCAAATTAAATGTCACTCTAGTTTTGATTAACGTTGACGTTGTAGTTATTTTGCTAAGTAGAGAGTAAAAGTTTATTATATTTTCAAAATGTCGTTGACGCAGGAAGAAATGACTGATATGGTATTTGTCCTCGGTGAGTGTGAAAGAAATCCGTTATTGGCATCACGACTTTATGCACAGCGCTATCCAGACAGACCACATCCACGGCGTAAAGCCTTTCAACTAGTGCTTGATAGGTTCTTAAATACTGGTAATATTCGACATACAAAACGAAATCGCCATAAAACTGTAGTTACGGAGGAACATGAATTTTTTGTGCTGGGGTGTATTCAGGAAAACCCGCAAATAAGTGTGCGACAAATTAGACACACAACGGGTATTAGCACAGCGTCGATACATAGGATTTTAAAAAAGCACAGTTATCATCCTTATCGCATCCAATTACACCAAGAGTTGCTAGAAGTAGACTTTCATAGGAGACTGGAGTTTTGTCAGTGGGCACTTGAGATATTAAATCAAGATGATGATTTTTTTAAACGGGTCATGTTCTCCGATGAGGCTACTTTTCATAAAAATGGTTTCGTTAATCGTCATAATTGCCATTATTATAACACAGTAAATCCTCACCAATTCCGGACAACTCATAGCCAACACAGATGGTCTTTGAACGTGTGGGGAGCAATTTTGGGAACCCACATCATTGGACCATTCTTTTTTGACTAGTATCTAACTGGAGCAGTTCATTTAAACTTTTTAACAAACACTTTAGAAGATTTGTTAGGCGACATTCCTTTAGATACACTTCGAAGAATGTGGATGCAACATGATGGTGCTCCACCTCACAATGCTGCTGCGGTTCGTCAGTTTTTACACGAAACTTTTCCCAACAGATGGATTGGGCGCAGGGAACCAGTGAGTTGGCTTTTAAGGTGTCCAGATATGACAAGTTGTGACTTCTTTTTATGGGGATTTATAAAAAGTAAAGTTTACGTTACACCACCAACTACCGCGGAAGATATGCGGCAGCGCATTAGAGTAGCATTTCAAGAAATTACACCACATGCTGACCAATGTTGAACAGTCTTTTAAAAACAGAATTCGTTTGTGTATTAATCAAAATGGAGGACACTTCGAGCAGTTGATGTAAATCAGCGGTCTAAGTGTTCTTCTCCTTGTTGTGTTCCGAGTTTCAGTTTGTTTCGTTTTGAGTTTTGTTTTACTTGTTGTTAGTGGTTTACTTTTATTTGTCAAACAACTTTTTTAAACATGCCAGTAAATATTGACAGTCAGTCCCAAGCCTGATAAAATGTGAGGGAAAAGTTGTTTTGCAAGGCTTTCTTGACGGTGTTACATAACTACTTTTTCGTACTTTAGAAAAGAACCTGATTTTTCTGGAAAACTGTTAGAGAAGATAAGTTTGGACAACCTTATATCAGTCGAAAGGGCATTCAATTTTGCATTCACCCATGACAATTAATATGGGTCATTCCATTTGAAAAAAAAAACTCGTAAGATTATTAAATGTAGGTCTCAGTATTTCCGAGTCTAAATAACGTACACGTTTTGCTCACAGATGACAAGATAGAGTAATTTATGCCACAACGAACTGTGAAAACTGCATGTTTCTAACTCTTACGGTTTAGATGCTATCTAGCCTCATTTAGAGCTGAAATCGTGATTTTTTTCAAAAACAACTGAACATTTCGAAAACCGTAAGATTTAAACACCACGTACATTTAATAAACTCTACCTAATATTAACCAAGGAATTCAAAAATGCAATAATATACGGGGTGTTCCATTTATAATGACAAAGTTATGTAGCGCCCACGCGAAATTGAACACCCTGTAAAGCTAAAAATATTTTCTTTACATGGCCCACATGATTCCAGACAACTTTTATTAAAACCATTTTTTTTAATAAATTTTACAGTTACATAGTTATAGAAGATACCCTCTTAGGTGGAACACACTGTATATTTATATGACATCATATTTTACAAATTTTCTTTAAATTGACGCATGTGTAAACACTATTGTGTAAAAACATGAATAACCTATCTACCTATCAAAATGTGTCAAAAAAAAGAGATCCTTAATGAGTGTAGGGTATGATTTCTAGTCACATTAACCATCACGTGTTTTAGCCAACTACACCACCAAGTAGATAAAATGAAACAAAACTAAAACAGAAAAAAAGTTACCATACGTGCCTTTGTTTTTACGATACAAATGTTTCACCGAAAACGCAGCACTGATGATCACACAGTTACAATTATTATAAATACAATTTACTTATGGCACAAGTGATTTTTACCAGCAAATTCACACTTAGACTGTATTGTCTTAAACATGGTTAATACTAGGAATTTCTTAAGCAACAGATGCAGTCTGCCGTTTCTTTTAGATATAAGTAAGTTCGCTTAGAATTTTTGGGGTCCACGAACTATAACGTACGTTTTTTCTGTAATATTTTTGGCAGGCCCTGTGTATATTATATGCTATAAATTAACAAAGTCATTTAGATAAGTTTTCTTAACAGTAAAAGATGTGACGATAACCCAACGTCTCTTACTGCTGAACGAAAGATGCTAAAAAAATGCGTTGATTAAATTAGATAAGGAACAAATAAGTACTTTTTTTGGCATCATAAAAAATATATTAAGGCGACTAATTTGTTTAGTTTTTTACCGGTTAGTACTACTATGACTCTATTTATGAGTTTAAAAATGGAAGCCTAGTTATGTTTGTAGTTTTGATTAACGACTAATGTGTTACGATAACAAAAATGCTAAAGGAAATATGCGATGGGGGTTGTTAAAAAAAAAGATTCACAATAAATAGAGAGCAAGATATCACGATGTTTATAAATAAGTAGTTATTTTTAATTGAGCTACTAACTTAATTTAAACAATACAAAACTGGGAATAAAAAAAAATAAATACTTGCGTTATTAAATTTTACTATTCACATATACCTTAGACTGGAGATCATGCTAAATCAACAAAGAATAAGAAAAATGCTCATATGCGACAAGATTGCAAGAGTAGTAACAATTTTGACCACTTACCAAATTCAAAAATAAATCAAAAATGCATAATTCTTTTACCTGTTCTACGCTTTTCGTCTTATCGCATATTTTAACATTTTTTGAAAATCTTTACACGTCATAATCTCCAGAACGGGTCACGAATTATTTCTGCCACAGATTATGAACGGTACTTTCCCAGTTCTGATTAACAAACTAATTACTAATTAGGAGTAATTAATTAAGAGAATGGCAGCAAATCTACAACTAACTCGTGTAAAAAATGCAAAAAATACACTAAAAACTTACTTACGAAAATTAATCTTCCAATAAAAGACTAGTACAGGTTTCAAATTGAGATTTTTATATGTATAATATCAATATCAGACAGAATTT
Source organism: Rhamnusium bicolor (assembly GCA_029963845.1). Lineage (NCBI taxonomy): Eukaryota > Metazoa > Arthropoda > Insecta > Coleoptera > Cerambycidae > Rhamnusium > Rhamnusium bicolor. Next base: position 24,181 of record JANEYF010003374.1, on the reverse strand, counting down.
GTACAATGACTTTCCTCTATCATAATTTCTTATTCACCGAAATCCATATAGTTACTAAAATTCACGTCCTACATTTTCATTCTACCACAATTTTTCTTAAGTTTATCTTATTCTTAAAGAAGACATATTTTTACTTGTTAAACACAAAAATAAAATCAACGTAGAAATACAGATAAACTAAAAAATAAAATTAAATAAATAAAAAATCTTATTTGGCAGCAAAAAATACCTATTTCCTAAGTACCGTCAAAAAGTGACTAAAAATAAATTCAAATACGAGATCCTCAAATTAAAAAAAAAAAAAATTATAAAAAAATGTATAAATAAATAAAAAAGTCAATTTCATATAAATATGGCTTCAAAACAGTCAGATTATGTAAATACGGAACAGCTGTTTTGGAAACTCACACCTTCAAGGCAAAAATGAATGTTTCCTTCTATCCGTACAACAAATAAACCACATTTCTTAAAAATATAAATCCAACAAGATCTTGGATCTTGCAGATGTCCAGTCGTTTTTTCTTAATTTAATGGCCTCAAATCCGAATATTGAGATGCTCCTTTACCAAACCACTGTTCCTTACATAAATTAAAATAAAACAGACCTACGATAACAAAACCTCGACCATATCTCGAGATACGATACGAACCCAAAATTAATTCAACTTAGCGGGTAAAACTAAAAGGTATACCTATTTGAGTTTCGACACACCCAAAGCCGGTAACTTATAGTGGACGATATGGTAAGGAGGGCCTATGGGGCTTGCTGGGGAATTGTACGATGTACTAATAGGCACGCCACTCATACCCATACCCATAGGACCGGCGCACGCCCTGCCACGTTTACGTCGCGGCAGAATTCCTTTCCTCGCCATGTAGAAGCGAATCGTGGATATGGGTATGTTGAACTGATCGCTCACTGTTTGGAAAGTTTGTCCGCGGGTTATGCATTCCGCCGCCCTTCTGAGTTCTTCGTCTGACCTCCTGATACGTCGGTTGGCCGAACCTTATTACAAAAGTTGTTATATTGAGAATCTGTCATTGACTAGGTATTGCAATTTGTCTCACCTGGTGTTCCATCATACTGGCAAGATACGTTGGCAATTGCTGAGAACTGAGGTTTGATATCAGTGTTTATAGTCCCATCTTCTTCTGTCAACTCCTGGTCCATTAGTTCACCGTCTCCGTCGAAGAAGGTGTCATCAGGTTCATCATCTATATCCTCTGAAACCAAATAGTTCATTTTGTTCATTAAACTCGGGTGTAATCATTTTTTGTTTCAGTCCCAGTTATTACTTTTGATTTCAATTGAAGCTTGTGCCCTCCACCCTACATTACATCGACTTACAGTCTATTAATTGAATGCGTCCCATGAGATCTAATTCCCACGGGATTTAAATACCTCGAAATTATTTTCCCATGAGATCTAACGCATCACTCTGTATATCTGTTCGGCTTTTCGAATGTGTTTTATCATGGATGCGTACTTAAAAACATCGATTTCAAATTTCAATGGGATCTAAAGAGTCCGAGAAAAAAGTCCCATGAGATCTAATTCCCACGAGACCTAATTTCAATCAGTTTACTTATCACCCTGTATATCTATTTGGCTTTCCGAATAGACCAATTCAAACGTCCCAGGAGATCTAAAAGCTCAAAAAGGAAATCCCACATGATCTAATTCCCATGAGATCTAATTGTGACCTCATCGCACACATACAGTCCAGAGGCGTACACATATTGTATAAATTCAATTTATATCCGTTAACCCTCGCACTGGGTGACAGCCTGATCTTGAATAGAAGATCGGAAAGATTCGACAAAGGAGCAGTAAAAGTACATGGTCGACGAGACAGCTGGAGGTTGGTAAAAATGGTCCGTCTGCAGCCTACTTGCCAGGTGTTCGGCTTCTCTACCATTACCATTACCCAACTATGACAAAGTTACTATTAATGTCGAACAATAGATACACTTCATGATATACTTGTCAAAAATTGAACAGCTTGTTTTCCTTAAAAAAACCTTATGTTCATTTTACAGTCCAATAACATCTCTATACATCTGTGCATGGTTTATAGTTTAAAAAATAAGCAAATCCTGTATACTTTTAAAATCAATATACTTTTATTTTCAAGTTATATTCCCGCATAATTTTTAAAACTGGCATAGTGAGTCCGCTGCCTTACTTGTCCCTATGCCTCTGAATGCTGCACATGTAATGCTTTACTTCAGTATCTAAGGCAACGTCACATTTTTAAATCTCGTGGGAAAATGGCATCAGTTTTAGATCTCGTGGGAATTATATTTTGTGGGAATTAGATCTCATGGGACTATTTTTTATCGATCTATATAAAATCATTCGGAGAACTAAACAAATATACAGAGGTGGCTATTATAATGAGATTTCATGGGAATTAGATGTCGTGGGAATTAGATATCATGGGACGTCTCCTATTAAGTCTCCACCCTACATTACATCGATGGTACAGTCTGTTCATTATGTAAAAGTAAAAAAAATAAAGAGTGGTTATGATTTTTTGTGGTTTCACTCTATTGGGAGCTACAATCACCACGGCTCATATGGTGCTGGATCAGATGAGTAACGATTAGCTGATTCTTGGTTTGTTTACAATCGTTCTATTTGCTTTTGTGAGTTCCTTCTTAGGTAGAAAAATTATATATTATATTATTACATTAATCGAATGTTAGTAAATTCAATAAGTTTAACCTATTTTGCACTATTTCTTGCTAACCTAAAAATGTTACTATTACAAGTTTATATACCTTTTGTATTATAGTCCTCTGGCTTGAAATGGCCACGCATTGCCAAAGTTAATGCTTTTGCCATCAATTTTACCTTCTCATATACTTTTTTCTATCTATTTTCTCCACGATACCACAGCTATTGGTGATATACAGTGTGTCCAGTCTCAAGTGGGCACACCTTGATATTTTAGTTATTATTTGACAGATCGATTTCAAATTTTTCTCTGTTATGAAACTCTTCAAGGCGCATCTTTTTATGATTTTCAATATATTTTCAATTGTCACACAAACCCACTGCGTTCACTCAAAAATGTGATTTTTCTATTTTACTTAGCGTTAGCGTTAGCAAAAAATTTCTTGACAAACTTGCCTGATTCTGTCACAAAGCTCTTGCCTAGTTCGGGGCCTCGTTTTGTAAACTTTATTTTTTATGGTGCCCCAAAAATAAAAATCAAGCGGAGTAATATCCGGAGATCTAGGAGGCCACTCGATTCAAGGACTATTTCGCCCTATCCACTTTTGAGGAAAGTTAACATTTAACCATCGCCAGACAATTATCGAGTTGTAAATCGATGCTCCTCCATCCAATTGGAAAAACATATCCCTTATCACTGCCAGTGGAAAATCATCAATTACCTCCATTAATTCATTATTCAAAAAGTGTAGCAGTGCTATAGCATTTAAAGTTTATAAGAAAAGAAAGGGCTTATTATCCTTTCTCCTAAAATACCGCACTACACGTTCACTTTTTCAGAATACTGTCGCTTACAATTGATTACCCAATGTGGATTTTCTGTTGTCCAATACCTACAGTTTTGCGACGATACTACACCATTGGTGGTGAATGTCGCTTCATCACTAAACACTAAATTTTTTTTCCAAAAAAATGTCGATTATTAGGATAATTACCTTGAGCGCAGAAACAGCATTCAAGCCGTCTGTTATCATTACCTTCCTCCAAGGTGTGTAGAAATTTGGGTTTAAATGGCTTCAATTTGTATAGACGAAGGCACCTCCAAATTTTGTTGCGAGCCAAATTCAAGTTTAATGCCATATCTCGTATGCTACGAGGATTGTCATTGAAAGCATCTAAAATTACTTGGTCTACATTCTGCCGACTATTTATTTTTCTTTTGGTTTTTATTACACTACCACTTTGGTTGAAAAGTCTGTTAATTTGAGCAACAACTGAGTACCTAATATGACGTAGTGGATGTCTTACATTAAATTCTCGAGCTACTGCTCTGGTTATTTTCGCCAGTAAGTCTAATTATCTCAACTTTTTCATTCAGACTCAATCACTGTTCAGCCATTGTGCAAAAGAAGAATTTTAAAAAACACAGGCACATGTTTGAAGTTTTCTGACACTTGCTGTATTTTCTTGTTTCCATGGCAATCTTTGTTTAAGAATTAAATTTCTGAATAATTGCAAAATTTATGAAAAATATCAAAATACGCATATTTTGATGAAACTCAGTATCTAGGGCTAAGTAAAATATAGAAAAATCACATTTTTGTGTGAAATCAGTGGGTTGATGTGACAATTGAAAATATACTGAAAGTTACAAAAACTTACGCCTTTAAGAGTTTCATAACAGAGAAAAATTTGAAATTGATCTATCGAATAATAATCGAAATATCAAGATGTGTCCACTTGAGATGGGGCACACTGTATGCAAATCCCACGACTTTCTGGGGACAATAGTGAAAGTGAATTGTTCTATCCACATTTTTCCTTGAGTAAGAATTGTACAAACAACAATTTGTATTATGCACTGTTTTCTTCAGCATGTTGTGGAGTAAACATTGATGAAAAAAAAAAATGGCAGTAAACCCCAACATCAAATGTGATCAAACGAATATAAACAAAGAGTATTTTACTCGTTTCCTCAAGGTGCGATTTTTAGCCACCAGCGAAGGATTAACTTCCCAAAGGGGTGAAAAATCACCATTTTTTTTACATAATGAATAATATACACTGTATGCATTTCAACCTTAGAGTATAAAACTAAAGATGGTCCTTTTTTTCAAAAACAAACAACATTCATACCTTTTATTTGTAACATCCCATCGTTTGAGTCACACTCTGACGATGAAGGGTTATTCCCGCTGTCTGAACCTTCAGTCACTTGGTTTGCCTCTTTTTTAATGGGTTGATCACCTACTTTATTCATGGGGACTTGACTGGGTTGAGGTTTATTCTCCGAATTTGCACTAGGTGATCCTGTTTTTGGCGGCTAAAAATAGATACTCGATAAATATTACTCAGTTTTTCAAATTATGTTATTCCGCCTGTGTTGTTAAAGCGGCTAAATCCCTAAAGATAATTTCCACCACTTACTGGTTGTTGTGTTTGTGGGGGTTGTTGCTGTGGAGACTGCTGCTGTAAATTTCTGATATTTCCGAAGTAATTTGGGTTTAGAAGTTGATCTGAACCGCATAGGCCTCTGATTTGTAATGCCTCGGCAGATTTTAAGAGTGAAGGTAGATCGTCCTGAGTAACATTTACTTCTCCTTTGTACATAAAGTCCACTAAAGAATGCATCTCGCTGAACCTAAAAGAAATAATTAACACTTTATTTGTTTCGTCCATTTTTTCCTGTTTTCGTTATTCGACAAGCAATAAAACCTCAATTTGGTATAAATTGTTGTGTACAAAGGAGCATTTATCACACTTATCGGTCGTTAGTTACAATTTGTATTGAATTTAAAATATTTGGAATTTTACAATATGAATTTTAATAAAGCGGAACTTGTAGACATGACTTTTGTTTTGGGCGAGTCAGACAAAAATTGTTTACTTGCCAATAGAATTTATCACCAACGTTATCCCGAAAGAAGGCTTCCTGATGTTAGCAGCTTCCAAAACCTTCTCGATAGATTTCTGGAAACTGGAAATGTCGAATATAAAAAAAGTGAAAGAATAAAACGTGTTGTGAACGAAGAAAATGAGTTTTCTGTGGTGCTGGCAATGGTTGAGAATCCCCATGTTAGTCAAAGAGAATGACCTCATTAGTAGGAATAAGTAGACGGTCTGTGGGTCGAATCTTAAAAACAAATAAGTTGCATGCATATCATATTCAAATGCACCAAGAATTATCTGATGACGATTTTCAAAAGCGCCTACAATTTTGTAATTGGGCCAGAGGTAAAATGCAAGTTGATGTCAACTTCTTCAATAATGTTTTATTCACTGATGAGGCAACTTTTCATAAAAATGGATTTGTTAATAGGCACAATTTCCATTATTATGCTTCGGAAAATACTCACTTTTTTATGCAAGTTGATAACCAACACAGATGGTCTATAAACATTTGGGGAGAAATTATTGGAGAACATGTAATAGGGCCACATTTCTTTGATGGTACATTGACAGGAGCTATTTATCTTCATTTTTTTGGAAAACTATCTGCCACAATTATTGGTAAATCTCCCTGGAAGAATTCGAAATAGGATGTGGTTTCAGCAATATGGTGCTCCACCACATTATTTAAATGCAGTTAGAGACCACTTAAATAATACCTACCCTCATCAATGGATTGGAAGAAATGGACCCACTAAATGGCCTGCTAGATCCCCAGATCTTACAAAAATGGATTTCTTTTTATGGGGATACGTGAAAGAAATTGTTTATAGAGACACACCAACAACAGTACAAAATATGAAGAAAAGAATAATAACTGCCTTTAGATCTATCACACTGGCAGTTTTAGGAACAGCGGGAACCTCATTTCAAAAGCGCATAGAGATGTGTGTCAATCAAAATGGCCAACATGTGGAACATTTATTATAATTTTTTCTACTGAGTTATTTGAAGAAACCTCTTTTTTTAAGTTTATTTTTGAATGTTGTAATTATTGCTCAATAAAACGAAAATGGTTGCAATTAGCCATAGGGAAGTACTTACAAAAAATGTTCGTTTTTCATTTTTACATCACATCGTTGAAAAATATACAGGGTGTTCCATTTGGAAAAATTGAGAAAATTCAATTTAAAAAGTTCTTAATTGAATACTAATTTTTGGCCACCCTGTACATTTTTAGGAAATGAAAATGATTCAAAAATATTAATTAGATATCTCGTAACTGGTACTCACATAAGTTTTTCTTAAAACCCATAATTGTGACTGTGGTGATTTTTTTAATATCCATCTGTGGCATTATTTCAACAAAAAAATTCATTACATCAAAGTGGTTGGGAGATAGCCAATAATAATATAGGAATGAATAGAGCCTAGAAAGAGGCTTCAAAAAATGTACTGATATACATAGCATTCCATTAAAAAAAAAGGCACTTGGTCCTGTAATTTCGTCTTGGCTCGCCCTGTATGTTCGAAAATAATTTCCAGTTATAGACTTTTTTATCTAGTTTACTTGCAATTTTTTTAAAAATTTCTAGCTATCGTAGAACTCGGGATATCGAGGTTCGACGCACTATTGCCCCACCCTGTATAATAAATCATGATTATATTTAAAATATAATGATAGAAACATGCAAAACATCAAATGTAAACAAAGCTCTGTTTATACCCCAGTAGCCATATTTTTGTCTTGTACAAATGACGCGTTTATTAGCCATTTTTGTGACGCCCCAAAATCTGCAGAACAAACAACAAAACGTTAAATATACGAGGTATAGTCACAAAAAAAACCACTTTTTGACCACACCTTGTATATTTGATGTTTTCTTTTACGGAACCGGATTTCTTAGAAGAGATGCCATACAATGGCCTTTATAACTTAAATTGGCACTTTTCCACTTACTTCATATCCTTCATAAAAATGATGGGATGCTGGCAAGGGTTGTCCAATAAGAGTTTCTCAAAATACGTTGAACAAGCGGAAAGAACAACTTTATGGCACTTTAACATCTCGTTCTCACAGGCGAGCGTGACGTCGACAAAATGCTCAGACGTGAGTAGTTTGGGGAACGCATTTTGAAGGTTTGACTGGTAACTGTTCCAACGAACACAGAATTGCTGTGGTGGGGTAACCATTTTGTTTACGTTCGCTAAGGTTAATAAATTATCATGGGGTACGGTTATATGTATGGAGTATATAAAAATAAATTATATTATTTAGTGTATATTCTTCCAAAATCTGAAAAATAAAAGGTATTTCGTCATTCACAAGTTTTAAACTTGAAACACAAAATAAAGCATGCTGCTAGAAGATATGCCTGAATAAAAACTTATTTATATTTTCATTCAAACTTTCTAAATATCAAGCTATCTTTTATGGTTATTCTCTGTAGTAATATATAAAGTGCATTAAAAATTGAAACGTGTTACCTAGAAACTGCTTGAATTCATTTTGATGTGATTTAACAAAAAGTGCCCGAGACACAGTTGAGGATACTTTTTCAGTCAAATCACATCAAAATGAACGAATGCGGTTTCTTAAAGGCAATGCTGAATTTTCAGATTATTTTTAATGCACGAAATATATTTATTAGACTATTTCCAAAACAAAACATAGAACAAGAAATATTTTATATTATTAACTGAATTACCAATTCAAATTATTATAATTACGGCACTTTTATTCCAGTGTCACAATTTTTAAACGGATTTATTTAAAAATCGAATTTTAAAATTATTTTTTATAGAAAAACCCAAAATATGTTCGTTTTGTCTCTATAAGCTTGCAATCTTCACAGGAAAATATAAAAGAAAGAAAACATCCTCGATTTTTATATTGTTTCAACTGACGCTTTTAAGTTGTCAAGCCCAGGGTAATTTTCGTTGTAATTTTATGTAAAATTTTCACTTGGAATGTAATTTTCACTGAAAGTTTGTTCTTATTGGTCCAAATTTTCAAAATCTTGCCATTTCATTGGTTCTTATAATGTGAGGGAAATAGTCAGAAAAATCTACTGTACCAGTGCCGTGCAATTGGGTTATGCAGCTTCTTTTGTTAAAAACTATAGTTAAGCCACTGTATTTAATAAAAAAAATTAGAATACCTTGTGTAATTTTGGAGAAAATAAAATGTTACAAACATTAAATATAAACAAAAGGACATTCTACAAACTGTCTGAAACACATTTGCATCAATATTTTTGTCAAAATGTTGGTAATAATAATAATTACTATATGTCCAAAACACCTTCAAGGTAAAATAACAGGATAGAAAAATCTATTTTGAATTGCACCCACTGTAAAAATGTCTACGCCGCTGGTAAGGTTTTATTCATGCTCTAAAAATTTCTGAAAATCTCATTTCAATAGACTGAACAGGTGGATATATTCAAATTGGATATGCGTAGCTATTTTTTTTTACTTTAAAACTACAATCAAATACCTGATGATATTTTATCAGGTACCCTGAGATCCATTATGTCTACATTAGTTTGGGAAACGTAAGAGGAAAATTTGATTCAAAAAGGTACCAATAAATTATGCATTGGACATCTGCCTCATGTGATCCAAGGTGATAAAGAAAAAAAATAAGATTTGCTTAAATGTGTTTAAAATTTTAACACAGAACATGGTGCACATATGGCAATAAATAAATTGAGATATGACAGTATATAAATTTATTCATTAGTATTTTTCCTTACATACCTATAACAAATCCGACCTGGCGTTCTGATTCCGCACGTAAGCAGTTTAATACTTTTTTATTTGCCAAAGGTATTTATTTATAAAAAATGAGAACAAAAATATATATAATGCATGGAGTAAAATAATTTAAAAATAAACATATACGTACGTAAGTAATCCTACACTCGGCGAAGCGATAACAATAAAATCGTTGTTAAATAAGCTAAGGACAATTTCGTTTCATTGTTAAAATCAATAAAAAAAACAACGCAAAAACAAATTTACAAAAAACCTTACAAAATGTAATGTTTATTGGACTCGACAATAAATTAAACATACGCTTCTTTGGTGAGCAAAGAAACATTTTTTTTATAAATAGTTTAACCAAAATATAAATAATCATCACTAAAGACGTGATCTTAGCATGGGGTGTTCTCCTTCTCTGTCTGTCTCGCAAGGATAACATCTTAATGCAGCCAGCGTGCAGAAAAATTTATCAAAACAAAGCCGGTAAAAAGAAAAAAAGGTATCCAAAACATAACCTAACTAGAGGAAAATCTTTAAAAATACGCTGTTTTAAATAAATTATTTTCACGACTTACTAGAAAAGCGCAGCAACATAAAAATAACAATTGATATAATTAGCCTGCTAGATTTGCGTTAATCAAGGTATTTTATTAATACAAAATTATTAAATAACTCGTTGTTGTTAAAAGGGAAGTTTGGTGATGAGTTGCGTTTAAATCTGACAATTATTAAAATAAACATTATATAAAAAGCAAGCCTCGCCATATTGGTTAACCCTTAAATAATGGCACGAAAAAATATACAATAAAAACAATATTTATAGCAATATTTTAACTGGTGTGAAAAAAAGCAATTGCAGCAGAGCCTTGTAAATACCTTAATCTTGTTGTAGATACACTTAAACACCACCAACACAAGAAAAAATACTCAAAAGATCGATAAAAACTTTTAATGCAAAATGTATCACTTAAATAATTATATTGCTTAGCAGAACTTATCCAAGACTCAAGTTTGTGGCAAAAGTCAAACTAAGAACGCACATTAGAAGCATGTAAGAACGGGGACGTAGGTCGTAGCTCGCAGCGGCGTTATACAATATTTACTCGGTGCTCTCAGGGGGTGTACGAGAAATTTTTAAATATAAACAACTCGTATTTGGCTCTAATTTCTAACAGAAACCACAGTTGGACTCACCGATTTTTTGTAAAACGCTTAACAATTGCACAAAACACTTCCAAACACTAATTTTTTTGGTAAACTAAAAATGTGGTAACGAGTCTAAATATAATATTTATATATAGATTGCCATGTCGCCATTTGCAATTTGCCGGCTTGGTACAGTCCAGGTGATAAGCGCTCACAACAAATCAACAAAATAAAAGGAAACGCTGGTTTTAATATAGCCTGGGCAGCTTTTAGTTATGAATATTTATTCAACAAACAAATAAATAAACTTAAACGAGAAATACGGCCGCACAAAGAGGCCGGCGGCTGGGCGCATGGATTGTTGAACAAAATATGTCGCCGACTGTACTGTAAACAAATGCTTCTAAGGGCGGTAACTCTGAATTTACATAAAATTAGGGTGTGCGTCATAAAAATTATTAATACGCGAGTCAATCTAGCTCTATGCCGCACTCTAGGATCGAAATGTTATAAATAAAACAGTGATTTAACATTAGAAACTATTTATTTCCTAAAAATAATTATAAAACGCTAAAAAAATAAATAAGTACCAGAATTTTATTTAATGGATTATTGATTGGGGATGATACATAACATGGAAATATTTAAACGCCAGAAAACAATAAATGCAGCAGCCTCTTGCAGTATTGTTCTTCTTCCTGAAAGGAGAAACAAAGATTTTCAGAGATAACGTTCTGGGGGGAGAGTGGGGCAAAAATTAATTTATAGGACAAGCTGAAGAAAAACTGTTTGCGAAACAATAAAAACCTTGTAAAGGGGAACATTTATTTTATTTTACTCGCCAGAGTGCACCAGTTGTAATCGGTTTCTTGGTTATGTTGCCTAAATACGAAAATTATCACTGTTTAAGCAAAATTAATTCGAAATTTCTTCAAAATGAACACTTGCTGCCGTGTATCAATGTGCTAGTGCAGGTGGGCATTTATTGCCCAAAAATGAAAAACTCCGACGTATGGGTACAGAAAATTAGTCCTGGAGTAGGTTGGAATCTTTGATGTGAAGATCACACTGACATAGTGTTCCATGAAACACCAAAACACTATATATTGCACTCGACGTTTCGCCAACCAAGTTGACATCATCTGGAGATGATTAAAATAAAACTTTTTTAATCTTCTCCAGATGATGCTAACTTGGTTGGCGAAGCACGCGTCGAATGCAGTATATAGTGTTTCATGAAAAACTATGTAGTGTTACAGAAAATTAGGCGAAATATGTGGAAATCTATGAAGACCAGTATCGTTTGTAAAAATTTGTTTCTAGAGACTGGTTAGGTCATAACATCAAATACAAGCAAACAATTAATCTTTACCTTACATGGGGTTATAAGTATTTGAATGTACAAATTGATAATTAAACTGAGTACATATGTTGCCATCTACCGAAAATGTAGGAACCTGGGCTTGAAATGATCCCTATTAAGATGAGCTGAGAACACATCCTAGATTACTTGAAAAATTGTTTTGTATACTCGCAGAAAAATGATAACACAACAGTCCAGCCGTACCTCTACCATTTTGAAGAATTTTCAATTCGCAAGTCAAACTCTGGGTGCACTGCAAACATGTGAAAATATACGCCTTTAACCAGTCAATTTTATTTTAAATTTAAACTTCGGAAATGGAATTGTTAAGTGATACCATAGGGATACATTTGTGGCCTCAAGCTTTACTTTAATTTTTTTCTTTCGACATTTTTTACGTTTTTACAATGCAATACATAAATATATTTTGGTTGAGAATTCACCTTTAAAGAAACCATATTTTAAAATAGTTATACAACAGAAAATTTAATAACATACTCAGGAAATAGTAATTACACCGGCACACACACAAAAAAAAGTTGTTTGTACATTTGACGCCACCTACCTCCCGACATGTATTTCGACCCGCTGAATCCGAATTTGAAGTCAGTTTGGACCGTACACCCTCAAATATCGAGTAAATTGAAAAACCGTAAAAAATAGCGAAAATTGGGTGTTTCGGTAATAAAAAAATTTTTGTGGATCTAAACCAAGCCTAATTTTTATGTATTTCGATCCGCTGAATACGAATCTAAAGTATATTTAGACCATAAGCCGTTTTAAATCTAAGTAAATTGTAAAAAACCCTCGAAAATTGCTAAAAATGGCAAAAAATTGTGATTATGTTGATGAAAAAAATTTTCATTCTGTTTATACGTCATTTTTTTATAGATTTTACAATTTTTCACATTTTCAGATTCTAAACTTGTATTTTATGCATAAAAAATACAAGAAACGTATTTAATCGTGTTTCATAGATTTTTTTCAATTTTTTCAACTGCAATTTTTTGCTATTTTATTGGTTTTTTGCGATTTTTTGAGATTTTGAGGGATTAATGGGCCAAATATATTTCAGATTCGGATTCAGCAGATCAAATTACATAAAAATTCTCTTCGATCCGGGTCTACAAAATTTTTTCATCAACATAATCACAATTTTTTGCTATTTTTAGCAATTTTCGAGGGTTTTTTACAATTTACTTAGATTTAAAACGGCTTATGGTCTAAATATACTTTAGATTTGTATTCAGTGGATCGAAATACATAAAAGTTAGGCTTGGTTTAGATCCACAAAATTTTTTTTATTACCGAAACACCCAATTTTCGCTATTTTTTACGGTTTTTCAATTTACTCGATATTTGAGGGTGTACGGTCCAAACTGACTTCAAATTCGGATTCAGCGGGTCGAAATACATGTCGGGAGGTAGGTGGCGTCAAATGTACAAACAACTTTTTTTTTTTGTGTGCCGGTGTTATTTATGTATTTGTAAAAAAAAATATTAGCATCTTTGTTGTTTTTTTTAAATCTTTTTTTGTATATAAATTTAAATTTTGTTTATTAACAAAAAGGACTGTTTAAAGATATTTTGTGATTCTATATGATTTACTCAAAATTTTAGTATTTTATTCTGGAGGCCAAAAGATTTTTTTCATTGTTATAAATTTGTACAGATATAGGGCAAGTAAGAACAGTGACTGAACAGTCACCCTGTATACGTACAAGTACGTGGCAATGACAAAAAAATCTTTAGGCTTCAGAATAACATACTGGATACCTCCAGCAAATCTGATAGGACCTCAAAATATCATTACATAGTCCTTTTGGATTTTTAAATGAGAAAATGTAATGCTTGTCCCTTTATATACTTTATACTTACCAAATACTCCTCCTTATTTCTAATGACACTAATGTATTTTTGAAGCGTCTCCTTCAAATTATACTTGCTGTTTTTACATTCGGCTACTGCCGTGGGATTTTCTTCGACTAACGAGACTAGAAGACCAAGTACGTGTTCATGGCTGGGAGATCTTTCGGTGGACATGAGCTGAATAAGAGTGGGAATGTAATCGAGGAACACTAATCGACCTAAAAACAAGAATAAGTAGAATAACAAAAGCTTTTAGAAATCGTTTTGTAACAGATTTTCTACTAGTAGTCAAAGTTAATATCAAGAATTTTTTTTTGATTAATTAAGAAACAAAGTTATGGAAATATAAACAATATAAGTGACAAGGGCGTGAAAAATCATACTTTTTAAATCTGGCTGCGTTCTACACAAGGCAGATAGTAGGAATGTAGCTTTTATGATGAATTTTTCATTATTCTTCTTAAGCGTGTTCAGTAAAATAGATAAACCATTGTAGTGGACCAGTTGGTGGAATCCTTCTGCGTTGTCCCTCACTATACCTGCAAAATTACACATTATCTTCATGGAAATAGTAGAATGTAATTTAAACGGATTGTAATCCTTGGCCTAATAAATAAGTACATGTTAATCGTTCTATTTATGTTACAATTCATATATTTTTACAAGAACTATTTTTATGAAGAAAATGTACGTTGTGTGAATGGTATGTGACGTTATATGCTTAGTGGGACCATAATAAGAGAAAGGCAGCAATTTTTTTTTTTTTTTTTTGAAATTTTGATGAGAATTTCTGAGGCATAGAAAGTAAGCACCAAAACCTTGTATTTTAATTGTCAAAATATCTTCCTATTATAAACTTGATTTAAAAAAAAACCGGTACAACTCTTGTAATCGAAAATCTTAATAGTTTAGTTGTGTGCATATGTCTGTAAATAGGGCTGGCCAGGCATGTCGAGAGGAGGGTGGAGAAGAGGTGATTTACCCCGGACCTGGGTTTTTTGGAGGAGATCGGTTTTCTTTGTGTTTTTAAACTTATTAAACCTTTCTCTTTTATTTTATTCAAATGGAATTTTAAAAAATAATTAGAAAATAACTTTTTCAAAACATTTTCAAGCCTGCCATATTATTGTTTAAAAAAATAATATTTGTTACGGATAATTCTACTAATGGTTGTAATTAAAATACTAACTGAATAATGATAATTCTATTTTTAAAATAAGAACACAAAAATACCACTTGAGATTAAAAAAAATGTAAACAATGCAAACTGAACATAAAAATACAATAAAAAAATTAAAATAAATGAACTTCATTTACGTAATACAGAATTAACAATATTTTGTCATTGCTCCATTAGCGTCTAAAACTGACTGAAGTCTTGCAGGCATGGACAAAATCAGATTTCTTGCAAGGTCAACTTCTTGCAACAAGTTCTCCCAAGCGTCTTCAATTATCCCTTCCAATTCTTGGGCATTATTTGGATGGTTATTTAATTTTCTTATATGTTTCACCATTGGTCCCCATACATTTTCAATTGGATTTAAATCCGGACTTTTAGATGGCCACAGTAACAATGTTTTTATTAAGAAACCATTGCCTGACACGATGGGCCGTATGTATGGAGCAGTTGTCTTGTTGGAAAATAAAATTATTTTCCGGAAACACCTCTATTACTGACGGCAACAATATTGTCTAATATTTCAATATATTTAATGGAATTGAGATGACCACCACTGTTCCAACACACACCTAACCCATTTAGGCTCATCCAAGCCCAGACATTGACTGAAAATCTTCCTGATATTTGTGGATCGAAAGTATATTTTTCGTCCTATCTAGTGGAAGGAGGCCTATATACGCGAACATGTCTATCATTACAGGATTTAAAAACCTTTTCGTCAGAAAAGACAACTTGTCCCCAGAAGTTTTCATCATTGATTATATAGTTGAGTGCAAAAATAATCCTACCCTGCTTCTTTTCTTCTGAAAGTTTGTATTTTTTAGCCGCTGAACAACTCTTCAAATCGCTTTGTAGTTTTATTCTTCTGCAAGCAGTAGATACCAAAGCAGGGAAATTTGTCTCTGAAATTGCATTTAATGCAGTCTGACAAGGGTTTTCTATTAGGTAATTTATAAGATTTTCATCTTCTTGATTATTGCTCTTTCTGGGCCTACCGGAACCAACTTTACGGGATACCGTTTGGTTGGTTTCCCATTGTTTTTTAACACTCATTATCGTGGTTTTACTCACATTGTATTCAGCGGCAAGTCTTCTTATGGACCAACCATCTTCAATTTTAGAAACAATTCGAAATTTTTGAATATCTGTTAGATGTCGAACCATTTTTAATAATGACGCCACTGATTAACATCAAAGTGACATTTGTAAGATTATTAATATCAATCAAAGAACAAATGATTTACATAGCTAAAAGAAAGTGTACCAGTTTTTATTGCAATCAAGTGTACCTAAAAACTTATGCCCACACTATGACTTTATATAGCACTATTTTCAGCATACATATAAAATAACACTAGTGTAAAGGTCCTGGCATGTCATAAATGAATTGTATAAACAGGAGTCCTAGAACTGACCCCTATCGAACTTCTGGCATTGCTAATACTCTATTAGATGAAAAACCATGATGTTGCACACTTAATTTTCTTTACCAAAGTAAGAATCAAAACATTCAAGAAAGCTAAAGTTAATAAAATACAAACATCTACCACCAATGGCTGGCTCGCTATGCTGACGCTGGATATTCCCACCCTGTCATACAGAAAGTTAGCATTTGAAAAACTATATACGGAGTTTTTTAAAGTTTTGCTATATTTTCAATGAAGCGATACACATATAATTCCTTAATAAACTCTTACCACTAAGAGCGTATAATGCCTTTACGACTACTTGAGTGTCTTCATCATTTTCTATAATGTTTAAAAGCTTCGGTACAAATTCATGGTCCAGTATGATCTGTTGACAGTAGGGGTTGTTTTGACACAGAACGGCCAGTAAGTCACAAACTCCCGCTCTTATTTTTGGGTGTGGGCATTGCAGACATGGGTGGAGTACCACACAGCCACCAATTTTGTGAAAGTCTGTAATAACAATTGAACAACGTTAATAATGGCAAAGATTAATAATCTTTGATAATAGCTGAATAACGTTAATACATGGACTTTTTCAATTAGGTAATTCTTAGTCACAATCAGAAGACTTGTATTTCTCCTGACACACTCAAGATGAACTGTCTGACAAATAAAAAAATAAGGAAAAATATTTACACACCATTTGCAATATCTATGTGGTCTACATATTCCAAAATTTTCTCTAGGGCTTCCTCGTACTGTGAAACATCGTCATCAGCTCTCACCCTATTCACCTTCTGAAGTGTCCTAATTTGATTCTGTAGCACTTCTACAACGTCTATCGTCATTGATTTAAGAGCGTCTTCCAGAAATTTCTTCCTCTAAAAATGGTAAACTCCAAATTTAGTAATGGAAATCTTATAAAAGTATGTAAGTAATATATTTACATGCACATTATTTAAATTGTATATAAAAATAAAAGTAATGCCAAACTAGTTTCTGCGGGAAAAATAACAATGTTTAAGTTAAAGCAACATTTAACTTACCTCATCGTCCATTGGCTGAAATTCAGCATCGTGTGGTGCATCTTCAGCCTTCGTAGCTTCCATTGCAAACCGGAGTAATCCCTGCAAAGTTGTTGGCTGCCGAGATTGCCTGATAGCCTGCCCTGACGGATTGCCCTCTAACTGTCTATTAGAACCGTGAGATTCTAGCTGGGGCACTAAGGCCATAGTTTTTTTCAGGATTTCCTTGAGCGACTGGCATTTTCTGAATTTTGAAAAGAAATTATTTGTCTGATCGTTTAACCTATGTAATTGCTTATATTTATTGAAAAACACTTACGTTTTATTACGTGCAACAGCGCAGTGCTTTTCTAAATATAATATTAACAAGTCTACTGTAGACAATTGTTGCAATTTTACAAATAAATTTCAATTTGAAATGTACTGTCAAATTTTTATCGAGGTTAGAATTGTTAGAAATATCTAGAAAACATCTGGAAAGTTCTGATGGTTGCTAAGTAGGTAAGTAGTTTTCTAGTTTTTATTAAATTTCTAGGCACGCTCTGATGTAATGTTTGTATATACGTCCAGAGAGGCCACTAGGTGTATCGCCAATTTAATTTTACACGCGATGAGGGAAACTTAAAACCATTCATATAAATATAAAATCATAGATGCTCCTATGCTGTGAGAAATACATGTTTTATCATTTATCATCATCAGGCAAGTACATACGTAGCGTTCAAACCAAACAAAAGACAATCGTATTTTGACAATAGAATTCCTCGAGTAAATACGGCCTCTTATTATTTTTATTTTTGATTGTTGTGCTGTAAATAATGAAAACAAGAATTCTTTCATCTCATCACTCATCAGTTTCAAAACATTGTGTTTTATGTAATACAGCGAGTAATTATTGTAATACAATAATTCAAACTGGCAGTGTTCTTTTAATGGTCACAGTGAATGTTATTGATAAAAATGATAAATACTTATGATTAAATCAATTAGCAGATAAATAGGTATGTGTACGAATAGTACGAAATGCTTGATACATTATTACGTAAATATTTGGTAAAATGGTCTTTTAGAATGACTGTCGATGCCATATACTTGACTTCAGAAAGTCTTTGGTAAATACGATTTTTAAATTTTGCAATTTTAGTTACATAGCTAGGTAACTATATCGTCTGTCTATCCAGGCAACGTGTCGTGTGCGTTGTCTATCGTAGATATTTTTCTAACGTATGTTTAAAATTTGTCTTTTGAAGTGTACCAAATTATTTTTTGTTAAATCAAACCCGTACAATTTAAAAAATATATACAGCTTTGTGAGGACATGCTGATGGATGAAATTTCAGGAAAGAATTCTTAATTTTTCATTGGCTCTCTTGTAAGTAAACCCATTCTTAAATTACATGCTGTGAATACAAATGAATCTGCTCGTAGTATTTGAATAAAAAACACGTGTATATGCGACCGTTGGGGATCGATTTTCACGGAAATATGGGACTTTCATGTAAACTTTTTAATTTATAGCTAGCACTGGAAATTTATACTTTGGATATTGGAAACACACTTGACAATAGTTTGAAAACTTGGATTTTTCAGTCCGGGTTTTCAGAATAATAAAAACACAAACATACTTTTAAATAATTTATTAGAAGATACAAGCTTCGACGAGACTCCGGAGATACTAAAATACCAGAATAGTGAATAAATAAGTGCAGTTGCAGATTTTGATGCTTAACATTTTTACTTGCTTTTCTATGTACTCACAATGTTTGTCTTCAAATCATCCTTCATTTAATACACTTCCTGACATAACCAACTGATGAAATTTTGCACAGTTCCTAAGGTCGGATGACAATACAATATTCCACCGTTACTTTTGCAAATATCCCCACGTAAGGGGCCCGGGGGTGAAAATTGAAAAATCTGCAAAAGTGTAATAATAATTTAATATATGATAATAATTTAATTAAAGTATGACTAAAAAGTAGAAAATAAAAAAAAATAAAAAATTTTTTTTTCAAAACTTGCTTTACTTGTACTAAAAAGTAAAAAAATAATTTCTTTGCCAAAAAAGCCAAAAAAAAGCAAGGTGTGCGCACTTTGTACAATCTGCGTACAATCACACATATAGTGCGCACGTCTTGCTTTTTTTTTTGGCAAAGAAAGATTTTTTTTTTTACTTTTTAGTACGACTAAGAAAAGCGTTTTTAAATTTTTTTATTTTTTTTTTTTAATTATTAGACAGGACATTCGTTACAATGTTTAAATTTCTTTGAGTAAATGCGAGGTAAGATTATATGGTTTAAAAATTATCAGAGGCAGCATTCGTTACAATGTCATGGCCGTAGTTAAGGGTGTTTTAATTGGGTACATGATTATGTTTATTTACACGTATCAATGGCATTGCCTTTGAGTAGTCTAGTGATCAAGGAAAAAGCCCAACCAAGTAGCACATAATTTAAAATGTACACCAACCTAATAAAAATAAATAAGACATATTTTCTCCACATTTCTTTTTGCAATTTTGTTTATTCTACATAAATTTATGCGGTCTGTCTTTAGTAGCATAGTTTTTGAATCCCAGACAATGAGTCCTGTATACGTTTATCTACACATACCTGCATAGAAAAACACATACACATCATATAATTAGTGATATATGTATTTTAATACAATCAAATAAGGAAAATTGCAGGGAAATAACTAACAAAGTTTTGAAATTTGGATAGAATGTTAATTTAGGCGTAGGTACTATTAAACAAACCTACTAAAAGTCCTGAGCTCATGTATTGTTTGAGTTGCTTGTACTATTTTAATAATAATAATAAATACGGAAAACGTATATACAACTTTTTTGTAGAGCATTTCATAAGCTTTATTTTTTATATGAAACATAATTCCGATATTGCTAATGGTTAACGAGATACCCAGTTAAGATGTTACTTCTATAAGTATTGTTAAAGAAGTTTTTTTGAGAGTTAATACTTCTTTTGTGACGCTTTGTGTGAGGATTATTAACTTCCGTTAGATTTATGAATGTCAGCCACAAAGTAACTCTTAGATAAGACCTCCAAAAGTAACTGTTCATTTCTAAAATAATGGTGTTATATCACTACACTTAAGCAATTTTTAAAAGGTTAAATATTACCTCTTATAGATTTCACAATGAATACTTTTTTTATACATTCTTTATAGTGGTGTACAGTATATGTAATATAGTACAGGGTGCCCCGAAATTAGTGTGCAATATTTTACCAGCTGCTTCTACGGCCAGAAATAGGAAAGAAAAATTATATAAACATTGGTCGAAAAATGCTTCCTAACGGAGCTACAGGCCCCTAAAGGTAGGCCCCTGAAAAAGGTTTTTATCGAATATCTGCAAAACTACTCAAAGTCAAATATTGAAAATTTACACAGCCGCTACACTTCTTATGTGTAATAAGATGAAATGGAAATAATTCGAAAATTTTATCTAGGGCTGTCCCAAACTGGGGGATTGTGGGGTTAAAATAACCCCAACTTTTTTGTATGTAACTCTTTTCTATTTTTGATGGTAGAATATGAAATTTTAGAGTTTTATACGTAAAAAAGGTACTCTTGATGAATATCGATAAAATGCAGCGTCTTTGAATAATATCGACTTGAAAATTTTAAAATTTAAATAATTTTATTTGTTTTTTAAATTTTATCACATATGGAGCAAAATACATTGTACCAGATGAGTTTTGTCTATTATTTCATGTCCATATAAAGTACTTACTAATATTTTTAATTTGTTGCTTGGAAAATAGGTGAAACATTTTTTTTATGAATAACTCGAGCGAAACTATCATACTCAATATGAAAAAAAAATCATCCAGTAATCTTTTTATATCAACAAAATTAAATTTGAATTTTACATAGTTTTATTGTAACAGGTGTTCAAACAAATTTCCATTTTCTTGGATACACAGTCTCGCTCGACGTTCTAAAGTCTGAGAAGCCCGTAAAGTCTTGAATGTATTTCTTCTTAATCTATTTCCGGCCTGGTTTATTGTTTGAAGTAGTTCTCGTGCATTTACTTCAGTGGCGTAAACCAAACCCTTCATATAACCCCGAAAGTAAAAATCTTTTTTAGATCCTTTAGATCCGGTGAACGAGGTGGCCAAGCTATAGGACCACCTCGACCTATCCGCCTGCCTGGAAAATTTTGATGTAACCAAGTTCGAACATTGCGCCCAAAATGGGCAGGCGTGCCGTCATGTTTAAAATGCATGTTTTGTCGAACCTCGAGTCGAACATTCAACGGTAATAAATCGATAAGGTCGTTTTGGAGGAAGTTTAAATACTCTTCTGCATTAAGATGATTGGAGAATTCTATTGGGCCAGTTACTTGATCCCAATGATTCCTGCCCATAAATTCACCGAAAATCTATGTTGGAAATTTGTGCGCCGAACAACTCGTGGATTTTCATCCGACCAATGATGCATATTGTGCATATTAAAAGCTTTGTTCCTAGTGAACATTGCCTCATCAGTCCATAATATGCTAGGAAAAATATTTCTGTTCGCTAATATCCATTGACAAAACTGGAGTCGTGGTAAAAAATCTGCCTCCGTTAAATGTTGCACGCGTCTAAAATGGTATGGGTGTATTCCTTGCATTACCGTCATTTTTCCTATCTGAAATTATTAATTAAGATAAATAATTATCTAGGTACTTACATTTTTTATTAACTATTGAGTGAGGTATGTTGACAATTTCTGAAACTCTTCGAATACTTATTTGTGGATCATTTTCTAAATGATTTAAAACTGTATCCATACGATGATTTCCTTGTGGCCTTCCTGCGCCTCGAGACCTTTTAAAATCTCCATGGTGTGCCAAATTCCGGTGAAGAACTGCAAATATTCGACGCCCAGGTACTCTACGATTGGGAAATCTTCGTCGATATTCCCTTAGTGCGGCTAATGCACTACCATTGCAAAAACCGTATACAAAATGCAGATCAGTCATTTCCCTATTTCTAAATCTTGACATTTTAAATCGACTTGATGAAAATCGTGATTAAAGGCGCACAAATGAAATAACTGATAGAAAAGGGGACAAAACGTTTTTTTTTCGATACGCGTTCTTAGGATTTTACATCATACAACTGTTTATACAAATTTATTAAGTTTGTTGACAGCTCTAACATCAAATTATATCATAGCGACATGAAGCATTCTTTTTTATTCATGGCCTACTATTAATAAAAAATTAGTTTAGTGTCTAAATGAACATCTTTGCCAAGAATCAAAACTTTATCATTTATTCCCATTAAACATCGAAATTTATTCCTATTTGACTGGAGTATTTGACAAAAATAAAGAAGTACAAGTAATTACACAAATACGGATACCTTAAAAACAATAGTGAACAAAAATAACAGGATATGATGCTTATGTACAAATTATTTCATACTGTTTTGTGAGAGAGTGGAATGAGAGCTTAATATCAGGCCTCTCTCTTTGGATGCCCACAAGGATGTAAGAAAAATACCACCGACAGCTCACTCACTTGCCCTTTGTTTGCAAATTGTCAAATAATACAAGATTAAGTTCTATTTGTTAAGACTGTTTGCTCATTCATATCTACAAGATTACCGAGGAGAAACTTCTCAACTTTCAACACAAAGGGGTGTAAAGCCTTTAAACCCGGCTCGGATACGGCATATGTATATCAACGGAAAAGAAACATGTTAAAAGCAGGATTTCTGCTGGGAACGCGACTACAAATACCCGAAAAAAGAAAAATGATAAAATGTAGATATGAATATTTCTTTTTGTAGTCGTCGATTCTTTTATTTTTAATATAATATTTACAAAATATAGTGCGACATTACAGATAATGTTTGCACTCCAGTGAGTCGTAGTATAACTTTTTTTGTGATAAATAAATAGGGAAATATCTTATTTCCCTTTTGTAGCGCTGAACATTCTCGATGCGATCTGTTATGCTTGATGAATTCGATAGAACTGGGAGCGCAATATCCCTTTTTATTTCATAGGACTTTTTAATGTATTCCCAAGAAAAAGTATGTTTTTTACATATAATTGAATAAACAATTTATACGTGACGAATTATTGAATCAGATCTGCCTATGAAAAACTGCAGGGTGTCCCAAATTTACGACTCACTATTGATATCTCATTTATCTGAAGAGCAAGAGCAAGGACTAGTTCAAATTTTATACTTGTTCGTATTTTTTAAAGGATAAGAATCTGTCTGATTCCATTTAATTAGCTCTCCACAGCTTTGTCAATTGTTTTTGTTCATCAATAAAGAAGGTTTAGGTCAAGACCGTAGATCCCAAAAAGTTTAAGGTCACCCCCTATCTGCAGGAAAAATAACGGCAACAATTTTTCAGGACTGTAAGGGACTTTTGTATATTAATTATTAGAAGAAGGGTACTACAGCAGCAGGAGAATAATAATCAAGCTTGCTTAATGCGTCTCCTCAGAAATTCTATCAATGTGAAAAGAAGCGGAAAACTGACGGGAAGTGTTTTGTTGCTCCACGACAATACACCAGTATACAAGTCAAGACTTGCAAATGCTGCTGTTGCTGAGTGTGGCTTCGAAGAAATTGAACATCCGCCTTATAGTCCAGATTCAGTACCCAGTAACTACTCTTTGTTTACGAATCAGAAAAACCCATAGTGGGACAAAATTCAGGTACAGGGTGAGTAGTTGATTTATACCGCCCGACTCCTCCGACCTTGATCACATACGTATACGGGCATATGTTTCAAGGTCTTTGCACCGCGGATTGAATGTCTATGACGCACGGGTACGCGCGCTTTTGCCAAGGTCGTTGTTTTCTATTCCTCCGACCTC
>JANEYF010003373.1:0-65367 GCA_029963845.1 Rhamnusium bicolor | reverse complement strand
TTATGCCTAACAGAAAACATTGTCCTAAAAAATAATTTGTAGTAGACAAAACTTGTTAATTGATTATCTTTCATCAGTGTTTAAATGCAGAATAGAGTATTATGTTATTCTAATCAAGACTCGGATTAAGATCTTAACAAGAGGATGAGAAGCCAGGATATAATGAAAATAAGTATGACCAATAAACGAAATCGACAAATTCTGTATTTCTTTATCAAGTGTTAAGAATAAAATATATAAATAACAATAATAAAGCCTACGCTGCTCTCGGGATTGAAGACCATACCGGTCTGCCAAAAATCAACCGAGTGGCTGGCAGGCAAAACGCAGAAGGTGGTCATTCTGAGTTGTCTCCGTCTGCTGGTATCTAAACTCACTAACCCTGCGGGATGTGGGAACAGGTTGTAGTTAATGCGTCGGCGCGACTGCCATGAGGCGTCGGAGGCCACGGGAGGACTGTCCGTCATCGGTTATACCGAAAACAATAATAATAAGATTAATAATATATTTACCAACACCACTAGTGAGATGCATTGAACAACTGCTGCCACTCTGGAAGACTCGCTTCACCATACTATCTGGTGCACAGCGAGTTACAAAAGGGCATGTGTCATTCAGGAAAGGAGTATTCCAAGGTGATTCCTTGAGTCCTCTCTTATTCTGCATCTCACGGCTGCCATTATCTGTTGAGCTCCGCCATACCCGAGGATATGAATGCAAACCACCCAGCGACCGCAGGCATAAGGTCTCCTATCTGTTTTATATGGATGACCTTAAACTATTTGCTTCCAAAGAGCGACAACTACACGAAGCTCTTAGGTTGGTCGAAGAATATACGCGGGTAATTGATATGGAGTTCGAGTTGCACAAATGGATAGTCGTCTACCTCAAGAGGACGATGCGGGGAATTCTCTGAAGATGTGGAACTCGCAGACGAAAGCATCCTAAGATATCTTGATGCCGGAGAGACCTATACATATCTGGGTGTGCAACAAAAGTACCTTCAGGATGTAAAATAAATAAAGGATACTCTCCGCGGAAAGTATAGACACCCTCTCCGAATGATCTATATACATATATATATTATATATATATATATATATATATATATATATATATATATATATATATATAAATGAAAACAAACTATTCATTCTAAATTCCATATAGACTGAATATATAAGACTACAGGCAATACTAAAATTACAGGAAATATGATTATATAGTTTCATAAAATGACACCAAATAAAACATTCGAATATCTTATTACTGAATTTTATTTTATATTTTATTACCTGTAATTTTACATATAAAATCCTTATTATATTTAAGACGCAATTTTCCGTTCTCATCAACACAAAAATTTGAACAGCGATTTAAAGTTTTATGTTGACAATCCTGACGACGAGAGTGTGCTAACGCCGTCTTAGCAATCTTTGATTAATTTGAGCTGAAATTTAAATATCAGTCACAACTCATACTAACAATTAAGGCAGATTCTCTTGTTTCAACCTTTTCTTCCCTGTGAAATATGTGTAACAATCAATTGGATTGCAACATTATTATTATTATAATTCCTTGTATGGTAATAAGTATTTTCTTTAAATTACGTGGTTTTAAATTGAGAAATATTTTAGAAGATGGTAGCATGAAATGTTACTCAAATCTCAACAATTAGATATACAAGTAAGATGATGCCAAAAATAGAATCTCATTAGTCATTTCCTAAAATGTTTTATTTAATTTTGCATAAAATCTCAAGCCTTTCAGGCTTGCAAAAACAATTAATTGTACAAGGGTAGAGAACTTTACCCGTGAATAATATGTTAATTACAGGTCCCTCGTTACCTTGAATTAATATAATAAATTATTCAAAATATTTAAAAATACTTCAAATAAACAACTGTTTAAAAGTGAGAGCATATTTATCAGGATTATATGTAAAAATACAGTCTGGATGTTCCCCATTTTTAAAAATATGTGTACTCGCATAGAAGTTATATGTAGTTACAAAATAATTTAAAATAGCTGCTAGTAATATGTAATGGCTAGAAGCAATATTGTGAGTATTAAACTTAATCCATTTGACATTCTATTTAATATGCACAATGAGTTCATACATCTTACCAGTTTTAAGGACAATAGCATTAATATGTGAGAAAAGAAAGTTTACTCTCAAAGATTACACCTAGATATCAAGACGATGTTGGTCGATTTAAAATGGCAAGATTTTTATCAAACTGTATCTGCGTTGACTTAATTGAGGACATAAATTATATTTAGCAGAATTTAAAGGCAGTTTAATTTCCTGACACAAGACGTTTATATTATTTAAATTTATCTGAAGACGTAAACAATTAATAAAATTATTAACAGCAGCATAAATCTTTATATCGTCGACGTATAAGAGAAAATTTACATCTAATGCATTCACAATATCATCAATAAAAATAACGAATCCGAAGGGTCCAAGAATGGACCATTGTGGATACCAGATATTTGCAGATATTCGACAGACTTAAACCCGATATACTGAGTCTTATTACGTAAATATGACAAATAAATTTATAAGCTACTCAAATAAACCAAGCCCAATAAGTTTAAAAAGTATTATATTGCGGTCAAGTCTGTCAAACGCCTTTGGAAAATCTGTATATATTATATATGTTTAAGTTTGCCTGTCAATAGATTCGGTGTAAAAGTAAATTAGATATTGTAGAACGGCCTTACATGTATCTGTATTTGGGAAAATAGATATTTTATTCGACACATAAAATATTTTTCTAACTAGTGCGAAAGTGACACTTCGGGGTTCGGAGTTCGGGCAAGCAATCGAGCGTGGGAAAGATACTTTCCGCATGAGTTAGTAACATGATTTTTTCTACGACCTTGTATAAAATTAAAAACAAAAAATGAGTGTAACTAAATTTTTATTTAAACGAAACACAATAGTATCAAAATTTTACTTACGTATTTATTTATTTATTCATTTATTCATTCATTCATTCATTCATTTACTAATTTATTTTCTTATTTATTTATTCATTTACTCAGTACATAACAGGTTACAAACCCAAATAGCACAAAATTGACGTAAATTATTATATTAACTAACCTTCAAAAATTACATTAAAACTAAATATGCTAAAACTTTTACAGTATATTAATTGAAGGAATTTTTGTATAAAAATAAATATAGTTAAAAAACTAAAAAGCTTTTAAAGCAATCAAACTAAAAAGTGAAAAATAATTATTAATATAAACTGAAAATAATAATGAACGAAAAATACTAGTATTATTGTGAAAAAGCGTGGGGTGCTTTGTGCAATATTTTTCGTATATCGAGCACCCCACGCTTTTTTCACAATAATACTAGTATTTATCGTTCATTATTATTTTCAGTTTATATTAATAATTATTTTTCACTTTTTAGTTTGATGTGCTTTAAAAGCGTGTTTTTTAGTTTTTTTAAACTATATTTATTTTTAACTTTTTAGTTTGATGTGCTATGAAAGCGTGTTTTTTAGTTGTTTTAAACTATATTTATATTGCTTATTGATGCTGATATTATAACATATTACGATCCAACAGATATTTCTGAAAAAAAAAAAATTTTTATTTCAGCCGTGAGGTTCGAACTCACGCCGGATGAGTCTGTCGTTTCGCGTCGAGTGCCTTAACCCACTCGACCACCCAGCTAATTAACAATTACTGAATCTACTGACATATTAAGCCTTTTGCTTTCACGCAGGGATACGTGAGGAAAGGATTGGCGATCCTGAACAGGATAATGATATAAACTTATCAAATTATTGTATTGTTACCGGTTCTTAATAAGTGTACAAAGTTTCAATTAAAGCTGTCCGTTTAAAGTGGGTTAAAAATCGAGTCCAAAGAGTCGGTTACAAACAAACATACAAACAAGCAAACATACAAGTGAAGCTAATAAAAGCGTGTTAATAAGTAAGAAAATATCAATCTAGAACTGCAAATTGCATTTAAACAATTTTTTCAACTGCTCCGAAGTAATGTTAAATATGTCAATATCATTAGATGTATAACTTATACTTTGGCGTACACGATTCTTCATTGAATATTGCCCAAATGTTGTGTTGTGATATTTGATAATCGTTAGCTCTTGATTTCTTGTGTTGTAAGATGGTACCCGTAGATGAAAATATTCCCTTAATTCAGGTACTTTATACATAATAATAATAATTATAATAACACCACATGAAATTACAACCCCCTTTATCCCTGAAGGTCTGGAATGACCTTGTGTGGGAGAGGGCTACACATTTAGAGACAATGGACACACACCTAATATCCGAGTAAACTATGATTAATCTCTCTCACAGAAAAATCCCAGTTCCTCGACCGGGAATCGAACCTAAGACCCCGAGGTTTCGAGGCAAGTACGTTACCTCTAGACGACGGAGCAATATTTATTATCTTGAGAGAAAAAGTTATCTCGTTTATATATCTTCCTTTTCATAGTGACTCTATGACAATCATATGTATTCTATCATCGTAATTAAGCTCATATAGTTAATATTTAATTTATATAAAATAAACTTGACAATTTTATTTTGTGAATTCTCAATCATATTTATATTATTCATGTATTTTGGATTTTAGATTACGGAACAGTATTCCAAACTCCTAACTACTAATAATCTGTACATTATTAAAATAGCATTTATATACTGAATAAGATTTACAGGGAACAACTACTTACCGGACAAAAGCCCCGACCTGCGTCGAATTAAACCTGTAAGTCTTGTTTGGTAACTAAGATTATTTGTCAACTCCTCACTAGACATAGAACGGCCTTGAACTTGTTATATTCTCGTCAGTATGCCATAAGTAATGGAAAAGTCAAATAATAATAGTAAACCAGTCTAGCCTAAAACAGACTAAGCAAGACACAGGGATACACTTATCACTCACTATGTCTGTATAGCATTAGTATTTTAAAATCGGCACAGTGCCTACTGATATATCCACACATCTATATGCCTTTTTAATTTTTGTGCCAATATGTGGGTTAAAACTAAAATCGCAATTAAATGTCATTCCAAATCATATATGGAATTTACACGAGAAAGATCCACTCCATCTATGCCATAATTAAATAATATTGAAGACTTCTTCTTGGAAAAAGCTAACATTTTACATTTATTTATATTTAATTCGATTTTATTATTTACACACCAGGTTAATATTTTATTTAAACCTTTTTTCAACTATTTGAGAATCGAAATAACATTTTACTTTAAATATTTTTAAATCATCGGCAAATAATAGTGTTTTGTATTCTAATCTATTAATATATAATTTATAAATATTAAAAATAAGAATGGACCTAAGTGAGAACCTTGAGGGACGTCAGACGATGGACAAAATGGAATTGAACTATAATTTTCTATTTTGACTATGAGTCCTATCATTTAAATAACTGTCAAGCCACTGAAGACGGAATCCACCAAGACCTATACCTTTGCATTTTTGGAACAGGATGATATGGTTCACTCAATCGAATGCTTTTTTAAAATCAGTGTAAATAGAGTCTAGCTGCAACCCGTCTTCAATAGCTTCGATAATGTGATTACTATAAATGGCCAAATTTGAACAAGTTAACTTTGCTGTTAGATAACCATGTTGTTCAGGACCTATTATTTTTTCAATTTCAGGACATAATTTACTTATTACTAGTGATTTGAATACTTTAGCAATAGAACATAACCCAGAAATTGGTCTGTAATTAATAACATTGTTTGCATCGTCTGATTTAAAGAGAGGCGTGAGATAGGTACGTTTCCATAAATGAGGGTATTTTCCTTCAATTAATGAAGTATTGATACTTAAAGGTAGAGTCAGTGATGGACTACACATTTTTACAAAATAAGGGGATATATTGTCTGGTGCTGCACTCTTACAGTCAAGAGATGCAGCTCATCAAAAACTTCATCAGTGCTAAAATGTAATTTACAAATATTAAGGTTTGAATAAGAACTGCTTTTGGTGCTTCAAAAATGGGCATTGTTAGTTTTGTAGATTGATGTGAAGCATTGAGCAAATATTTGGGCCGTTTCTGATTCACTAGTAGAGTTTACTCCATTATAATGAACTACTTTAGGTATTACTCGAGTGGTTTTCTTTGATTTACCATAAGACCAAAAAGATTTTATATTATTATTATGTAAACCTATCTGAATACTGTTCAAGAAAGAATCATAATCATGCCTAATCATTAGCTTTGTGTCAGATCTGATTTTACTATATTTGTTATGAGGGATGCTATTTCTATCTTTTTTTTAATTTATTATAAATTTTGTTTTTTTTTTCTCTCAAATTTTTTCTTCGTTCCACTTTTAAGCCACTGGATATTTATCAGACTAAATAAATATTTTTGGCACATGTATATTATAAAAAAAAAAAAAAAAAAAAAAAAAAAAAAAAAAAAAATATTGTAGTGTATATAATATAGTAAATTGTTAACGCCTTCCTCAGTATTCTCAGTTAGTATTACGCAGTTAATATCTGTCATTTATTTTTGTAAAATCTGCATCTCGAAATTGGTATTTCCAATAATTATTTGAAATTAGATTATCAAAACTTTGATCATAGTCTATATAAAGGAGGATGATAGATGTCAGGTTCTATTATATTGAAAGCAGATTTGTTTAATATCAATTTATCAGCATTTACGAATACTAAATCTAGAGTTCTTAATAAATGATTCAGCACCATGTTGATCTGAATAATTGAGAGAGTCACTTAATAACTCAGTTTTTGTGTTTGATTGGCTCTGTGTAACTAATATTCCTTCATCGTTATTTAAAAATTTTGTAAAAGGAAAATTATAATCGCTCTTAATGGAAAGTTGATCTCCGGATAATGTTCGAAAATATATTCTACAGATCTGGTATGACACTCGTACACACTAATGTCAGATGAAGGAGGGATATAAACAGCTCCAAATGTATAACTTACTGCACTATTAATTGACACTAACACATAAAGCTTTTCAACTTTGTCATTGTTTGGCACTAATATTTTGTTCGACTGTAACTGTAAATTGATTGCAATTGATACACCTCCACTACAAACACGAATACTGCTTCTTGCACTTCTATCGGTTCTGTAAACCATTTGTTACTAAATATTTCCGATTATTTGTAATTAAAATTGAATTATGTAGGGCAAAGAATGATAATTAAGGCAAAAGAAAAATCATCGATTGTACATCAAGTAATTTAAAAGTCATGACAGTTTGAATTTAGTGTTAATGTAAAAAGATATTGATGTGCGCTAATTTACTGATATGAAAAATTAAAGTATTGAGTAAATTATGGAAATATGCAAGTGCAAAGTAAACTGAAATGAACAGTGAACTAGACACATACTAAAAGAAAAGAAAATAATAAATTAGAATTACAAATTTTTGATTTTAAGATATTACATTTATTAATTCAATTCTTTGTTACCTATCTCTACAAAAGAACAAAATACATTTCTATGTTGTACGAAGCATTTGTTTGGCATTATTGGTAGAATAAAGCTCTTTCTCAAAGAAAAAATCATTTATCTAAAGAAACTGTTTTCTCTGTTTATTTATAATCCAAATGCCCACATATTCCCTGAATTGAAATTTTTTCATGAGAAGTAGGAATCAAATGGTTTTATGTTTTGTTACGATATTAGATTTATTTGCAAAAAATTTCTATTAGATTATATGTATGGAATTGAAAAGGTCTGCATTCTGCACTGACGATTTTATATCGAGTTTTCTTGAAAACGGTTATATCAAATTACAAAGGAATATTATTTAGCTTAGATGAGTTAATACATTTACGTTAAAAATGTAACTGATGTATACTCTACTATTATGACAATGTTGGTCAAATGTTTCATTCCACTAACATTGAAGTAGTTTCGCCAACCCAAGTAGTATCATCTAGAGATAATTAAATCTAAACTTACGCGCGCCAATATTTCTGATTTTGTTAATGACCTTGGATGATAGGAACCGTGGGGTTTATCCCTCTTTACTCCTATAGCATCACTGTAGGTCTGGACCAACCTAGTGAGGGGTAGGCCTACCCCAATGGCAACCTCATGCGCAAATGCGGACGATGTGTTCATTTTGGCAGATCTCTCCCGGTCCTGGCTTTGCACCTTGCCGATTAAGGCCTTCCTCTCGTGCTATTTGTCCTCATCGGCTCCCGAGGCATCGTCGTGTCGAGTGCTGAAGGAACTGTTGCCGCTTCTGCCTTGGGACTTTATCAGGTTGGGATGATAACTGCCGTTTACACGACGCAATTGCAGTCAAGCACCAGCTGTCGGTGTGGTGTTTAAAAGAATATTATCAGTCTCTAATATGTAGAAGCGTCAGTGGGATTGTAGTTGACCACCTTTGTACCCAGCGGGTTCCCGTGGATTTTTACCTGTACGAAGATCTTCTTCACCCTACCCTGGATAACCTCCAAGACTAACGTGTGCTTCAGGTCTCTGAAGATATCGGCGTTTATTACAAATCATGTTGTATCCACAACGATTCTCAGCGTTACATTTTCCATGACCCGTAACCTCTTTATGTACGATTTTATGGCGTATCCCCAGGCAACTGAAGCGTACGTCAGTTGTCGCCTAAGTACGATTCTGATAAGCGTGAGCTTGTTTCGCAGTTTGAGTTGACTGCTTCTGCTCACCACTGGGTCCTCATCACCTTGGCTTTTTTGGCCACGTCGTCGGTGTTCTCTTTCCATGTTAGCCCTCGATCCAGGACGACATCTAGATACTTGGCGATGTCTCGGCATTGGATGGGCTCACCCTTCATGGCAACCTGTCCTCTCGGGGTCTGGCTCCTCTTCTTGCGAAACAGCTGCTTTTCTCTACGTTGATTTGTACTTTCCATCTGTTGCTCCATTCCTCTAGGAGGTATGCTGCTTTCTAGAGTCGACGACTAACCTGTTTTGTCTACCAGGATCTGACGAATAGGACGATATCGTCCACGTAGAGTACTAGGACTGTTCATGTTGACCCTTACATATCGGAGCTGTATTTGTAAATGGTTGTGGCAAAACAGAGTTTATTTTGATTGTAAAAAAAACAGATTTCTAATATTTTATTGAACCACCGTTGTAGTCTAAAATGCTTTGTGTCTTTGACATGTAGATTATAGAACCAATAAAATTTGTCGAGCTGTATTTTTTCTTGCAAATAGTTTTATTCAATTTGAATAGCATTTAGGGCTCAACGCATTATTGTAAATTTCTTTTGTCATAAATCCTCAAATATTTTCTTTCGGGTTCAGCTCACTGCTTTCTGCCGTCCAAGGAAGAACTTGATTATCATTATCGCCCAACCAATTTCTTAAACTTTTCCTTACCATTCATTCTGACGCAATGAAGTTCGTCTCTTCTACTGCAGTTTTTGCAGTAGCAAAAGACTATTCAGCAAGAAATTACACTAACTGCTCGTCATCTGCATTTGTTGACTTTCTTGGAGCACTAGAACCCCTTTCCTACGTAAGTCATGGGTTTTTATCCCTTTACGTTTCAAATTAAAAGTGATAGTTTTACTGCAATATATTTCATCCAGCATACGTTTTAACGACCAGTCTTCCTACTTTACAATGACAAAGCCCTCTTCGAAACTGAGTAAGCATTATGAAGAGCATGTTTGCAATGACAGGAATGACAGTAAAATTTGGAGTTTTATGTTAAAATCCACTGGTAAAATCAGGGTTACAAAGGAAAAATAGAACGTTACGATATTTTTGGCAGCAATGTTATCCGGGCGAAACATTGATTTACCAAAATAACTGATCCGTTTTATCAATGGGTAGATACACGAGTCTATCTTAATAAATAATACAACTAAAATTAATAGCGAGGGTAAATGTTTTACAATCTTGCATTCATATTATTATTTAGGGTTTTTCGAAGGGTTGTGAATTATACTTGCCTCAAATAACAATGACAGAGACTACCACAAAACGATGACGAGAAATCATTCAAAAAATAGGTAGTTAGCCCAGTTCTGCTTTAGACAAGTTGCAAAGAAAATGTGTAATCGTTATGGGCAATTTATTTCAGAAATTGGACAAAGGATATGGTCAATTGGTGTATCTATTTTTATCAACATTTACTACGACACTGAGCTAATGTTTAAAAATAGAAAACATGTGTGTGTATACTGTACATACAAGAGCAAATCCAGAAAAATGTTAAAGGACATTTGGTGAAGTTTTTTTTTTCGAAGTAATTACGGAGAAGTTAACGAAGTCTAATTGAGATTCATTCGAAAAATTTTAGACAACAGTTCGTCCCACATAAAACACATTTTATTTTTGTAGTTCTTCCGAAAATTGAGCTTTGTTAAATCATAAATAATATCATGGATTATCTAAATGTTCGTCATTTAATTTTCTATTATTTATTTAGTGTTGTAGAAAATATTGTAAAAATAGGGGTAATGCACCCTATTCGACGTCAATGCACCGCGCCATGAACATAATAACTATCCACGGCGAAAATTTTACATCTTTAAGCATAGTTGTTAAATAAAAAAATTGAAACAAAAATAACGAAAGCTGTTTATACGTTATTAAACCACTAAAAATAATAGTTATTTATGAACATGGGAGTAAAGTGAGTATTTCTGTCCCGGCACGAAGTTTTTTGTATTTTATCTAGGTATCCTTTTTATTTAATCGTATGATTGACAATATTTTTTATTTATTTCTGTTTTACGTTTAAACTACTAAATATTACTAAATAGTATTAATTACCAAATATTACTAATTGTGAAAATTACCTTATTAATATTAATTTTAATTTGAAATAATATGATTTATGTGTTTGATTCTTAATTTTTTGTTCTTTAAACAATTAAAAGTTTGACAATAAAAATTTTGACGTTGCGTTATGTTTGTATTGTTCATTAGTTTCCATGGCAACTTTAAATCCCTAAGGGAATAAACGCTCGTTTTACTCCCTGTTTATTCCTATTCGAACAAAAAATAATTTTTAACTCTCCATATCTCCGTATTGGAACATTTTCGGATATAAATTTATATGATATTTATTTCGTAGTTTTAGGCCTGAATCAACCCTGTAAGTATGGGGATTATAAACCAAATCATCTTGTATAATTTATAATACATCAATTATTTTTATCGTATAAAATCAGTACTTGAATTTTACAACAGAAATTTAGAACACGAGTATACCGGTTGTTCAGCTGTAACTTTCCCAACATAGAGATCTTGGATCGCCTAACTTGGATGATGATTCCGAGCGAACGAATGTTTTAATATGTCTATTTTGTAAAAATCATGAAAGAACAAAAAGTTACTATAAGAATGTTTTGAGGATAAATATTGAATGTCAAATAAGCAACATATGGGAGAAGAACAAAATAAGAATTTTTCAATTTTTTCCAGATATCTGAAAAATCAAATCAAATAATTAAGTTCTGTTGATCCCAAGATCTTAGCAAGAATATCACGCAAGTTTTCTCTAATTTAACAGATGTTGTAACTCGCATGATATGCGAGATCACCATGTTGGGAAAGTTAAAGCCGAATAACCTGTATATATACATTTCTAGATAGTTTTCAGGGAAATAAAAATTATTTCTCATGACAATAAAATGACTGATATTAAAGGAAACGTTATATGTCAATAAAACTTAAGCATTATGAAGAGCATGTTTGCAATGACAGGAATGACAGTATTTGGAGTTTTATGTTAAAATCCACTGGTAAAATCAGGGTTACAAAGGAAAAATAGAACGTTACGATATTTTTTGGCAGCAATGTTATCCGGGCGAAACATTGATTTACCAAAATAACTGATCCGTTTTATCAATGGGTAGATACACGAGTCTATCTTAATAAATAATACAACTAAAATTAATAGCGAGGTAAATGTTTTACAATCTTGCATTCATATTATTATTTAGGGTTTTTCGAAGGGTTGCGAATTATACTTGCCTCAAATAACAATGACAGAGACTACCACAAAACGATGACGAGAAATCATTCAAAAAATAGGTAGTTAGCCCAGTTCTGCTTTAGACAAGTTGCAAAGAAAATGTTAATCGTTATGGGCAATTTATTTCAGAAATTGGACAAAGGATATGGTCAATTGGTGTATCTATTTTTATCAACATTTACTACGACACTGAGCTAATGTTTAAAAATAGAAAACATGTGTGTGTATACTGTACATACAACAAATCCAGAAAAATGTTAAAGGACATTTGGTAAGTTTTTTTTTCGAAGTAATTACGGAGAAGTTAACGAAGTCTAATTGAGATTCATTCGAAAAATTTAGACAAAGTTCGTCCCACATAAAACACATTTTATTTTTGTAGTTCTTCCGAAAATTGAGTTTTGTTAAATCATAAATAATATCATGGATTATCTAATGTTCTATTTAATTTTCTATTATTTATTTAGTGTTGTAGAAAATATTGTAAAAATAGGGGTACTGCACCCTATTCGACGTCAATCCCGCGCATGAACATAATAACTATCCACGCGAAAATTTTACATTTTAAGCGTGTTAAATAAAAAATTGAAACAAAAATAACGAAAGCTGTTTATACGTTATTAAACCACTAAAAATAAGTTTTAGAACATGGGAGTAAAGTGAGTTTCCCGGCAGAAGTTTTGTATTTTATTAGGTTCCTTTTATTTAAGTATTTGACATTTTAGTTAAATAACCCATGAAACTTAAAATAATAAGCAGCCATGGATTAAGGGAATAAACCTCGTTTACTCCCTTTATCCTCGAAAAAATTTACTCTCCATCCCGATAAATTATTCTGTTGGGGATTATAAACCAAATCTTATATAAAACTCAATATTTTTGAAGTCTTGAATTTTACAACAGAATTTAGCCCGTTTATAAAACATAAAAACATATAAAAAATCAAAAACAAATAAAATTTTTCTTTTTCCATTGAAAATCACAAATTCCCAAGATTACAAAAATCGCAAGTTTTCTCTAAATGTCGAGATCACCATGGGCGCTTATTACTTTCAGGTAAAAATTTTCTCATGACAATATGCTGTTAAAGGGTCAAACTTGAGATTTATCAGAAAATAGAAAACCCTCTGAAATATTTCATTAAAGTAAGTGTCACTTGACCTCCCAGCGCCTACATAAAAACAAGAAACATGGAACCCCAGTTCGTACTCTTGTTGGAAACGAGGAAACTTTTAAATATGAACACTATGTAGTGGTTCGGATGTGGTCAGTGGTCGAGCTGTCGCCATGGGACATTTTGTCTCCAACACGACATACGGCTGTTTCTCTGATAATACTACCTACAAACCAGCAAATTCTCTTGGGCTTACTTCTTTGTTAAAACTTTTATTTTGGGGATATTTTAGGAGCTTTTCAACAGATTAGACAACCTGTGCTATAAATATTATACGCACGGCTGTAGTGAGCAAACTATTTTATTCATTGTTATAAATGTTAACAAAAAATATCAATTCTACTGCTTTTTGTGTTATTTGTCTTATGAAATATTATAGAAAATTTTATTTCTTAACATGTGATGTTTAATTAAATATTTAAGGTAGACCAATATATTATTTGATTAGTTAATTTTATCGTACATGAAATAAATAGTAATATGTACATATGTAATATACATATACATATACATTTACATATTATATATATATATATATATATATATATATATATATATATATATATATATATATATATATATATATATATATATATATATATATATATATATATATATATATATATATATATATATATATATATATATATATATATATATATATATATATATATATATATATATATATATATATATATATATATATATATATATATATATATATATATATATATATATACATATATATATATATATATATATATATATATAGATATATATATATATATATATATATATATATATATATATATATATATATATATATATATATATATATATATATGAACCCTTGGTAGGTATAGGCCCCGAGGGGAGCTCCGCTTTCTAACACCTTCACGTGTCCTCGTCCTAACTTACCCTATGGCCGGTTCGAAGAAAATTTTCATTGAGTAAGACCGTACGTTAACGGTAGCGAAGATGGCAGATGAGATTCTCCCGAAACGTCGTTACGACACCCACGCGCTCACCGGGACCACGAATTTACATTCAACCCGCGAACTGAAAAACAACATATATATATATATATATATATATATATATATATATATATATATATATATATATATATATACATATATATATATATATATATATATATATATATATATATATATATATATTTATTGTGATAATAAGGTTTATTGTATTTTTATTTATTTATATATTTTGTAAAAATTTTGAATTGTTTTTATTAAATAGTTATAGAATTGAAAATTTTGTGTTTTTTATTAAAATCTATGAAACTTGGCGCTTTTATTTTAAATTTGTATTTATTTTATATTTATGCCCTTGTATACCCAGACTAGCTCATATTTTAATTTACAAGTTTTTACTTACTTTTATTTTCTTTTACTCTCTCAGGATGCAGGTTCAATTTTGTTCTTTCTAGTTAGTATATTTTCAAAATTTAAATTCACAAAATCAGTACACATAAAAAAAACTAAACACTTTCAGAAAACAATTTAGGAGTTTGTTTTTAATAAAATATTTTTTAAAAAATTTTAACAAATGTATTTACAAATCTTAACTTAAATTAGCCCACCAAATTTTAAAATCTCGAGATTTTACCTTATATTTTTATCCTTGCGGTTGGCCGACCTGTCGTTTCTTCTCAGCTGTTTAATGTTTGGATATGGCCGCTCCAATTTCCTGATATGCTTGTGTAGTTTATTTACTTTAATTTTGTGTTTTGTCTAATTGGATTTTTTATAACTGGTAAGTACTTACAAACTTTTTTTTTGTTTTTTATTTTCCTGGCTTGAATCTTAATTTACAAGTTTCTATTTACCATATTTTACTCCTAACCTTTATTTTATTCGTCTCTTTTCCTATTTAATTTCATTCGATTCCTCTTTCCAATTTTCTAAAACTCTCCTCCTTTTTTATCAATAACAACCCACTATCCATTGTTTTCTCTGCTTACTTTAATTTTGTATATAGTAAAATCACCAAATTTCAAAATTGACTAGTTGTCACAAATTATTTTTTTTATGTCAAATATTTTTAATTTTGAAAATAAAAACTTTTATACTACTTTTTTGTTGTTTTTTTAAAACAATATTCTTTTCTTGATACTTTCCTGAGAATTTTCTGTAAATTTGCATGTGTTACGTTCAGTATAAAAATTTTTATCTTTCACATCTCATTTTCAAAATTTTCTTAACAAATGCCCTATCATTTTAAACAAACTCCTTTTTATATAACTAGATCTAAATAACTACTGATAACAAATCTTTTTTATATCTAGGTTAACATATCTTCACTCAAAAACTAATATTTTTGTTTCTACTTTTTGTAGGCTGTCGAAATTGGTTTCACCCCCTTTTACACACACTTTAACACTGTGTCTTGAGCTACCCCCACTCACATACGAAGCACTGAGTTTCTCCTTTGTCCTCATGGCATATCTTTGCACATCAATGGATTTCCTGTTTAGTTTTTTATGAAAATATAGTTCAACTATGCTGTCACACATACAAAAATCAAGAAATGTTTATGTTTCAACCCCAATATTGGAAAAATTATTATGGCATTGATCTAAACACATTACTGCACCCCTGTTTGGTAAGTTTTATTTCAGTTTATATTCACTTTTACAGACCATGCAATTTTTATGTTTCGTTATGAAAGTTTTAAGATAATTTACAATATTTTCCCCTGTTTATTGATTGTTGCTTATTTAACTTTTGTATAAAGTTCAATTACATTGACTCTACACTAGATTTTCATAAATTTCCCCTTTTAAAAGTTTATACTATAACAATTGTCTCTTTTATAGGTGAAATCTTTCCCCCTGAAATTATGCAACTTTTAATACTACTGGAGTTAATTGAAGTGAAATTTTTATATGGGACTACATTGGTGACACCTTTTCGATGGCAGGAAATACACAATAGGTCTCTCGTCAGCTCTGCCAGTGGAGATCCAGGACTTCGACTTGACACCTTTTTCTTGTTTTTTTATTTGTTTTTCATTAAATTTTTATGGCCAATTTGGCTTTGCAAATACCTTATACCTAACTACATTTTTTGATATGAACAATAAATACTTAATACTACTACACATATGTTAACAACTAAATTAAAATTGTTTTCTGAAATTGTTCATTTTTAAATGTATGCATGCTACTATATTTATTAAACTTTTTAAATTAATTTATAACATTGCTAAATGTGATATAATTCCCCCCAAATTTTTTAAATTTACTGATTTTATAAAGTGAATTTTCAAAATTTAATAGTTCACATTAGCAATTTTATTTTATGATAAATATGGGTATAAAAGTTCTATATGAAATCTACCTCTAATGGCATCTGAATCCACAAATTTTAACTCATACACATTTTCATTTACAACTTCATTAATCTGATAAGGTCCTTCATATGGCGTTTGTAGTTTCGCACATATTTTATTTTTCTTATTTGAAACTCGTAACCTTTTTACCACAACCATATCGCCTTTTTTAAATTTTACTCGTTTAGTTATATTTTTGTTTGCCCTTTTTTAAAGATCTTTCCGCATTGTTTTTAATTCTTTTTATGGCCTTTTGCCTTAATTTTTGAAAGTCTACCTGTTCATCTGTCCTCCATGGGCGTTCAGGTAATGTTCCAAACATTAAAATCACGGGTGGTATTTCCGTTACCGTGTTTTGTACATTATTTAAATAATCCTCTACTCGTGACAATTCTTCATCCCATTTTTCGTGCTTTCCATCCACTAGCAATCTCAAAAATCTTAATACCTTCTGAATGTACCCACTTACAAACCTTGGTTCAAAATTTATTAACGATTTATATTTTTCCATTAATTCTTCAACGTCATCTTTGTGTTCGTGCACACAATTAATTATTACCCCTACTTTATTCGCGTTTGCGATATTTTCATCAATTATGGAACTCGTTTGTTCCTTATTAATTATTACCCCTACATTATTCGCGTTTGCGATATTTTTACCAATTATGGAACTCGTTTGTTCCTTATAAACATTATTTGGACCCGTTTTGTCCTTAACACCTATAAATGGTACGTTTGTACCCCCCAAAATTATTTGACGTTCTTTCAAATCAATCTTTGCTTTTATATCTGTTAATAAATTTTCCCCCAATATTACATCGTAACTCATTCCACTTACAACAATAAACTCACCACTCACTCTTATTTCCCCAATATAAAAATCAGTTTGTAATACTTTTGTACATTCCGCAATCTTTTTACCCGTTACATTAATCAAATTTACCTTCATCGCTTTCATTACCCGCTTATTAAACTCAGTAGAATCTTTTTGAATGACCTTTTCATTTATAATGCTTACTTCAGCCCCCGTATCTATTAATGCTGTTAAATTGTAATTTAATATTTTTTATCTGAATACATGGTAATGAACAAATTAATCCTGAATCGTTTCCTTGATCGTTTTCCATTGTTATAAATTCTCTCATATGTTGATATGATAGAGAATTTATTGTTTTGCCAGCCTCACCTCCCATTACTGAAAATCCGGTCGGAGCTTACCCTGATTTTCCGGTTTTATAATTTTGATTTTGGTATTGATTGTTCCTGTTATCTCCCTGATCTCTAAAACTTTGGTTTTGGTTCCCCTGATAATTTTGAATCCATACCCGTTTGTCATAGTTTTGATTATTGTTGTCATACGTCTGTCTGTTTTCCTTGTCAAATTTTCAAAAAATTTTCTCTATTTCCCCTGTTACCTTGCTATTTATATTTAAATTTAGGTAATTTACTTGTTGTTTAATATCTTTTTTCTCATTTTCTAAATTTGCAATCCTAACATTTGACTGCTTAATTTGACCTCTTACCTCGTTTACCTTTACCTCTACTTTTTTCTTCTGTCTTTCCAAACCTATCCGCTATCTGTGCACAACTTATCATCATCTCTTCTTCATGCTTTTCCTGAAAACTTCTAAAAATTTCCCTCACATTCTCAGTAATTTCCATCTTAATCGTCTCTTGAATCCCATCTATTCTTTTTATAATTTCTTCCTGATTTTCTTTCAGTAGCTTTTCTATGTTTTCCTTCGTTTCCTTTGCCGCTTCTATCCTGTTCTTTTCCATGGTTTCCTTAATTTTTCATCTCTTTCTATCTGTTCTTTTCCATGGTTTCCATTAATTTTTCATCTCTTTCTATCCTGTTCTTTTCCATTAATTTTGCGCATTCTTTGTTTTCTTCCATCATCTTCCTCATCATTTCCATTATACTTTGATTTTGTTCAGCATCTCCCGATTGTTGTTGGCTTGTTTCTTCCGTTATATTTGTCGACAT
Organism: Rhamnusium bicolor; assembly: GCA_029963845.1. Classification (NCBI taxonomy): domain Eukaryota; kingdom Metazoa; phylum Arthropoda; class Insecta; order Coleoptera; family Cerambycidae; genus Rhamnusium; species Rhamnusium bicolor. The sequence goes on along the minus strand of JANEYF010003373.1, from coordinate 46,847 downwards.
TTTGTCTTGTGACCTAAGTTTCATGTGCTTTTATATGTACGTAGGTTGCCAATTTTTGTTATAGAGCAGCCCCACGTTGGGCGCCACTTTATTGTGATAATAAGGTTTATTGTATTTTTATTTATTTATATATTTTGTAAAAATTTTGAATTGTTTTTATTAAATAGTTATAGAATTGAAAATTTTGTGTTTTATTAAAATCTATGAAACTTGGCGCCTTTATTTTAAATTTGTATTTATTTTATATTTATGCCCTTGTATACCCAGACTAGCTCATATTTTAATTTACAAGTTTTTACTTACTTTTTATTTTCTTTTTACTCTCTCTCAGGATGCAGGTTCAATTTTGTTCTTTCTAGTTAGTATATTTTCAAAATTTAAATTCACAAAATCAGTACATAAAAAAAAACTAAACACTTTCAGAAAACAATTTAGGAGTTGTTTTTAATAAAATATTTTTAAAAATTTTAACAAATGTATTTACAAATCTTAACTTAAATTAGCCCACCAAATTTTAAAATCTCGAGATTTTACCTTATATTTTATCCTTCGGTTGGCCGACCTGTCGTTTCTTCTAGCTGTTTGTTTGGAATGGCCGCTCCAATTTCCATTTGGAGTTTATTTACTTTAATTTTGTGTTTTGTCTATTGGTTTTTATAACTGGTAAGTACTTACAACTTTTTTTTTTTCGTTTTTTCTTGCTATTTAACTACCATATTTTACTCTAACCTTTTTTTCGTCTTTTTCTATTTAATTTCTTCGTCCTTCATTTCTAACTCTCCTCCTTTTTTTCAATAACAACCCACTATCCTTTTTTCTTTATTAAAGAATCACCAATTTCAGACGTTTCAAAATATTTTTTCAAATTTTTATTTTGAAAAAATTTCTACTTTTTTTTTTTTTAAAAATTTTTGAACTTTCTGAGTTTTTGTAAATTTCATGTTTCCAGTATAAATTTACTTTCACATCTCATTTTCAAATTTTCTTACTGCCCTATATTTTAAACAAACTCCTTACTAGATTATCTGATACAAATTTTTTATATCTAGGTTAACAATCTTCACTCAAAAACTATTTTTTGTTTTACTTTGCTGTCGAAATTGGTTTCACCCTTTCACACTTTAACACTGTGTCTTGGCTACCCCCACTCACTGAGCCTGAGTTTCTCCTGCCTATGGCATATCTTTGCACATCAATGGATTTCCTGTTTAGTTTTTTATGAAAATATAGTTCAACTAGGTCACAATACAAAATCAAGAAATGTTTATGTTTCAACCCCAATATTGGAAAAATTATTATGGCATTGATCTAAACACATTACTGCACCCCTGTTTGGTAAGTTTTATTTCAGTTTATATTCACTTTTACAGACCATGCAATTTTTATGTTTCGTTATGAAAGTTTTAAGATAATTTACAATATTTTCCCCTGTTTATTGATTGTTGCTTATTTAACTTTTGTATAAAGTTCAATTACATTGACTCTACACTAGATTTTCATAAATTTCCCCTTTTAAAAGTTTATACTATAACAATTGTCTCTTTTATAGGTGAAATCTTTCCCCTGAAATTATGCAACTTTTAATACTACTGGAGTTAATTGAAGTGAAATTTTATATGGGACTACATTGGTGACACCTTTTGATGGCAGGAAATACACAATAGGTCTCTCGTCAGCTCTGCCAGTGGAGATCCAGGACTTCGACTTGACACCTTTTTTTGTTTTTTTATTTGTTTTTCATTAAATTTTTATGGCCAATTTGGCTTTGCAAATACCTTATACCTAACTACATTTTTGAATGAACAATAATACTTAATATACTACAAGTTAACAACTAAATTAAAATTGTTGAAATTGTATTTTTAAATGGAATACTATATTTTTAAACTTTTTTAAATTAATTAATAACATTGCTAATGAATATATATACATATATATATATATATATATATATATATATATATATAACAGAGAAGGAATTAGACGCGGGTTTAATTACATTACGGTAAAAACAAACAATGTATTAACGGTTACGCCCGCATAAAGAAAATTGCACGGTGGAAAATGCAAAAATTGCAAATGTCAGAAAGATGCAAACCGTGGACACGTGTTTCTGACTAATTGGTCTTCATCAGCACGGTGTAGCTGAGTTAAAATGACTTAATTTCCACACTGTATATATATATATATATACAATATATATATATATATATATATATATATATATATATATACAGGGTGATCTACCACGAGTGTGCCAAACTTCAGAGGCTGGTAATTTACCAAAAAAATAAATGGACTTTCATTAATAAACATATGTCCTAAAACGCATAATAAGAGAGCTACAACCCCTTAAACGGGGTTGATGAATACCAATTTTTCGATTATAAGTCCAATATGGTGGTGATTAAAAAAATGAAATTTTCATACATTACGGCCCCGATGTAGGCGCATAAAATTACAAATTTCCTAATTAACAGCTTACCTTATTGAGGTAGTTTTGAGGGGTGAGGGGTAGTTTTTTACCCCAAACTTTTTTTGACGTCTCTTCCGAAGCAAAACTTTTAAATAACATTATTTCCCATGCAATGACTCAGAAAAAAGTATTTTTCAAAATTTCTGTCACACCAGCCGTTTTTGAATAATTTGCGTTGAACGGCAATAAGGTTTTTCATATGAAATATGCAAAACTTAATTCGATCAATCTTCAAATCTAGTGGCTTGAAGTCACCTATGTTTAAAAACAATTTATATTTCTGATTTGTAGTATTATGTCATTTACATTGCTTAAGTGTCATTTCTGATTCTAAATTATTTAAAAATAAAGAATAATAATGAATCAGTTTACTACCTATGAATATGCAGACATTGTTTTTCTTTACGGTTTTTGTGATGGAAACACCAGATTTGCTAGAAATGAGTATCACCGGCGATTTCCGAATAGAATAATTCCATCACGAGCAGTATTTAGTCGCACATTTCAACGATTTCGGGAAACTGGATCTTCATCTCACAATCGTAGAGGGGCCCCTCGAGAGGTAAACATTGATGGGAAAGAGGATGTATTTAATATGGTAAGGGATAACCCACGAACCAGCACTCGACGGATCTCGGTGCAATTAGGTCTATCGCAAAATTTCGTATGGAGAACTCTTCACACTGACGATTTTCATCCTTATCATTATCAGCGTGTTCAAGCTTTAGAACCAGGAGATGCTGAAAGAAGACTCCAGTTTTGCCGCTGGATTTTGAATAAATTTGCTGATGATCCAAATTTTATTAGAAATATTATATGGACTGACGAGGCCACCTTCACCAGGGATGGCATTAATAACCATCATAATAAGCATTTGTAGTCCTTGAAAAATCCACACGCTAAAAGGCAGGCAAGATTTCAACGTCGATTCAGCATTAATGTTTGGGCAGGTATACTGAATAATCGACTAGCAGGTATGCATTTTTTTAAATAATAGGATGAATGCACAATATTATTTAAATTTTCTTGAAACCTCTCTAACGGAACATCTAGACGATTTGCCACTAAACATTATACAGAAAGTATGGTTTCAACATGATGGAGCGCCTCCTCATAATGAAAGACATGTGACTGAATGGTTGAATGGGAATTTTGGAAATAACTGGATTGGTAACCGTGGTCCTGTTTCATGGCCTCCTCGCTCTCCCGATCTCAATCCTTTGGATTTTTATTTCTGGGGGCATATGAAGCAGTTAGTTTATTTTGAGGAAATAAATAATATTCAGCACTTGACGGAAAGGATCAATAATAGTTTAGCTTATATCACAAACAATGGTGACATGGCTGAAATTAATAATTCAATTATTCGTCGTTGTCAGGCGTGTATTCGTGCTCAAGGAGGTCATTTTGAACAGTTACTCTTTTAGCTATTAAGGACGATATTTCTGTGTTGTACATTGATTTTTAATTTTGTAATAAAAAATGTTGTTTATTTCATATGAAAAAACCTTATTACCGTTCAACGCAAATTATTCAAAAACGGCTGGTGTGACAGAAATTTTGAAAAATACTTTTTTCTGAGTCATTGCATGGGAAATAATGTTATTTAAAAGTATTGCTTCGGAAGTGACGTCAAAAAAAGTTTGGGGTAAAAAACTACCCCTCACCCCTCAAAACTACCTCAATAAGGCAAGCTGTTAACTAGGAAATTTGTAATTTTATGCGCCTACATCGGGGCCGTAATGTATGAAAATTTCATTTTTTTAATCACCACCATATTGGACTTATAATCGAAAAATTGGTATTCATCAACCCCGTTTAAGGGGTTGTAGCTCTCTTATTATGCGTTTTAGGACATATGTTTATTAATGAAAGTCCATTTATTTTTTGATAAATTACCAGCCTCTGAAGTTTGGCACACTCGTGGTAGATCACCCTGTATATATATAAAGTGTGGAAATTAAGTAACGCATAAATTCAGTAATTCCGTTGATATTAATTTTTTTGGAAAAAATCTCGAAGGGTACAGCGATTTTAACTTCAGCAAATATTTTTAGTCTATTTTTAGTTTCATATGTTATTTATTTTTTAAGTTATGACGTCAGCTACTTTTTTTTTTAAATGACAACCTATATTTTTTATTATTGATTTTGGTAGTAGTTTTTTTTTCCGGTTCCGACCGTATAAAATTTTCAATATGTTATTATTTGAAAAAAAAATCGAGAAAAACAGTCTTAAAGTTCAAAGAACAAAAATTCATTAAATTGGGAAAATTTATCTAGTTGCCTAAGTTTGACGGAAAGTTATCGACGGCACATTCGTTTTTATTTTGAAATTATACAAATAGTTGAAAAATCGAACTAATGTGATACACCGGCAACTAGATAAATTTACCCAATTTAATGAATTTTTATTATTTGAACTTTAAGACTGTTTTTCTCGATTTTTTTCAAATAATAATATATTGAAAATTTTATAAGGTCGGAACCGGAATAAAAGTACTATCAAAATCAATAATAAAAAATATTGGTTGTTATTTAAAAAAAAGTCGATGACATCATAACTTAAAAAAATATATAACATAAGAAACTGAAAATAGACTGAAAATATTTGCTGAAGTTAAAAATCGCTATACCCCTTCGAGATTTTTATATATATATATATATATATATATATATATATATATATATATATATATATATATATATATATATATATATATATATATATATATATATATATATATATATATATATATATATATATATATATATAAAAAAAATATTTTATATATATATATATATATATATATATATATATATATATATATATATATATATATATATATATATATATATATATATATATATATATATATATATATATATATATATATATATGGTAAATCGAATAAATTTTGCCACAAAATGAAAAGCATGCACTTTACACGTAACCAACCTACAACCGTGTTTCGTGTTTTTGAAAAGAACGGCCTACCAAACGCATTGTCGAGGCACCATCGGCCACAAACCTCAACACATAACTTGTTGACAGGTTAAATTTTTCTAACGTCACCACCACCACCCGCGAAATTGTTTTGCAGCCTCTTGCTACCTAGTAACAGTGGAAATATCGGTTTAAGAAGATCCAGTACACGTACTATAACATTAGAATTTTTTTACAATCTGTCCTCTCGTCAACACATAACCACAGCCGATTCTTATACGTTGGGGAACATGACTGAAGGCAGCCTTTTATTATGCTGAATATTTACAACGATTAAAAGCTGTGATTCTACAATTCAATCCTGATGAGGCTGCAGCTATTAAGGAAAGCCAGACAAAATCGAAGATATTTCCGTTGAAACATCTTTAAAAACTATTCACAAAAACTATAAAAGATTATATGACGCCATGAAAAATTTACTAAACAGTGCGTTCTCGTTAGCAGTGTCACTGCAAATAGTGGACGTAGTAAATCGACTACTACACGCTATAGGTCATGCATAAAATGAGCGCTTTATAGAAAAGTTCGCACGTGTGTTAAAGCAAGACACCAGTTTTATCAGATTAAGTCAAGTGGTGCGTCTTCAGAAGAATGCAACAAATCTGAAATGTACCTAAAAATAATAAACCATATTTTCAATGTGTAAAAAGATGTATGTTAACTTAAACAAGCAATAAGATTTGTCTCAGCTAAAACCCCTAGGCTAAATCCCAGTTGGGGTTGATAAATCCTGGGATGTTAAAAACTGCTATTGGTATTATCCCATAACAATAATGAAAAGAAAATGCATACTATATATGGTCTGCATGCTTATCGATGGACATTATTATATTTAACGTAAGTCCAAATAAATATTGTTTTTCGTAATTTGTGAATTATAAAATTCTGTGTGAAGTACCTACCATTGAAGAATTAAAGCATGTGCGAAAAACATTATATAAGAAGCAAAAGATAGTTAAGTTACTTAGTTTTTCTTTCATTAAAATCAGAGCTTTGCAAAGCACTCTTAGAATAATTTTAGAAGTCTCTGCTAAGGGAAAGAATAGAAACCCTTACAAGGCTTACAAGTGCTTTCAAAAACATTTTCAGGAATATATTCCCAGTTCTGCTTAAAAAAAAATTTCTCTCAAGAAGTAGTTTGGTCTGCACCAAATCCTACTGGAGATCATTTCCTTTATTCATAATACGACTCTTCAGAAAGATCGTGTTGTAGCCACATTCCTTTCCTTTCCTAAGTCGGATGTAATATTGCCCCACCCTGTATATTATCATGTATACAAATTGCAATTAATTATATTTAAAAATACAGTTTCCATTGTAATTAACTGTACCATAACGCGTTGTTGAAAAACTTTCTCATTCGATTGTACTTCACGAGAACAACAATAATTATACTTCTGTCGGATATCACCTATCATTCTCAGTTTTGTGTGTATATCACATGCCACCATAACATTGGCAAGTTGTACATCTGTGTTATCTGCAGAGGTGCGTCTGATATAGAGCATTATTTTTGTATCGTTTCTTGTTGAGACTATGTTTATTCTGGTACTTTTATAAATGCTTCTATCTCCATTTTTAAATATTTGTCTTTATAACGATTATGGATAAAATAATAAATAATAAATAAAAAATAACTGATATGCAGTGACATGTGGAAAAGATCAGGAAAGTCTACAAAAGGTTCAAAATTCATGCCTTAGATTTAGTCTTAATATTCGTAAATTTAATCATATATCTCACAAATTTCATGAAACTAACTGGTTGAATTTAAATGAAAGATATCAGCTGCATTTGGCCTGTCTTCTGTACAATTTAAATAAAAATGGCGAACCACTATATTTAGTAAAAAAATTAGTGAGGGGTACAGACACTCATAATTGTAACACATGCTCATGTGATCTGTATACGGTTCCCAAGCATAGATCAGCTCAATATGAAAGATCTTTGACTTACAATCCCATAAAAATCTACAATAAATTATCTAGTCAAATAAAATCTCTCCCCTGGCATTACATCTTTCAAAAAACATGTCAAATCGTTACTTTTAGAAAACCGAAGTTTATATTATTTTTATTAATATTATTATTTTTATTTAGTTGTCGGATTCGTACTATTTACTGTATATTATTATGTTAAATGTTAAGAAACTATATTTGTATGCTATTTTGTTATACCGGGGGGTTACGTGGAAGAGCAACCTAGTTGAACGTCGCCTTCCTTTTACTAATTGTAATTTATAAAAATTGTTGAAAAAAAAAAAATAAAGACACATATTATTATTATTATTATATTCGTCAGAAAAAATTTGCGAGCTGGTGCGAGTCCGTTAGTCCCAGAATAACTGCTCATTAATTACGTTCATCGGTGTATTCTAAGCTTTATATCCTCGCATGCATGGAAGTTAGAGGTTTTTAAGAAGCTACTTATCTGAGATGGTTATCTTACCTATTCACTGTTATATACCGATGTGAATAGGATTTAACCGAAAATTTTTATCTCCAAATTATACTCGACAACTGGTGTACTGGTATATTAACTACATGTTTTACAATTCTTTTAAAGTTACCTGTATAATAAAAATGTCAACAGATGAGAAAGTTAGTCCGTTAATAGACTCTTTGAAAATTGGAAAAAAGAACATACTCTTGCATTTCTTCCTTTTGAGAAGAAATATAGTTTGCATATTTCGAAAAAAAATTAATCAAGTGGATCTAAAACGAGGCAACCCAAAACTGACTTCTATCTCTTTATGATTTAATTAACACATAACTCGGACCACGTATACCGTTTTCACAGAGTTGTTTAAACTAATTTCGTTGCTTGTACAGGGTGAGGCAATAGTGCGTCCGACTTCGATATGTCGAGTTCTATGAGAGCTAGAAACTTGACTTAAAAACATAAATAAACTAGATAAAAAAGTCTATAACCGGAAATTATTTTTGAATATACAGGGTGGGCCAAGACGATTCTACTTCAAGTAACATTTTTTTAAATGGAATGCCATGTACATCAGAACATTTTTTTGAAACCTTTTTGTGGTCTCCTTCCACTCCTGTATTATATTAATGACTCTCTCCCAACTATTTGAATGTAATGATTTTTTTTGTTGAAATTATGTGTATATTAAAAAAAATCACTACAGTCACAATTACCGATTTTAAGAAAAAATATGTCAGTACCAGTTATGAGACATATGTGTGATGACACTTAGCCATTTTCACTTCTTAAAAGTATACAGGGTGGCCAAAAATATTTTTCTAAATTTACAACTATTTGAACTGAAATTTCCCCAATTTTTTTCAAAAGGATATCTTTGGACGATGTGATGTAGAATTGAAAAACGATAATGTTTTTTACGTACATCTCTATGGCTATTTGTAAACATTTTCGACGAATTGAACAATAACTGCAAAATTCAGCAATAAAAATTAAAAATCATTTTTATTCTACTCATATGTATAAAAATAATAATTTTTCCACTGTCTACTCTATATGAAAGTGACATTTTTTTTATTCTAGAGATGAAAATATTTTCATTTCTAGAAGCGAAAATGACAATGTCAAATTTATATTTTTAATAATGAATAGAAGAAACAATTTCATTTAATAGCTTGCGTATCTATTTTACCTACCATTGCAATGACTAAACAAACAATTAACAATTAACTGTAACATTTCATTTATAATTTAATTACATTTTATACGATTATTATGGATTCAGAAAGTGAATACTGTGAATCATGCACACATCCAAATATAATTGAAGCGGCACACTCTGCTTCCGACAACATTTTCCCGAATAAATGCCGGCAAAGGTATGAATTTATTTACAAGAAGTTCATCGATTGAAAAAATGATAACCAGATAAACTCTTTCTCGGACAACGTTCTTCTGGCTTCTATTGGTAAAATATCCAACGATTTAAAGCCATATACTGTGTGGAGTATGTAATCCATGTTACGCAATACAATTAACGTCAAACATATCGTGGATATTTCGAAATATGCTAAACTTCAAGCATTTCTAAAGCGAAGATCGACTTAGTTCAAAAGCAAAAACGATAAAGTTTTAACAACACAACAAATTCAGACATTTATTAATGATGCACCTGACGATAAATTCCTGTTTACAAAGGTAATTATTACATTGTTTAATGTTGTTAATGTGAAAATACATTTTAATCACTTTATATAGGTAACATTAATTATCAGCATTGCTGGAGCTTGCCGTTCACATAAGTTACGAGCTTTAGAAATAATTAATGTTCAAGATCTGAAACAGCTTTACTTGTAACTATACCTAATACAAAAACTCACACGCCACGTTTTTAACACGCTTTTATTAGCTTCACTTGTATGTTTGTTTGTTTGTTTGTTTGTAACCGACTCTTTGGACTCGATTTTGATACACTTTAAACGGACAAATTTAATTGAAACTTTGTACACTTACGAAGAACCGATAACTATACAATAATTTGATAAGTTTATATCATTATCCTGATCAGGATCGCCAGTCCTTTCCTCACGTATCCTCTGCGTGAGAGCAAGAGGCTTAATATTGTAAGTATATTCCGTGATTCTCAGTTCGGTCGTTGGCCGAGCGGGCAAGTCTTAGTCGACGCGAAACGACGGACTCCTCGGGCGTGAGTTCAAATCCCATGGCTGAAATAAAAAAATATTTTTTTTTCAGAAACATCTGTTGGATCGTAATATGTTATAATATCAGCATCAATAAGCAATATAAATATAGTTTAAAAAACTACAAAACACGCTTTCATAGCACATCAAACTAAAAAGTGAAAAATAAATATAGTTTAGAAAAACTAAAAAACACGCTTTTAAAGCACATCAAACAAAAAGTGAAAAATAATTATTAATATAAACTGAAAACAATAATGAACGAAAAATACTAGTATTATTGTGAAAAAAACGTGGGGCGCTTTGTGCCATATTTTTTCGTATATCGAGCAACCCACGCTTTTTTTCACAATAATACTAGTATTTTTCGTTCATTATTGTTTTCAGTTTATATTAATAATTATTTTTCACTTTTTAGTTTGATGTGCTTTAAAAGCGTGTTTTTTATTTTTTTTAAACTATATTTATTTTGCAATTACAGCCAGTTACTACATACAAAATTTATAAAAAGTTTATAGATCTTCGTCCATTAGAAATGAACAATACAACCTCCCAGTTCTTCGTCAAGTACCAAAATGGCAAGTGTATACAACAAGTGATTGGAACCAATAAATTTGGAATTGTTCCACAGCAAATTGCAGAATTTCTTAATTTGCCGGATGTTCAATTGTATACGGGCCATTTATTAAGAAGGTCTTCTACTACTGTTCTTGCAGATAGTGGAGCTAATTTAACAGAAATAAAACAACACGGAGGTTGAAAATCAAGCGCAATACATTAAAGATTCAATAAATAATAAAATATAACAAGGACAGAAATTATTCCAATCTCTTGAAAATACGTCTAAAATTGCAAATATGCCTGAAAATATAGTTAACTTTGATGTTGATAAATCAGCTTATAGTAACGAAATCAACAACCGAAAAATTACCTTCAACAAGTACCACAGAAGTTAGCACTGTTAATACAAATCCAACTATCAATAATTATAATAATTGTATTTTCCACATTTATAAAAAAAATAATAGCATTTTCTACTCAATATAAAAGACGTTTTTGTCACTACTTAATTAATTACATATACCTAATATGTATTTTCCAAGTAAGTGTTAAAAATAAATAAAGTTTTGTAAATTTTAATCCAATATTTTATTGCAATGTGGTGGAAAACATAGTATTTCCTACTCGAGATGAGGTACGTTTTTTTCATTCGTGAGTTTGCCGAACTCGCTTTGCTTTTGGGCAATTCCTCATCTCACGACAAAATCGTATTCTCATCCTTTGTTGTAAAATATACTATTTTTTTTTGTAAATCAAGAGTAAATATTATGAAAAGTGCTCCACATGTTGCCCATTTTGATTGACACACATTTATGCGTCTTTGGAATGAGGTTTCTACTATTCAGATAATTGCCGGAGTGATACTTCTAAAAGTATTTATTATCCTTTCCTTCAAATTTTGGATTGTTGTTGCTCTGATGTTTTTATGGGCATTATGTAACACGTTTATTATAAATACCTTGAATTATTTCAAGAAAAAAACTAATTTTTAATTTTTATTGCTGAATTTTGCAGTTATTGTTCAATAAAATGAAAATGGTCACAAATAGCCATAGAAATGTACATACAAAAAATTTTGTTTTTCAATCCTACATTAAATCGTCCAAAAACATAATTTGAAAAAAACTGAGAAAATTCAGTTCAAAAGGTTGTAAATATAAAAATCCTTTTTGGCCACATGATCTGTATACTTTTAGGAAGTGAAAATGACTAAGTGTCATCCCACAGATATCTCATAACCGGTACTAACATATTTTTACTTAAAATCGATAGTTGTGATTCTAGTGACATTTTTAATCTACATGTGTAAATGGTATAATTTCAACAAAAAAAATCATTACATCCAAGTGATTGGAACAAAATCAGTAATAATACAGGAATAAAAGGAAGCCACAAAGAGGTTTAAAAATTTTTTTTGATATACATGGCGTTTCATTAAAAAAAATGATACTTGACCCTGTAGAATCATCTTGGCTCACCTTGCATATTCGATAATTTCCGGTTATAGACTTTTTTATCTTGTTATGTTTTTAAATCAAGTTTCTAGCTATCATAGTACTCGAGATATCAAAGTTGGACGCACTATTGGTCCACCCTGTATAACTAATTTATTATTCAAAAAATTTTAGCTCTTATACATGGCAGCATGAATAAATTATTATAGATTTTTCTTTACAACTTCTCCTTATAACAAAGTAAGTTCAATGGTTGTTGTTTATTTGAAATTTGGAGAGTAAAGCAAAATTAAATTTATATTTCTCTGTGAGGACGATGCACATACAATTTATTAAATTGGCCACCGCTGCATTCATTGTTCCAGCTTGTTTTCCAGATTTACTTTGGAAACAGACCAAGTTAAGCGTTGCCAGTATAATTAATTTATAAAATAAAACGTCAAGAACGTTTAGTTTGAGCATGGAAACTTGAAAATCCTTGGGAAATATAAATTTTGCAGTAAACGACTAACCTGAAGTTGGGTTTTATTGATTATCTTTTATTTATTCAAGAACTTTGCCAATGTTAAAAAAATGTGCATACGGTTTTCTTTGAATCGTTTGCTTTAATGTTCAAAATAGAGAAATATTAATATTAATAATTTTGAAAATCTTGAACATAGTAAGCCGAGACGCAATAAATAGCAATTTTTCCTTCGCATTTTGTTAGGACTAATTAAAAGAATTTTTGAATATTTATGAGACTCCAATATAAGGCAGAAACTTTTGTAAAATTATATTTATAAAAGCATTGAAAAATATGTATAAATAATTAAGTTCAATTTATCATTGCCACCGGACTTTATAATTTTTTAATACAATAAAGAAGAAATTTGCATTCAGAACATCATTATATAATATTTTATTTTATCATACATTTTTCTCGGTTTTACTTTCTTATACCTAATATAAGGACGTATAGTAATCGTGATTTTTTTCGACCTCGACATTTTGATTTATATGTTTTGATCCCTCCTGAATCCATTCTGACTATTTTCCGAATGACGTCTGTCGGTGCGTGCGTTCGTGCATGCGTGCGTGCGTGTGTGTCTGTGTGACACATTAAATTTGGTGAATGTGGTACCACCAGAAGAGACACAATGAATGAAAGAAGAAAAAGGTGTAATTTCGGGAAAAAAAAATTAAAATTTTTATTGCATTTCTGGACGAATCTCGACGAATTATAATGAAAAAACATAACTTTATGGAAAAAATCTGTCTGTATGTCTGTAGTATCACAATACCAGCCACATTTTTTGAGATAAAGCTTTCAAATTTGGTACACATGTTCTAAAGTCCAAAGATAATGATAAATTCAATCATGAGCAAAATTGGCCAGCTGAAAAGGAGGTCCACGGGACTCAAACTTTTTTTATATTTGCCTTTACAAAAAAAATATGTTTTTGATGAAAGATGATGTCTACTATATCAAGCCAAAACAATATAATTTCCAATTACTTAAATAAAGCTGATGTAAACTTAATTTTTTTATATATTTGAACTGAATAAAATGGGGTTAGGCTAAATTTAACAGTTTGATATTTGAAATGTCTAATTTAGTTACAAAAAATGTCAATGTCAATAAGAAGAAATTAATTAAAATATATGACATGAATTATTATTGAGAGTATCGAATGACGCTGATAATTAATTTATTTAAAAATTTTAATGAAACATTTCAAGGTACGATATTAAAATTTAATTGGGGTAAGTGAATATTAAATAGAATGATTTTTTTAAATCAGGATGACATAATACTGGTATAAGAAAGTTATGTGCTGGCCACATTATATTGTTACAAACGAAAACCTAAAATTGTTTTAGTCTTATTTAAACATAAATTACTATTACGCCACTGGACTGTGTAGACTGATTAGATGAGCGTGGAATTGTACGAGAACGGCAGCGAATATTCTGGAATATTCTAGACCGCGTGAATTGATGTATATACAGCGTTCTTATCAGGAATTAGTGGTAACACGAAGAATTAAACTACTGGACAGTGTTTGAGGACTATCTTTGGACCGAAGAGTGACATTAAAGTGGATCTTCGATAAGTTTCTTGAACACCAGCTTTAGAAATAACTACAGATACGCTAACGATAACGTGTTGTAGACTTAAAACAAGACTTAATAGTGACATTTCGTAAATGTTCTAGAACATTCCATTGCACAGTTATTGGAGATAAGTGAATTTCGTCAACAGGAAAGTAATACAGACTCTAAATAAAACTTTTTAGTGCTACTTCGAGACTTTTCTGGAACATTCTATTATTAAAATAGACGTGATAACAACATTTTACGGGCTTTATAGTGTAACAAACTTTATTCTGAACTGATTTACGTGTCGTGAGTTAATGCCAAGAAAGAAAAAGACAGGAAGGAAAAGATGACTAAAGAGAAATGACTGAAGGCTTGGAAATAAGACGACAGGAAGAAAAAGAAGAACAAGAAAGAAAACGTCAAGAAGAAAAAGAAGAACAAGGAAGAAAAAGCAGGAGTAAGAGATGATTTGAGATAAATGATGGAAGGCCAGGAAATAAGACGATATGAAGAAAAAGAAGAACAAGAACAAAACGTCAGGAAGAATTAAGAAGAGTGTTTGAAGATCAAGAAAAGTGGCGACTCGAGGAAAGACATGACTTCAAAGGAAGCCTAAATCGACAGCAGGTATTCATGTTCTCCCTCACTAAAAATTTAAAGGAGATGTTATTGAATAAGTCTCTGAAGTCGCAGGGAAAGTATGTGAAGTCGAAGGACAAGTTAATGAAGTTAAAGAAGACGTCAGTGAAATTAAAGGAAATTTCAGTGAAGTTAAGGGAAAAGTTAGTGTCGTTGAAGGAGAAGTAGCCCGGCTCAAACAACAATTAAGAGAGAACGGTGAACAATTATTACTGTCGTCTGGTACCAGGTTACAACGCCCTTCCTTCGATAGTCAGGGTCCACGGTCAACATATAAGGGACAGTTCGAGGCAGCTGCACGTTTAAATAATTGAAGTGATGAGGAGAAAGCAACAGCGTTGGTATTAGCACTGAGGAGCCAAGCATTAGACCTTCTTCAAACAATTCCTGCAGTGCAGCAACAATACTTTAGCATTTTGACGTTAGAACTAAGATATGGCGACCAACATCACTCCCAAATATATCACGCTCAGCTAAACTCACGCAGACAACGGTGTGGAGAAAGTCTCCAGGAGTTCGAGGCTGCTGTTGAGAGATTAGCCCATTTAGCATATCCTGATGCGTCAATGGAGTTTCAGCAACAGTTGACAATTGGAACGTTTATTGATGAAATAAGGGACCTAGAGGTTAGACAAATTCTTAAGTTTGCCAGGCACAAGCGAAGTAGTGAGGCTCCAGTACATGCACTTGAGATTGAGGCTGCCTATGAGGATACCACACAATCAGACCAGAGAGTGTGAGCCATGGCTGTACAAGAGACCCCGGCAGATAAAACCATGCAAGTCATGTTGATCGCATAACTATTAACAAAGATGAATTCCCAGATGAGACGAGAACAACAAAACCCAAATGGAGGCATCCGCTCTTATAAGTGTGGCAAATTGGTCCATATTAAGAGGAACTGTAATGAGATCAACAATCAAGATGTAATGTCCGAAGTACAAAAGACAATGCAACTACTGATAAACTTAAATCTGTGTAAACTCGAATTTTCAGCCGAGACAAAACCAACAGCAAAGTAGTGTGAGATAGAATGGAGGAGGCATGCGTTGTTATAAGTGCGGCGGAGTGGGCCATATTCAGAGTAACTGTCATCAGCGCAGCCCTGAGAGGGTAAATGTCGCAGTAATGGAGGAACCGTAGGAAAACTGACGAGCTGGTACTTCGGGGAATATGTTGGTTAATAAAAAGTCAGATGGCATTTACAAAAGACCATGCCAAAAAATTGCAAGTTTTGGCACCATGAGGAAAAACAGCAAAATATACAAATACTGAATACCGTTAAGATTGATGTTCCAGATGGAAAGAAAGAGGAACCCGATCCGATTGAAAGGACATTTCAAATAAATCAGTGTCAAAAGGGGATTTTACAGTTGGTTAGGATATTGCCTTGCTCGAGAAGGAGGTCTTTTTGAGCCATCTAATTTGAATTATTTATTTATTAATCTAGGTATTATTTTATTTTTTTAGAGTTGGTAGTATTTTTCTTTATTATTTAAGAAAATACTAATTTATGTTTTTAGAATTACTTTTTGTTTTGAAAAAAAAATATTTAATATGTGTTGTTCTGATATTTTTCATAATTTTAATATTTTACTACGTATGACGTCTCGGAAGAAACACTGAAATTGTGAAACATTCAGATAATTGTAGTAAATACGTTAATATACAAAGATTTCTTTAGATGAACGAGCAACACTTTCCACCGCGGCTTTAGCGATACTGATATCTGCTGTCTCATATGCTCCTCGCAGCAATCTCCCAGATTCAATCGGTAACTTTCGCTCGGACCTCGATCTGTACATATCCACCTATCCATGGTCTAGAACTTTTCTGAATATTCCTGACCCTTCACGTACAATTCTAGAACCTTATTTATAAACCCAGACTAATTTGGCTATTTAATTTAAGCTTTAGCACAGTTAGCGCTATCTCTGGGCACATTTTGGAATTATTAGCCTACATAGCTCATGGGCGTAACATTATTTATTGTAGTGTAGAGCAATAATAAATGAGTAACAGTACAGTTAAAATTATGAAAATATTTTAATAATATAAATTTAACCATGCAAATATTTCCTAACAAATTGTTGCAATATCAGGTTATATTTTATTTACAAACACATATTTCGTTCCGATTTAATTTTCAAATCAAACAAAAGTTATTTTTTTGAAAAACATGATAATTGACGTTTACTTTCCTATATCTAATCACAAAATTCAAAAAAATTTAGAATGTCGAATTATTTTGTCGGAATTCTTTATTTAACTATAACTTGGTCATGCCAGAAGAAATACTGTAATATTTTATAGTGTACTGTAATATAAGTTGTTCCCTCTAAAATTAACTGGAAAATGCCGCATCTAAGTTATACCAACGAAGATTATTTGCTTAGATTTATATGTATAAAACTTTAAGCAGTTGCTTAAAAGCAACTACTGTAAATCCAAGTCAAAGGTTTTTCATAATAAATTCTAGCATTTGCCAATGATCCTATGAATAAAGTTAGTAGGTAACTGATTTTCTCAATAAGCGATTGTTTATAAATATTTTAGTTAGTTCGACCCCCATCTTTAAAGAACCTAATTTTGTATTTTATTTCGTTTTCTTGAATTTTAGTTATGGTAGCATTAATAAATATTTATAAAACAAAATTTTACAATGTTCTAAGGGAATACAGAGAGGATGATTATCGAACACTATCCTAATTGAGTCGAGTGGATGGCAAACTATTTTTTTTGGTGGAAAATAACAAAACAATGTGGATAAAATACAAACTAACTTTCCTTCGAGTAAGACTTTAGTTTACCAGCGAGCATGTCGATTGAAATTTGAATGATTGTGAATATGTTTTTTGTACAGACGAGGTTTTGTCTATCCTCGATCGAAGTCCACGGGTATTTCAACGAATTAATGAAGTTACGTTCAATGTAAAATTCGACAAACCACATGGTGGAAGTTCAGTGATGATCTGGAGAAGAATTTGCTTCATAAAGATTTAGGTCAATTGACAATTGTCGATTGACGAAAGTGCTAGGCCCTACACTACTCGTATAATATGGAATTATTTAAATAAGGTTGCAATTGAGGTTGTCGAATGGCCAGCGTACAGTCCAGATCGTACTTCATTAAAAATTTTTGAGATGTTCTTGGCAAGCCATTAAAAAGTTTTTAACACCAACTATCCCCAATAAAATTGAAAAACGTTTGGTAGAAATATGGAGCAACAGCAACATGGACCAAATAAGACAATAATGCGTAGTAATTCGATGTAAATGTTACATATTGTTTATTATTAAACTTATTTCCATAAAGTATTTTAATTGTGTTAATATTCAAGTAATAAAAAAATCCCTAGTACGCTCTACAACCTCAGTAAATGAGGTTGTAGAGCGTACTAGGGATCTTATCGGTGTGTTAAAAAAATATGAACATATTATTTAAAACAATATTTTAATTACATAATTCAAATATGAACATTTGTCATTTTTATTTTGGCATTTTAAATTGACAGATTGATTGTAACTTTTGTAACAACAATGACATTCATGAGGTCTAACCTGACACATATAAGCTCATTCTTTTATATATTTTTAAAAAATTGACTATTTGTTTCATACTAAGCAATTCTAGAAAAAATAATATATTTTTAGTCGTTTAAAACTATTATTAAAAAAATTAACCGCAGTTATTGTCCACTTTAACAAAACTCAAGTTTTTAATATACACCAATGAACAGAAAATCTAATTCAAAATAATTGTCGCTTTGTTTCAACAATAGTAATTCTATTATTACCACATTTGTTAATTTACTGGTATTAGATGTTCCGCTAGTTGGCGGCTTTAACATGAATATTAAAATTAAGCTGTGACCAGTAATAATTTGGGACTAGTTATTTGCACAATATGTCGCTTTGCAGAGAGAATTATAATGCTATTAGCACCAAAATTCTTGGCGCTCCACGTAATTAATTAACACGAATATTCTATTTAAAATTAGAAATGAGCATCTGAAGGGTGTAGTAGTAATCATTTGCCAGTTAATATAATAAGAGCCTTTAATCAATATATCTACATTGTTGTACTAGGCAAAAAGGGCGTATCTAATTTTTTAAAAAATTTGGCTACTGTCATAATAACAATCACAGGGCACTTTTTATGAATACTCTAAAGGTTTGAATGAGTTAAACACGTTAACCTTTTATGAATTAAAAACGGTAATAAAAATTGTTATATGTGCAATCTAAATTATACTTCGCCTCGCCTTCAAGATCATTTACTCTGTAGTACCCCTACTATGGTCTAGATGTCACACTAATTCAAAGACAAGCGGAAAATGCCTGCCGGTACAACCGTAATCTTCCCCCAAACACATACTCATTCTTTACTAGTGATGTTTGCCATACCTCTCATCTGCAAAATTGTGTGTTTTAGTTTAGTATTTGTGTTCTGAAAATGGGCAAGCATAAAAGGAGTCGTGACCATTCGAGATCCCCGGACCGTCGCCATACCTCAAGGTCAGTAGTCCAGGATAAGCTCGACGAGCTAATATCTTTGTTAAAACCATCCAAGCGTTGCCGCCTTTTGTCTGTTTCCGATTCGACTGGGCACAGCGACATTGACAATAGGCAACCAACAGTACATCAGAAGCCTATAGCGGGTTGCAGCACTGAATCGACAAGCCACTACGCCGCATGCAGTTTTAATGAGCGTCAACCAGCTTTACACCGCCCGGGTGTAGCAGGTTCCAGTGCCACTGCAGATTTCCCGTTAGAATTAGATTCTGGACGGAATTCGCCTGTTGATCACGAGGATCCAATTGATTTGGAACCAGTTGTAGATGTGAATACACAAGAAGAATCTCCTCTGGCCTCATTTCAACATAGTTTAACAGCAGGTTGGTACCGTTGCCTTCTCTTTTAAAATCCGTTTGACGGAAATGAATGATTATTCATTGCTGCACTTTGTCGTGTTTCATACTTATGGTAATTGGATAATTCGTTTGACGAATTTAGGATTTACCAATGCTGACCCATTTGTATGGGGTCCAGGGGCCATACGTCCATTTGATGGACTTGCTCCTTTTTGTAATGTTTACAAATTTAGCTTTAAAGTTGGGCTATAACTATACCTATTGCTAATCCCTTCCTATTTCCTTATAGGAGAGAAACAACAGGAACTGACACTCGATCCAGATACGTTGCGTCTTTTGGGTGATGAAGAAGGCACTGTGGCGAATACTTCCCGCCTATCCATGTGGGATTGGTACCCATCTGGTCAGGCATTTTGAAGGCTGGCCTGAAGGACGAGATACGTGATAGCCTTATTACACGATATCCGATTGCAGAAAATTGTCCCACGATGGCACCTCCCAGGATGAATTTGGAGGTAAAAGCGGTTGTGAATGAAGCCGCTGTCAAAAGGGACGCTCATTTTTCAACCATACAGGCCATGTTAGGAGCTAATTTGTCGGCCTTGGGCCAATCATTAACTGCTATTCTTGGTAATGCACTCCAGGAGGAAGGTAAGGCTCGGTTGCTGGCATCAATAGGAGATGCGGCTAGGTTGATAGCCGGTGTCCACCAACAACAATCACAGGCACGGCGAGCAATTTTGAGAGCTCAGCTCAACAAGAGTTTGGCTGATACATTGTCTGAGGCCCAGGAGACGATGGTTGGCTATTTGGAGAAAACCTATCTGAGAGAATTCAGTCAGCCAAGGCCCTCGATAGAACGGCGGCTTACCTAAGAAAAGCTAAGGAGTCCACAAAGCCTAAGGTAGGAAATACCTCTTCCAAGGTCAAGACCTTCTCGGGAAACTTGATGGGTCCGTCTCGGCTACAGTACCGAGCACCGCGACAGGGCGGACCAAAGGAGACGGTGCTACAGAAATATCCACGACAGAGGCCGCAGCCATCGACCGACAGGAGGACGGAATACAGGCGTCGACAATGAATAATGTAAGGGCTTATGCAGGTAGACTTTGTCACTTTTCTAGGACATGGGGTCAGATCACATCTGTCCAATAGTTTTATCATGGATTCAAGGTTATAAATTGCCCTGTACTAGAGAGGCTGTGCAACAGTTTTCTCTTCCAGTATCTAACTGGTCTGATTCAGAATTTGAGAGTCTAAAGACTTCCATTAATGATTTGTTAGCTATAGTAGCAGTTTCAAAATGTCTGCCATGCAAGGGACAGTTTATTTCTAGTATATTTTTAGTTCCAAAACCGGATGGGTCTTTGCGTTTTATACTTAATTTGAAAAGGTTAAACACATTTATAGACCCACAGCATTTTAAGTTGGAGGATAAAAACACGGTGGTACGCTTGCTGCAACCGGGTTATTATATGGCAAAGTAGATTTGAAAAATGCATATTTTCTTGTGCCTATCCATTCGGCTTATAAAAAATATTTAAGGTTCCTTTTTCAAGGGCAGTTATTTCAGTTTAATTGCTTGTGCTTTGGCCTCAACGTTGCCCCCTTCGTTTTTACAAAGATCATAAAACCCGTTGTTACAAACCTGAGAGCTCGGGGTTTTCTTTCCGTGGCTTATCTGGACGATTTTTTACTTTTGGGTAGGAATAGAAGTGAATGTTTGGAAAATGTCCGAGCTACTATTTCTCTACTGGAAAGGTTAGGTTTTATCATTAATTATGATAAAAGCTGCCTTATTCCATCAACCAAAATGGAATATTTGGGTTTTATCTTTGATTCTTCATCATTGACGGTGGGTATCCCACCTAGTAAAGAGGTCCGAGTTATTAAATTAGTGTCGGAATTTATCCAGAGATTTTCTTCTTCCATAAGAGATTTTGCACACCTGATTGGGATTTTGGTTTTCGGTATGTCCAGCAACACAGTGCGGCTGGGTATACACAAAACAATTAGAAAGAGTTAAGTTTCTAGCATTACAAGATTCAAGTGGCAATTTTGATGCACAAATGTCCATCCCCTCTTGGGTAAAAGATGATTTATGGTGGTGGAAATCACATATTGTTAATACGGTATCTCCCATTAGAAAATTTTCATTTACTAGGACCATTTTCACAGATTCTTCCCTGACGGGGTGGGGAGCAGTTTGTGGCTCAGTTAAAACCAATGGTAGCTGGTCTTTCGAGGAAAAGGGTTTTCATATAAATGTTCTAGAGTTGCTGGCAATTTTCTTTGGGCTCAGATGTTTTGCAAAAGATCTTTCGGGTTGTGAAATTTTACTGCGGGTCGACAATACAACCGCTATCTTTTATGTCAATCGCATGGGTGGAATTCAATGTCCACAACTAAACGACACAGCACGAAAAATTTGGAATTGGTGCGAAAAACGCAAACTTTGGATATTCGCCTCCGAGAATGTCCACGCTGATAGGGAGTCAAGGAAACTTCCTTGTGAAACAGAGTGATCCCTTTCCTCTAAAGCATTCCAGGATATAATGTCGGTTTCGGGTTCTCCAGAGATCAACTTATTTGCTAGTCGTTGTAATAGAAAATGTGATAAATTTGTCTCATGGATCCCAGATCCTGATTCGGTCGCAGTAGACGCATTTACTCTATGTTGGAGGCAATTTTTCTTCTATGCATTTCTACCTTTTACACTTATACTAATGGTTCATCAGAAGATTGTTAACGATAGAGCAGAGGGTATCCTGGTAGTGCCCTTTTGGCCTTCCCAGCCTTGGCTTCCTTTTTTCGTCTATGCTTGTTAAAGAGCCAGTGGTGCTGCAACCTGATATTAATCTATTATCTCTTCCCAACAGATCGCACCCACTTTGGCAAGATCTTATCCTGGTGGCAGGGCTCTTGTCCGGGAGGCGTTCCATTCCAGAGGGATTTCTTTTGCTTCAGTAGACATAATGTTGTCGTCAGTGGGGACCTCTACATGGAGGCAATATGACAGCGCCTTGAGAAGATGGTGGGAGTTCTGCAGAACTGAGGATCTCAATCCTTTGGTGGTCGATGTGTCATCAGTTTTGCAGTTCCTTACAGAGTGGTTTGATAAAGGAGCCTTTTATGGCACTCTCAACAGTGCTAGATCGGCGGTTGCTTTATTAGCTTCTTCGGGGATTTCGGATGATTATAGAATGCGTAGGTTTTTTAAAGGGATTTCTAAATTGAGACCGTTGGCACCAAAATACGGCTATACATGGGATCCTACGATCGTATTGGAGTACCTACGCTCCTTGGGTGCTAACAGCTCCCTGGGTTTGGACATGTTGGCTTCAAAGTTAGCTACCCTACTGGCCTTGACCACGGCGCAGCACATTCAAACCTTGTCATTAATCCAAATTCAAAATATAGAGGAAGGATGTGATGGCATTAATATCAAAATCCCGTAAAAACCTCTAGAAAAGGTGCTTTCCAGCAATCTCTCTTTTTACCATACTTCACTAACGATTCAGTTCTCTGTGTGGCATCCACATTAAGGCAGCATTTGTTGATGACAGCGAATTTTCGGCCTACCTCGACTGACAGACTTTTTATAATCAGCAAAAAGCCATATCGTCAAGCTTCGACTCAGACATTAAGTCGATGGATACAACACATTTTAAAAAATAGTGGTCTGGATACCTCTAAGTTTTCGGCGTATAGTACACGTCATGCTGCGGTGTCTAAAGCACATAGGAAAGGTGTTCCAATAGACGTTATTCGTAGAGCATCGGGGTGGTCCGAAAAATCAAACACCTTTGCTCGTTTTTACAATCGTCCGGTAATATCTTCAACTCAAAGTAGTTTAGCGGAAGCTATTATAAGTATATGAATTCGATTCCTCTTTTGGATGCTTAGAATTATATTCTTTTAGTTAATGTAAATTACTTGTTATACCTATGTGCTTAGGTTCGAATTTAATATGTTATAGCGGCTTTGTTCTTTAATATATGGATTATCTTAATGTATGTTTATGTTATGGGTAGATTACCCTTCATGATTGCTGAATAAATACCAAGTTCTTTATTCCTAACTTACTGGGTCGCAACTTGCTTTCAACATCTACAGAGTAAATGATCTTGAAGGCGAGGCGAAGTATAATTATAAGATCAAACGAACTTACCTTAAGTGAAGTTCGATCTTAATTATACGAAGCCTCGCCTGAAAAGATCAGTCCCACCCTTTTTTCCCCTTTAGTCTTTCAGTCTTTAACCCGTTTGGAGTTGCGACACCTGTGGGCTTTCAAGAATGAGTATGGGTTTGGGGGAAGGTTACGGTTGTACCGGCAGGCATTTTCCGCTTGTCTTTGAATTAGTGTGACATCTAGACCATAGTAGGGGTACTACAGAGTAAATGATCTTTTCAGGCGAGGCTTCGTATAATTAAGATCGAACTTCACTTAAGGTAAGTTCGTTTGATCTTATAATTATATTTATTAAGCATGACATGGTACCTATCATTACTAAGCAAAATTGTCGAATCTGCAATGTAAAAGATAGTTACCACTTTTTGTCTTGATATGTTAAGAGGGCGAAAGTCGTAGATAAATTGTATCTTCTGTTTGGTGTGAAGATATGATGAAGAGGAAGAAAGAGAACATTGTTTCTATAAACTGTTATTTCCATTCTTGAACATTTTGGATGTATGTGACTATGAAAAACTAAGGCCGGCGACATATCAGCGACGTTATCATATATTTTAATGAAAGGCAGAGGTGTTAAGTTGTATTTCTTATGTTAATTCTTAACATTGTAGCGATCATAAAGAGAAAAATAGTGGAATAATACTTTGTGTGCGAGGCATTGCAAGAGAAGAAGTATTGTGCAAATTTTAGTAATCTATAGAAGGGCCCTAATATTAAAGTATATAAAGTATAGGATAACCAAATTCCATCTTCCTTAATAATGTTAGGACACTTAAAACAGTGGTCTTCTAAAAAGATCATATCTGCTATATCAGTTACACTAGAACTTCCAAATTTGAATCAATCCTAGATAAAATGCCACTTGAGGGCGTGACCATACAAAATTTACATTAGATGTACAACAGATGGTTACTTGGATATAAAAGAAATTGGAAAGATTTTTCAACTTTGGTGTTTAATATTTTGTCTTTTAAGAATATATTTTCCATAATCATATGCGTAGGCCATAAAACACATAAACTATTAAAGTTGTACGTAAAAATGTTAATAAGTTTCCTGTTAAAACAGAAAACAACTTATAATTAGAAATAATTGCACAGGAAATTGATAATACCTGTATAAATATATTTTTTACTATATGTCCATTAATCAGTAAGTATATTATGTAATACACATTTAGGTTTGTTTCGCCAAAAACTTGAAAATTGATTTAAATGTGTTAAAGGACTTTCTGCGCTGTGCAGTTTGACGCTTAAGCCACATGAGAATTTGATATTATGCAGCATATCACAAGTTACATCAATCGTAGGCTATGATGTGATTACTTCGTCTTTGGTTCAGAAGTTATGAGTTTGAATTTGATGGTCAAATTTAGTAGATCACTTCAATTATTGATATTCAGTGTAGTTGAAATTTATTAAACGAGGAAAATTTCAATATGTCTTTTTTACTGCTAATAACAATTTATCTGAAGTAAGATGTGCAGAATATTAGATGTAGTTATCGACAATAACTAGGTTTATTGATTATGTTGTAACAGAATGATTTTTCCGATAACAATTTTCGGATGTAATAAGACTTAATTTGGTTCATCTTTCACAATGGTACACCCTGTACACTATAACTCGTATGAATGTTTCTGTTAAAACCGTTTTGAACCAGAATTCAAGTTCTTCTAGAAGTTCAGTATGTGGAATAATAATAATTATTTACTAAACGTAATTGTTTCAAACCGGTTCATTTTTATGGTAATCTTAAGTTTTTTATTATCTCAATGTTAAAGCACTTATTGTGTTTTTACTAAACAGCCGCCAAGTAAGACGTTGAAAATTGAATTTAATTTAGTTTAATTCAAAGCCAAGTTGAGAGTAGTTGTTAATGAAAAAAGAGTACGCCTCTATTTTTATTTAAATAATTTATTGTTGGATTTATCGTAAAATACTAATTCATGATCGATTTTAAAGATTTCTTTTTGTAAATATATTTCTAAAATTACGAGAAAGCGATTCCCGGCGTCGGAATATTTTATAAACGTTTGTTTATGTTAAATAACGCAGGGAATTTGTTTATGCACAGTACACCAAGCTTGCTTGGAACACATTTAAGTCGCGCGCAATTTGTTTAGAACCTTTTGAAACACGTAGGTACGTGACTTTCGTGTTGGGGGACCTGTGAATAAAACCGCACGCACCAGCCAATAATAGCTTCTTCTGACAACTGGTCAGACACTCCAACCGTACCGTACAAGCAGCTCCCGAACTTCAGTGTGCTCCGACGAATCCTCCAGTGGTAAGAATTCTTTTTCACAATTTTATTGCTTTATTGTTTATTTTGGTGCATTTCCGTCATTTACCGTTTGCTATATTCTCTTCTCCGGTAATTGTCTACAAATATCCGGAAAATATCGTGGTTAATCAAATAAATCCAGATTATCTATTTTAACTACGAAAATATCGGGATTTCATTAGTAGATACCGCACGAGTGAGGTTTTTCTCTCGATTCGTGAAAGGAATCTCACCGTGCCCGGGAAGTAATACATGATCGTTCTGTTCAGCGCGTGTAAGGTTTTTCTCTAGAACTATGAAAGGAACTTTACCGTGCCCCGCGGCGTAATTGTCAATCCGTAGCCACTGTATCTGAGTGATGAAACAAGAAGGCTCGCAGATAAATTTGATAACTACTCGTTGTATCGATACCTAGTGCGAAAATACGCTTTAACTCCGCCTGCATATCTCTGGCCTAGTCAGCTCAAGGAACAGTGTGCCTTAAAGATGCGAATTAGTAAATTGGAGCCTGGTGCTATATTACGAGGTCAGTATCAAGCATATCCAGATTTCATTAGTAGATTCAGCGAGAGTGAGGTTTTTCTCTAGAACTGTGAAAGGAACCTCGCCGTGCCGTGGGAAACATTCCGTATATAAATTTTGCACCCGGGTCGTTTCTATTGGTCGGTTGTATCACTCGACCTTGTTAGAACCAATAGACGGCGAGGTGCGAAATTTGCATGTGGAATGTTTACTTTGCTGCTGGCCGCTTTATTAAGTATTAAGGCAAATTAATACATGTGGATTGTATATTTTGATTGTTTTTTTGTAACAAAGTACTTTTTGCATGATCTAAATTTGTATATTCTCTTATGCTTTGTAACTTAATAGCACTCCATACAGGGATTTCGCACTGAATAACATGTCATATATCATTTTCGCACCTCGCCGTTTATTATAGATATAACTCACCTTCACATACTTGTCTTTATTGTATCTTTAGTCGTATGTTTAATGGAAATTTTAATTTTTGTTTCACAATTTTTTGACTTTCCTTTTCTGCTAGAGTTATCAGGTACTCTTTGAGAACCCGAGTGGTGGCATATGTATTCTTTGCTGTAACAATATCGAATTTTAAGGATATCATCATCCAGTAAAATTATTGTACATTTTACCTACATACGTAATGAGGAGTATTTATTTTAGTTGATTTAACTCTCCAGCTGGAAGAGGTTATTTTTTGATAATATATCATCCACTTAATTATATCACTTTTACTCACAATATCTGCACGATATTGGTTCTTATTTACCTCAATTTGTAACAGGCGCACCTACAACATTCCATATCTGGATTTGGCACCGAATCGCATTGCGTATGTGTATTTGGCACTTTGCTGCCTATTGCCTGGAGATTTTAAACCAACCAATAGAAACGACCCGGGTGCCAAATTCATATACGGAATGTTTAAATGCCAACGGTCTGTTCAGTACGAGAAAAGTTTTCTCTAGAACTGTAAAAGGAACCTCACCGTGCCGCGTGGCGTAATATCGTAACCATATCGTTTGATTTTTGTATTCACTAGAGACATAAGTCCCTTTTCTACAGATATAACACATCCACAAGTAGCCCGTCATATATACCGTCTGTCTCTGGATTGACATCCTCCCGTTGTGGCACGCCTACAATCCGTAACCACTAGCACCTGGATAGTTCTGCACCGCCCGTCTGCTGTAATTCCACCTTAAGCACCAGCGACCATAGAATCACTACCCGCTTGCCATAGACTCTGTAACCGTAGATTGCTTTCATAACTGATTGTAGTAATTATTTTGATATTGCCTGCTTATAAGTAAATACCGTAAACATAGTCTCCCAAACTCACCGTATCATAAACCTCTGGCTTGGTTCCTAGGCTGTATTGTTTGTAGATAAAAACTAGTATTTACATTATTTCTTTATTGTTCTCCTTTAATATAGTTGTATTTGTATTTTTTTCTGTGTATTTGGTTTTTTCCTTCTATGAATTCAATCATGAATAAATAGAATAAGTACCGTTTGCATTCTGACTCTTATTTAAAGGCAAAGGTATAAGCAATAAAGTTTATTTGAACACCGAAAATCACTTTCGGCAGGTAAGGTATGTTGTAAGGTGAAGTTGTCCATTGCTACGCAAATGACAACCACACACACAGACCGCCTGGCATTCCGTTTCTTCACCGAGTTACCCTAGCTTCTATCGCACCGCTGCTGATAGGATAAAGTGATGTTCTTACACTTTAAAACAGGAACTGGCGCTTGAGACCGTTACCGAATTAAAAAAGTTCAAAAATACAGCTACTGTACTGAAGCCTGCCAAAGTGACACAACACCCACGCAAAATAAGCATTTTAGTAGTGGGTGGGTAAGCACGTCACAATGTTAAAATTTTCAAGTGTTCCTATTATTTTTTTTTTATATAATTGTTAATACTCTCTTGGATCTGCTTGTCATTCTTTGTTTTGCTCATATTCGATTTATACTATCATATGGAGTAACTCATCACTAATTCTGGAAATTTGGCTTAATTCCAGTGGCGTTACAGTAGGTAGTGGTATAAAATAACTAACTTTCTTAAAGGTACTAAAACAGACTTACTCTTGTTTTATTTCATCCAAAATAAAGGTTGAGACCATCCAAACGTCTGCATTATTAAGATGCCTTCTACAGTGGTCTCCTTTCAACATGTACGCTTCTTTGTGAATATCACACGTTATCAACTATTTCAAAGGAAGGAACTAACCCAAGATACACAAATACGTTGAAAATACGTTCAACATTTTACCATGACCGTACACGCTTTCCATGTCGACGTGTCCGCTGTAATCAACTTAATTTTCAACAGGTTGTCGTTGAAGTCACGTCGATAAATACACGTTTTCCTAACGCTGAAATTAAGCTAAAATGGCTCCATCTGACTATAAATAAACGTACAAAGCACGCTTGGGAAGAAATGCACTTTAAACGTAAAATTTTAAATTTTTTTAAGACATAATTCATGACATACTCAACGTCGAATTTAGTCAAAATGGGGCATTCAGCGTAAATATTAAGTAAAAAAATCACATGTACGACATTTCCCCATCAAACATGATAATATACTTAAAAAGGACGTCACTTTCTTACGAGAGACGTAGTCTAATGTGACGTAAATGACATTTTTAGACATTATTTACAATTCCCGAAGAACACTTAGAGGTGTAAATACATCGTGTCTCAAGATATCCTGTAATATGTATTTTGTACATATGCGTACATCCCTACGCAGACCAATCTACCAGTTTGACCAATGAGTCATGTGGGCACGTGAGTAACATACTTCTGGCCTCGCTCCGCCTCAAGCGTCCCAGCCTGCTGTAAAGGCTGAAATTTTAAAATTATTACAACACATGACACTCCTTAAACACACGTTATTGGTCCTTTCAATGTACCATAATTCAGTATTTTGTGCCAAGTTACTTTATTGCACAATAACGCACGTACTAATCATGCCCAATTTGCAAAAGGTCTTAAAACACGGTGTATATGTGACATATTTTGCTTCTAGTTTATACTTTTTATTTATATTATTTATATGTACATATTGGGATTTATTTGGCTTATGGCGCCAAATTAAATACACAGAATCAATACCTCACTATGCATGGTATAAACGTTACATAATAATAGTCTGTGTAAAAATACAATGTCTGTTGTATAGGTATTGTGAGCTCATAGCAACACCATAAACCTCTTATCAGGATTATCTGTATATTGATTGTATACACCTACATTCAGTATACATAAACTTATAGTCATCGTAAGTGGATGAAACTGAAGTAACGCCATCTGTGTATGAGATACTTGTTCTAACATCTTGTAGATAATATACAAAAGTAGAACGTACTTATTGATTACCAATTTTCGACATCGTAGGTGTCAGATATTTACATAAGTGAACGCACACGTCATTTTCACATGTATTTATTGATCGGTGACGTCTCCGACCAATCTGTATAAAAAATTACGTGAATATGACGTCATGCCTAACACGACTGTTAGCTGGGTCCAGATGCACACGTGTAATTGACATCATATTGAAAGGTTGGATAAAAAAGTCTTGTGAAAACATCGTGGTTTCGGTTCTGTGTTAAATAAGTTTTACCAACGTTTAATTTTTGCAGTTAGTCAATATTCATCATAAACATAACGTGAAAAAAAGTCACTTATATGACACTTCCGAATACATAATTGATTATTATTTCACTGCGTTGTACCTTTTTTTACATTATAAAAAATAAGTATTTTCAACGTAAATGTTTTAACATTAAAAAATGACCATAATTCAATGTTGAGAGTATGTTGAAAATTTTTACGAGTATTGTTTTACCTCATTTCAACTGTGTATTTATTACAAAAGATGTGTTTTCAACCACTTCGTCATTTCAACTTTGAATATACGTCCGTGTATCTCATAGGAAAGAGGTAGAACTATCTTGCAATTGGTTAATAGCATTTGCTAATATACTGTAGTTCTCTTGTATAGTGCAGAAATCTTCTACAACTTGTGGAGTTTTAAACTGCTGTTTACTTTTCTTGATAGGTTTGGACTCCTTTGGATTGAATTTGAAAACTACAGATTTAATTGCATGGGAATGTTTATTATAATGAAAAACAGGTTTCAGCGAAGTTCTCTATCATGTTAATATCGGTTGTGGAGGTTTAGGAATTCCTGGGTACGATTTGTGAAATTCTTCATTGCGTTGTGGATATTTAAAAAAAAAACATTCTTGTATTTACTATTAATTTGTCGACAAACTGATAACTGCTTCGAACATTTTATGCCACACGGTGAATGGTATGAAGTTAACAGGTTATGTGCAATAAATTTGCATAAGACTGACATTGAAATATTATTCTTATGTATGCAAAATTGTTCAAGAGCTTGCATTACTAGCTGTTGAATTGCTTCAGCGTTGTATTTTTTTTGTAATCTTTTTACTTGCTATTAAATATAGCATTGTTACCTGATTTGGTGTTAAAGTGCATACTAAAATATTACCCACCTTGTTGTTTTTGTATTCGCACTTTCCATCAACAATAATCCACGTAACCCTGATCGTATGTTATTCTCGATTTGTTCCTTTACATGAGGAATATTACGTCGTAGAATTCCCTCGTAAAGTAGTGGCCACTTAGGTACATATTTTTTCCAAAATAACCCGAAAATGTTCGTTGTTAGTAGATACAGTGGAATGCTACACATATTCAATATAAAATTGAGATCATGCAGAAATATCCTGTAAAAAACTTACAGCTGGCAATTTTTTATATGATGTTTGCATTGAATATTACTTTTACAATTACAGGAATTCCATTCCACCAAATTCGTCTTAAACACAAATCACTGTATTACTTCTCCATCAAAACTCCCGGTCGGCGTGACTTTTACAATCGTATATCACCAACACACACCATCAAATAATTAACACCTTTAGACTATTCTGCTTACGCGGTACTCGTGCTATTTTAGCTTTACTCATTAGGCTTTATTCATATATTTTTTTGAAGACAAAAAAAGTTAGAATTAATCGGTACATCCTAATAGTGGTAAGAATAACTGGGACTATACCTTTTTCATCATTTTAATTACTTTTAGTGCATTAAAAATGCACACTAAAGTTATGACAATTAAATTGTCATGATTATAACACAATGGTTTATAATTTTCTTAAATCAAAACTTGAAAATCAGTAAATATAATGCGATATTCTGGCGAAGGAGCCGGGAACAAATACATTATACCGTGCATTCATTTTAAAATATTATGTAGGGAAGCGTTCGGTTTATGCAGTCCCTAAATATAAAAACACAGCAAAGTATCTATAAGCGCTAAAAGGTAATTAATTAATTTTTTTAAATGTGTATATATTACACATACATACTATAAGTTATTACAAATTCCGATCACATTTTTAAATAAAAATCACATCATGACTAAAATCAAAATGTCGAAAGGATTAAACATTTTACTTGTAAATTCAGCAAACATTTGTTAAATATGTACCTTTATGGTATTACCTATCGTCAATATCAGATTAAAGATAAAAAGTTAGTGAGTTTAGAGGTTGCAAGATGCTGTCATCTATTTTTGCAAATATTTTTATACATTCTTCATCTTCTTAATTATTATTTATTTTAAAACCGTGACTGTGAGGAATTATCAAAATAAAATAACTATTAATTTTACAAGGAATGTTACACCTGTTTAGTTAATATACAGTTTTTAAATTTAAAACAAATAAAAAATCAAAAGTTTCTTATATTAAGTCGCCTATAGATGTTACAGAACATCGTAATATAATCGCGTTGTGAAACATAGTCTGATGATACGATGTAATGTTACACGACAAATGTCAATCCAGCTTCGAATATCGATTGAGCTATTTTTTTAAACCGATATTGTTTCTTTTCATTTATATTTCACGTGAATTTATCTTTTATCTCTTTATCTATTTTTAACTATAATAATATTATAAACAATATTTTTATAAAAAAATTTATGTTTGAAAACTTTGTCCATTTGATTTCTTATGGTTAAAACAGTTACACATGCACCGAGCGCCATTCGATATAGATAATACAACGCACGAAGAAAGAGACATGAAAATTAAAATTCAATATAACACATGAAATGCGGAATATTGTTTAACACAAAAAAAAAACAGCCAATAAAAATAAAGTTAGAAAGTATAATGTGGTGCCAAGCAAAAAAATTGTGTATAAATGTGAAATTAAGTGCAAAAAATGATAATGTTTAGTTACAAACATTTACAATTTTAATTTTTTTTATTGCTTTTTATTTGCATACATATCTCAAATCTGTCTTGCAGGTAGTTAAAGGTATTACAAATAAAAAAGGAAAGGAAGAAAATTCTAAGAAATTTGTCCTAGCTGTGGCAAGATAGAAGGTATTGGCATATTTAGACTAAATACGTGGTAGAGAATAAGTCAGCTTTTCTAGTAGAGGTGGATAAATTACCACATTATGTATTAAATTAAATAAAAATATCAATGCTTGTTTATTTCTACGCGTTTCGAGGCTTACTACAGCTAATCTTGTGAGAAGTGTTTTTTGTGGGATACCTACTTCAGGGTAAACTCAATCTATAAATTTCAAAACACGCCTTGAAATATTTTCTAGCCAGTCCACATGGACTAAATAATCCAGATGAGAGATGCATATTCCAATTTCGACCTCACGAAGATTTTAAAAGGCAGTACAAATACGAAAATATCTGTAAAACCTTTAGTATTTCTTATAACAAGACCTAAGTTTATATACGAAGACTATACGATTTGCACTATGTGGTTTTTAAATGTTAATTTGTCATCGTATGCGACACCGAGATCTTTGATAAACTCGGAATAGGTAAACGCAATATTATCCAATATATATTCATAGATGATTGGATATTCTTTTTTGTTATGCGCCACACCATTACATGA
This sequence comes from Rhamnusium bicolor, assembly GCA_029963845.1. Classification (NCBI taxonomy): domain Eukaryota; kingdom Metazoa; phylum Arthropoda; class Insecta; order Coleoptera; family Cerambycidae; genus Rhamnusium; species Rhamnusium bicolor. The sequence goes on along the minus strand of JANEYF010003373.1, from coordinate 13,131 downwards.
TTCTACATTAAGTAAAGATTATTTTCATTACACTATTTGTTAATTATTGTAAAACGGTTATTTTGCAACTTTTCACAATCAGCTACTGATTTTATGGAGGTAACAATCTTTGCATCATCTGCATACAATAAGATGCTAATATTTAAGTCACTCACTGTAGGTTAATAAATAAACCGAACAGAAAGGGGCCCAGGATGGAGCCATGAGGCATCTCCAAGATAGCATGAATTTCGTCAGATTTGAAACCACAATATTTTACGTATTGCATTCTATTATTTAAGTACTTTTTGAAAAGTGTTAAGAACAAGGCGAGAGACCCGCAATTTGAAGATTACTAAGTAGGATTCTGTGGTCAAGTCTGCCGAAAGCTTTTGAAAAATTGGTGTAAATCATATCAACTTGTATGTTGATATCTAAGTTTCCCGCTATGAATTACGTTACATGAAACAGATTGGTTATCGTGCATTTACCGTGTAAAAAACCATTCTTATATATCGTAATCTGCCCTCAATGTAGCATATAGTGTCTCATGTAAGGCAAACTTGAAAGCTTTAGCAAAGTTGCAGATTATTGTAATGGGCCAGTAATTTTCTGTGGCCTTTTTTTTGTAAATCGGGCAAATATGGGAATTTGTCCATGTTTATGGAAATTGACCGAACTTTAACGATAAGTTAAATATTTTGGTAAGAGGCGCAGCAAAAAGATAAGCACAATCTCTAAATACGAAAGAAAGTATCCCATCGGACCCCACGATAAGTTTGGGTTTTACTTTTTAATGCATATCTAGACTGTTACAATGTACAATGTATAATGCTGTGCATTTTCATTATTAAAATACATATTTGTTTCAGATAGTGATGAAAAAGATTCTTTGAAGAATTCGGAAAACCCGTTCGATATATCCTTATCGTTGTCGTACATCTTGTTCCTTAGATGAATTTTGTTTGGGATGGCAGTAATTGCTTTTTTAGAGTTGATATATGACTAAAACGATTTAACGTCAATTTTAATATTATTTTGGATACTACCTATACAATTTTTATATGTGAGGTCAATATCTTTTTTTAATCTTCAACCGGAGATGTAAGTGGACGTAAGTGTATCATCGGTTTGCTTATATATTTTCCAAAATTTTGATTTTTTTCTCTATCTTTTATAATAGTGCAGTCATATCAAGGTAGATACTTTCTCTTACGCGGAATATATCTAGGCACACACATATAAAAGATTATTTCATTTAATACCTCATAAAAGCGATTGCAGGCAGTGTTTACATAGGACAGTATTAAATATTGTTTCGTACATTCGGAGAAAATCTGCATTGCAAAAATTAGGAAGTACTGGTAGTTGTTGGGGATAGAGTGAGAGAATGTAGCTTTTATAATGTTAGTGGTTATAATAAGGGGGGATCATGACCGTCCTTCCTTAGTAGAGGATCGTTAGATTTGTGTACTTGTGAAGTAGACAAATCTAACGACTGCGTTAGATAGTCCCACACTGTTAAAAATTTTTGTAAAATTACAATTGTTTTACAACACAAAGTATGAATAAAATTGCAAATCAATGTGTACCCATACTAAATTCTCATACTATTCGAGTAATTTTCCAAGACATGTCAGGAAACCTACGAGAAAGTTTTGTAATTTTACAATTTTTATGTATGAATGCTATATGCGTTGTAATTTTAGAAAGCTGTATTTTAGATTCCAATTAAAAGCTTTTGAGATTTACAGTCATTGTTAGTAACTATATTTTTATGTAAAATTACAAAACAATATTGTAATTAAAATTACAATAAAGTCGTTAAAAGTTTGTAAGTCTTATTCCCATTTTTACAAATTTGACTTTAAATTTATATGGTGTATTGTAATTTCACTAAAAATTCCAATTTGTCTAAAACGATTTGTAACTTCACTAAGCTGTGAGTCAATTCTCAATAAAAAGCTTTCCAAATTTACAAAAATAGTTTGTAAATTGATTTACTGTAAATTGATGCAAAATTAATAAAAAAGTTTGTAATTTATATTACAACGCACAGATTACAGATTCAGAAATATTTTTATTATTTTTACAACTTTGACTGTAGAATTGCACGGTGCATCGTAATTTTACAAAAAAATTTATTTGTTTAAAGCGAATCGTAATTTTACTGAGCTGTTCGTCAGTTTCCAATCAAAAGCTTCAGAGATTTACAAATATTGTTTGTAATTTAATTTACTATAAATTTATGTAAAATTACTAAAAAATATTGTAATGAACTCATTACAGACTCGGAAACATTTTTTTATTATTTTTACAACGTTGACTGTAGAATTACACGGTGCATTGTAATTTTACCAAAAATTTTGATTTATTTCAAGTGAATTGTAATTTTACTAAACTGTTTGTCAGTTTTCAATCTAAAGCTTCTCCAATTTACAAATGTTGTTTTTAATTTAATTCACTATGATTTGATGTAAAATTACAAAAGAATATTGTAATTGAAATTACAATAAAGTCATTGAAAGTTTATAAATCTTTTTACTATTTTTACAACTTTGACTTGAAATTTACATAGTGTATTGTACTTTAACTAAAAATTCCAAATTGTCTCATATCGTTTGTAACTTCACTCAACTGTTAGTCAATTCTCATTAAAAAGCTCTTCAATTTTACAACTATTGTTTGTAATTTATATTACAATGAACTCATTTATTATTTGTAGTAAATATTTATTAAAATAATATTTTATTTTTACAGATTCTATTTATTTTTGACTATAGTTACAAAAATTTAATTTTGAAAATTTGAGTTTTTAAAATTATTATCTATATATATATATATATATATATATATATATATATATATATATATATATATATATATATATATATATATATATATATATATATATATATATATATATATATATATATATCATACACTTTATATTTTGTAACGGCTTCGGCAGTGACAAGTTTGAACTTGTTTTATTTCATCGCGTTAAGCACTGATGGCGCTTTGTTTTTTGGTCAGTCGGCGTGGTTGGCGTTTATTGTAAGTCAAGTCTAGCAGTGTGACCGGCATGTTTAGTGTGACACTCGAATAAAAGAAGATTATTTAATAATTGATTTGATTTAAATAATTATCGCTCTATTCGAAGTGTATGTCGAAGTGGTGTTTTTAAAACAATCAAAGAATGGACAAAAAAATCAACCGAACATGTAAGTTTATGGTTATGTTATGTTTATTATTATCATTATTTTTTTTTCTTTTTTTACTGTATCGCAAATCTAATAGCAAAGAAATATATTACTTCTTTTTTTTTCGGTTTTAATTAATTTTAAATTCCATAATACTGGACTCAGCAGACACCTGACTATTTTTCGGTTTAATTAAAAAATAAATTCGTACATCATAAAGTAATTTTTTTTGAAAAATTGCATTTATAATTTTATAAAATTTCTACAAGTCGAATTTCGTAACGAAAATTATTTATAATAATTCATTTCACTGATTGATTTTTAAATAACAGCAAAAGAAGAAGAATCAGTTACAGTGTTGAGTTTCGTTCTTTTTTTTTTTATGAAAAAATTTACATGATTCTTCCAATTTATACGATGTAGTAATCGAAAAAAAGTTGCTATTCGCGTTAGTTCATTCCTTGATGGAATCTTGGTATCCTTTTGTGTTACTACATTTTTGGATATGTATATCCTCCGGAAATTGAGGGAACACTGGAAACAATTCAACGATGAGTATAAAATAAATATTATTCATTACACTTCTTATACAAAAAAACTAATAACATTTTTAAAATTTTGGGAAAATATTTTTTCATCTAATTTTAAAGTTTTTTATAAAATAATTATTAAATATCGCCGCGCCGGTTTTGCTTTCATAAAATTTTATGATAAATTTATTTTATTGAGGATAATGTTAATAAAAATCTTAAAAATGTAATTTATAGCGAAATGTATTTTAAATTAAATATTTATTTCAGGTTGTTTTTGAAAATTGATCCGCCAAAAGGCACTAAGCGAGGCGGTAGTAGTTATTTTACTAGGCAAGTAGGCCACAATGGGCCCTTTTTACCTAGGGACCTACAGTTTAGCGTGGACTCCGAACCACGGTCTTCGACTGTCAACTAACCCACCGCCTGGGCCTGCCCGCCTGCACCGCTAGCAGAGTGACAAACCTCCTGGGTAGGTCTCTTCGACCCTCCACCCGGGCTTGCCTCTCCGCCTGCATCAGGCTAGCGGCCTTCCTGGGATTGTCTGTTGACAGCCTACCGACTGTTAGATGAGCTATCGTTCATCCATCCAATTGCCGGACTCGATCAGTGCTGCTTAACTTCACTGATCGAATATCGGAAATTAAACGGATGTCCATACCTCATCCCCAAGCGAGGCGGTAAAAGAAAGGCTTCAGTTCAACACCCGAAATTAACTAAATTCATCGAAGAAATTAGCCAGCACCTGGTCCTAGATGATGATATTTTAGATGTTTTGTAAAATTTTCGCTGCTAATTGAGTCTAAAACAATTATTATCTTAAAGATAATAATTATTTTAGGAACGATCTGAATGGTATCCCAATCATAAAATTATTGATTTAAGTATGATCAAAAGGACAACTAACGGAAATAAATATTTTTAATATACCGATATATGTTAATATATTTTATATAAACATTACTTTTATTGAAAACGTTCTATTATTCCTGGTATATATATATATATATATATATATATATATATATATATATATATATATATATATATATATATATATATATATATATATATATATATATATATATATATATATATATATATATATATATATATATATATATATATATATATATATATATATATATAGATATACATATATATATATATATATATATATATATATATATATATATATATATATATATATATATATATATATATATATATAAAGATAAAACTATTTTAAAACTATTATTGTTCTTAAAATTCATTATATTGTCGGAGTTTGTGAAATGTATGTTCGCTTTTTCTTTTTAATACAAAAACCATACAAACTTAAAATAACTTTACAACTGTCTAAATTAATGCAAATTCCTAATTAAAAGTTATTCATATCAAAAACCTTTCTCGTAAGTATACATTATAATCTTTTTTTTATTACAAATAGTAGGTATTAAATTATTTTTATTCAATGATTCATTTTCAAGTATTGTTTGTTTTTATTTGAGTTTATTTTATTTGAGAAAAAAATCTTGAAATCAGCCGACTCTTATGTTTGATTCTGGAACTTCCTGCTACCTTTAAGCCCGATGCATTGGCAAACGACTTATATTACTCAAGTTATTGAACTCAAAAATATAATTTTTGATAATTTTTTCAGTTTATTGAGCTTATAGATATACCGTTTGATAGATTCTTGACGCTTTTAAGCTTAAAAATTCAATAATTCATTTTTAAAAAACTTATTCAACGGAGATGTGGACTACGGTATTCAACGCGAGTTTTCAAGCACATAATTAGAAAATTATTCGAAACGTTATGATAAAAAAATGTATTGGAAGCTAATAGGAAAAAAAACATTTAGCCGAAATTTAAATCGAGTTTAATAATAGTACGAAACTTTTTTTTTTTTGATAAAATTTTCAAGCATTTTTTAAAGAGTTAGTTTACCAATTTCTCATTGCAAGTTTTGTAATTTTACAGTAAAAGTCGTATTTAGTCGATTTTGTAGTAATACAACAAAGAACTGTAAATTTACAAAGCATATAAGGCTTCCTCAATTAAACCATTATACAAAACCGTTTTATAAAATTATAATACCTCATTGTGAAATTAGTATACAAGAAAATTTTACATGTTTCGTAAATGTCAAGTAAAGTATAGTAATTTTACCAATTTGGTAGATTAAAAGTGGCTTGTAAAACAACAAAACTTTATTGTGAAATTACGTAACAAAAAGTTTGTTGAATGCTTAGTAAAATTTCGTAATATGATTGGTAATTTTACAAATTAAAACTGAACTAAAATTACTTGTAAAATTACAAAACGGCTTTACAAACTTGTTGAACTTATAGAACCTCAAATGTTTTGTAAAATTACAAAACGGCCTTCTAAAATTGTTAAATTCGTAGAACCTCATATGTTTTGGGAAATTACGAAACGATCTTACGAAATTTTTAAACTGGTAGAACCTCATATGTTTTGTAAAATTACAATACTTTGTTCTTATTTTTCAGAACTTTTTCAAAATGACTTGTTTAGTAAAATTACAATACTTTGTTCTTATATTTCAGAACTTTTTCAAAATAACTTGTTTAGTAAAATTACAATACTTTGTTGTTGTATTACTGAACTTTTTAAAAATGACTTGTTTTGTAAATCCACAATGCTTGTTTGGAAATTTAGTAATCTAAAAATAATCTAATTCTCAAAAAATGTTTGGCAATATTACTATACTTATTTTGTAATATTAAATAACAAGCAGGGAAATAAAAAGTTTTGCATTTTCACAAAACCGTATTTGAATTTCGACAAAATGTTTTGCCTATTAGTTTCCAATGCATTTTTTTGTAAAATTACCATAGAAATTTATAACAGTGCAGATCTAATAGCTTATTATTTGAATTTCCAAAAAAGTATTCTAAATACGTCTCCGTGTTAGAAAAAAATAAGTTGTTAGTTAAAACTGATAAATTTAGGAGAACTTAAATACGTGTTAATATTTAGGCCCACATAGACTGTTCTAAATTATAATATTTCAAATTCTATAGGTCTTGCCACTCGTTTCAAATAGTAATTTATATTTTATTGCGAACTTATACAATAAATATAATAAGGTTCCATTAAACCTGATGTATCCAATTATTTTACAGCTCTATCGTAATTTATCATATTAAACGTTTTTTCTTGTCAAGAGGAAAATAAATCACACGTTGTTCGTTTGTACATGAAATACCCATTTTTTGTCCATAGAAGGGAAACGCCTTAAAATCTGATTTTATAATGAAAAATGCAAGCGGTATGTATCTAATAATTATTACTATGAGATGTAATTGTAAACACATTGTAACAAACTGTTTTATTTAAGCCTATATAATTCTCATTAAGTAACTGTTGGCGAAAGATTTTAATTTTGAGAATTAATATTGGATATATTATGTCAAGCAATCCAGACTTTGTTGAAAATATTATTTCCAAGGGAGTAGTTTGTTTTTCAAAATAAAAGAAGAAAATTTCGCTAAAAATCCAATTGTCCAACATGATACCAAAAATAATATAAGCTGTATGTTATTTGCTTCTTAGATTTTGCACAGAACCAAAATCGTCTAAAATAATTATCAAATATTAGTTTATTAAAATTAACCTCAAAAACACGTAGTCTTGAAAAAAGATGGATGGATGAAGATTCATTAAGATCAAATTTGCCGGTTACCCAAACACCATAATAAAATCAGCTTTTCAAAAAAATCTGTAATCTACACTAGACTAAACTAATGATTCTTCAGATTACTTGTTTAGAAATGTAGATAATGATTTTCAATTTCAATTTGACCTATAAAATCTACTTCGAACATAAAAAAAGATGACAATATATACAAGAGGTGTGATATTGTCACGTGTGGGGTTTTAGCGTATGTCACAAAGGGGTAGGTGTCGCCTTCAAATGTCTCTTAATAGATTTTGCCACCACCACGGAGCTTCCATCGTACGTCACGAAGAGGTTGACCACCCCATCGTTCCTTACGTTACTTTAGAATAAAATGTTAGAATGTAACTCGTTTGGCAACGGAGAGGTATTTTTAGTATTTTTGGTTGATAAGTGAAGGGGAACAAAATAAGAAAAAGTGGTAAAATATAATAATTTAGAATTTAATTTATTGAACGGTGATGAAAATAAATACAAATAGATAAAACATACACCTAATAACCCACAATTCACACTACACCCCCGGCCAGGCCATCCACCTGTGTGGGAGACGTGTCACCCCAAAGACACCCTCTAGTCTAGATTAATCCTCAGAAGCAACTGACTACTTTCCTTCGTGAACTCTCATTCAGTTTTTCATTAGTCAGCATTCGAAAACTTACTTTGGCTGTTCAGGTCATTGTTATAATGTACGCTGTAATGTACTAAATATTTTCGATAATAATTCATATACTGGGTGTTCTAACAAAAAGATTTTAAAAGTTATTGATCAATGCAATTTACTATAATGGTATATCCTTCTGCGTGACAATATGATGACGTTATACGCTGCCAACTAGTGATGTAAGAATACGTATTAAAATATCCGTCGAATCCGAATATTGAAATATTCGAATTAATCCGAATACTTTGGTTGCAACAAAATATCAAACCGGAGTAACTGGATTTCTGTTTCTAATAACATCAAGAATTTTAATGCCGCATGGGTATCCCCGCTGTGTTGCTCGCGCATGTCAAATCGTATGAAACAGAATAACCAATAGCAACGAGTCCGGAGTTTGAGTGAATGAATAATGATAAACGATAACATGAATATGAGTCATACGACTAAACTAAAAAATAGCTCACGCCGCACGCGTTCTCCTACATATTTACGATGTACTAATCCGGGTTCAGGCATTCAATCGACAGCCGTTTCAAGGGTTTCTCCCATCCGTATCATGTTTATACCGCGTCAGGAGCGTTCCTAAAAACATTTGGGATATGGATACGTAATCAGATGATTAATCTAAATGTTATTATAATCTAATTTCGTATCATCTGACTATCAAAATCCTCCAAATATATACACTACTGTTAACCAACTAACTACAAATTATACTGAATTCTTTGACTTGGATACTTTGCAGTGAATAACTCCTGGTTTACAAATTGTATATCATTATACAAAGTAAAATATAGTATAATTTACTTCCACACATATGCTTGGTATAATTCTATTACTCGTAAAATTGTGACACCCTGTATATTAAGTAGGGAGTAGATAGTACCACATCAATAGTTGTGTGAAACGTACACCTCCAATTCTGACTGATTTTTTAATTTTTTAACTTACGCTGGATATTTGTATAGCTCATTTGATTCTCTTTTCAACGGTATATAACTTTATGCCGTTATCTTTATTTGTTTTCGAGATATGTCCTATTGAAATTATTATGAATAAAAAGATGCAAGCTAGGCGCGAAAATAATTTATTTTAGTGCACTGTATAAAAGTTAGTATCGTTGTTTTTTTTAAGAAAAATGGCAACAGTAAATCCAGTTTCTATTTACCTTTATATATCTTATTGCCAGTAAATATTGTGTTAAATTGTTTTTCAAATTCTGTTTAGCATCTTCTATACTTATCAAATAATATTTTAATAAGCAATATCTCGAAAACAAATAAAGAATTACATAACGTTATATATTGCTGAAAAGAGAATTAAATGAGATATACGATTATGTAGAAATATATAGAGTACGCATAAAAAAATCGGATCAGAAAGTGCTTATGTGTTATATAACTAGTAGACGTAATACTATCGATTCCATTCGTAGTGTCAAATTTCTAGGAACTGATTTTTGACCAACCCTCTTATATCTTATATCTGACAAAAAATTTCTTCGCGGGTTGGGAGTCTATGGCGAAAATTATGTGTTATTAGTTTTTGAAATTTTCTTTTGTCTTAATAATGCATTGTTTTTTGTTTCTTTAACCGCCCCACAAGTCACACACAATAGAGCCAACAAAGCCAGTATCCACCTTAAGTGGATAACTCTACAATACACTGATAATATTAATAATGCTTATTTAAATTAATAATAGGTCACATTAAACAGTGCAACAATTTTCATAATAATAAACATTAGAAGAACGTACAGAAGGTTAAACCTTATTCGTAGGAAATATCTTATTAGTAAACAGTGATAAATTAACAATGACACTAAAAAATTAAAATATGTACATATATGCATATCGACGGTGTCATTACAATACCACGTAACTCCACTATTTTCAAAATTTATGTTTTTAGCGCATTTGGTCAATATTTTGATGATACATTGATAGATGGCGGTACTTGGACGGTAAGTTTAAAAGTGTTGGTGTAATCTATCAAAACAAAATGCAATACCTCGTATCTCCACTACAACATGGCGCATGACTTGTAAAATTTTGGTAAGTCCTCTCTTACAACTTATCTTAAAGTAGTTTATTAAATATTTTTAAGTAAATTATATATCTTAAGTAAAATAAGGTTTATTAGTAACAAACACATAGTATTGGTTTAACCAAACATTACAGATTTACTTGTAATTTTGAGATAAATTAAAAGCTATGGAGATACGTGGTATTGAATGTGATAAAAATTTTTATTATTTTGGAAGATACGTGATATTGGCTTATTTAAAAAAAATCTTTTTTTCTCTTCATTCATTTTTCACATCACAAAGTGTGTAGATATTATCTCGACAAAAAAATGTATTTGATATTTTTGTATCTGTATTTTATTGCAATAACTTTCTAGCGCTTCAAGATATCGACATCGATTGTTTTACTAAATAGCAAAAAAAAAAATTAAAATTTGTTACAGATTTTTTTCAAGAACCGCCATGTTGTCGACAAGAACTTTAAAAATTGTATCCATGTGCAATACCGAATCAGAAAACCAAAACAGCATTGAACCAAAAAACTCAAATTGTGATATTAAAAAAAGTTTACCCTTGAAAGACTGTTAGATATAGAAGATAATTTTAATAAAACCTTAGAAGATGCAGAGTTTGTTTTTTTTATAGTGAATGCCAAACAGAAGAATATTTAATCTTAGAAGAAGGCATTAACAACAATAAAGAAAATAATTATAAAAATTCCTTCTTGAATCCAATGCAGTTGTTAAATAAACAGTAACACCAAATTCCAAACTGGTCTTACAATCCCGACGAGTATGAAGAAAATTTTCAAATGCAAACTGTCGAAGGAAATGGACCTCAAAAGGCGGCGAAAACGAGAGTGAGTGTGATAGTCAGGAAGAGATAGACGACAATTATGAACCTGAGATGAATGAAACTAACGAAAAAAGCGAAAGTGAAGATGAAAGTCAGACAAAAAATGAAATGCAAAAAGATAACTTAAATAAGTCATTGGCATATCGAGGAACAAAACGAAAGATACATCAAAAACTGCGTCTGACAGGAAAAAATACATAGGATATCGGAGACCAAAAAACCAAAAACTAATATTCCATGATACTGAAAGAAATGACAGAAAAATGGGACCAACTTATGCATCTAAAGCTTGCCAGAAGTCACAAAAAAGACTGTGTAACGAAATAAAAGAAACAGATAGAAATAAAATATTTCAGTCATTTTGGAAAAATTTAACGAGTTGGCAACAGAAAAAAGTATATGTCTCAAATTTAGTTACTAAGAGAGAGATGGAGAGAAAAAGAACTGAAGCTGAAATTTCTGAACGGTCACATTCACTATTCTACAGTCTAAACATTGCAGACAAAAAAGTACCGATATGCAAAAATATGTTTTTAAACACTTTGAGTCTAAACGAATGGATGGTGAAGAACTGGGTGGACAATTCAACATACGGAATACAAATAACCTCTACAAAAAATACGGGTTCAAAACGATTTAAAAATGAAGAAAGCGTGAAAATTTTCACAACTTTCTTGGATAACCTTCCAAAATTACCCAGTTACAACTGCCGTAAAGAAACTAACAAGCTTTACTTGGAACAAACGTTTACAAGCTTTGCAGAGTTTTACAAATTATACCAAGATCATTGTAAAAATTCTAATCAAGTTGCGCTTACTAGAAACAACTTAATGAAATACGTAAAAAGAAAAAACATTGGCGTATTTAGTCCTCGAAAGGATAAATGTGATTTGTGCGTTGAATACCAAGCTGGAAATTTAGAAAAAACAAAATGGGATAAGCACAGACAAGATAAGGATAGGGCGCAGGAAGAAAAAGCTAAGGATAAAAAAGAAGCTGAAGATTTTAAATGTCATGCTATATGCATGGATCTGCAAGCCGTAAAAACATGCCCATCCTTACAAGCAAGCTCTTTATACTTTAAAACTAAACTGTGTTGCCACAACTTTACTGTTTTTGATCTGAAAACCAGGGATGCAACTTGTTATTGGTTTGATGAAACGGATACTGATTTGCAGGCTTCAACATTTGCAACTTTTTCTAGTAGATTTCTTGCGAAGGAAATATTTACGCGATTCAGATGAACAAAAGCCCATTATAATTTTTTCTGATGGATGTACCTATCAGAATCGTAATTCAACATTAACTAACGCTTTGCTATCTCTTTCAAGTCAATACGATGTCACAATCATCCAAAAATTTTTAGTAAAAAGGGCATACCAACATGGAATGTGATAGTGTCCACGCAACAATAGAAAGAAAATTAAAAAAAATAAGATCATATCTGTTCCAAATGATTACCACCGAATAACAGAAGAAGCCCGAATCAATCCGAAACCGTATGAAGTGGTGTGTCCAAATTATGAGTTTTTCCGGAATTACAATATGAATCTTGTTTACGAATCTATTCGGCCAGGAAGAAAACCCAATGAGCCAACAGTTACTGATATTCGGACACTAAAATACGAAAAAGGGGAAATACAATACAAATTAGATTTTGACAATACATTCACACCTTTGCCACAGCGCCCTAAGAGAGCCATTAAAAAAATTGATGATTTTCCAAGATTATTTAATGAGAAGCTTCCAATTACAAAACAGAAATTTACTCATCTACAACAGATTAAAACGAAACTCAATTCAAATTTTTGGCCATTTTATGATAATTTATTACATAAATAGATTTTTGTCAATTTTTATAATTACTATTACTAGTAACTGTAGTTAATTTTTACACTGTTTATTTTATGTTTAATAATATAATAATTATTAAATAAATCAGACTTATTTTATATGTATAAAATACAATACCTATTATCTCCAACGTTTGAAAAAATTTTATGTGCAATACCACTTATCTCCTCTAAAAATTATAATTCTTGAGTTTATTAAAAATGTTTGTTATGTTGGTATTATAATATCCCTCTTTATTAAATGGTTAAATCAAATTCTAATAATAACATAAATTTATTTACCAGAACGTTTTTTCTCTTTCCTGTCAAAAC
>JANEYF010003370.1:0-37812 GCA_029963845.1 Rhamnusium bicolor | reverse complement strand
AGTAGCCAATTCACTATCGCTGTCGTTGTTATTCTTATAGCATTAGATAGAGAATAACAAATTGCAAATCGTTGAGATGAATTTACACGTAAACGTCTTATTCTTGGAAATAATTATACTATTGTATTGACATTTGGTATTAAGTAAATCGAGGATGTTTGGTTTCGGTTTTTTAAGTGCATTGTTTGTTCTCTTTGTGCTTTTATTTCAGTTTTGCGATATTTTAACTGTGCCTGAAAGTACTTTTTGTTATTAGAATGGTTTGTCAAAGCTTGGATTTTGTTTACAAATAAAGTTAGGTAATTATTTTAATTTAGTGAATGAACCGGTATTTACTGATTTGAACTCATTTTTCCATTTTAATTCATACGAATATACTTGATGGGTGTGTGTGATAAGAATCTCCTACCGTCTGTGAAATGTGTAATGTGAATCATGAATTGGTTTGGTAATGTAATATACATAAAAGATAGGTCAGTATAACTCGCCCATTGACCTATCAAGGTCAATGAACCAGCCAAACATGACTGTTACAAAATGATTTATTTATTAATAAAGTACGGGATTACTCAAATTAATATAATCGCATGGTAAGTAACTACTACTTGTTAAAAAATTATAATTCTTTTATAAAGTTTGAAAAAAGGAAATCAAAATTGTCAGTAGCATTTTATAAGTTTACTGTTCATCGGAAAATTTGGTTTGATTTGTATGTTCCATACGAAACACTTGAAAGGAATGTTAATTGATGCAGAAAAAGGCAAACCTGTACATTTTTTAAAATTAAAATGTATTTTAAAATATTTAAACATTATTTAAAATGGAGCAATTAATTACGTAAGTAGGTAATTATTTCATTCAAAATTATTATGTTTGGGAACGAACTTACTGGCTTACTGGCATCTTATTTTTTTGAAAGTCGATGATAACTCAATTTTACGTGGGAATAGAGAGAAGAAAAATGTGTCAGTGGGTTTCTACAGATGTCAAGAATCGGTGGTTTTAAATATAACTAAATATAACTACGCACTTAAGACTCACCCTGTGTGTATATATATATATATATATATATATATATATATATATATATATATATATATATATATATATACGAAATATAGCTAGACGCGGGTTAATTACGAACAGTAAAAATGATGAAAATAATCGGGTATTCCCGCATAAAAAGAAAAAAATTGCAAGGTGGAAAAATGCAAAATTGCAAATGGCAAGAAAGATGCAAACCGTGGACTCGTGTTTCTGACTAATTAGTCTTCATCAGCACGGTGTAGGTGAGTTAAAATGATGGACAAAACTCAGAAAAGACAATAAAGGAAAGCCGCTGACGGGGAGCCAGTCGCTGCTTTTGTTGCTTTCACTTGAAAGGCTCTGGTATGAGCGACATCCAAGTATCGTCACGCGGCGGCTGTAGCCACCTGCGTGGGATTCCGGACCAGAAAATGAATACGTACAGAGAAAAGCTAGACGCGGGTTAATTACGAACAGTAAAAATGATGAAAATAATCGGGTATTCCCGCATAAAGAAAAAAATTGCAAGGTGGAAAATGCAAAATTGCAAATGGCAGAAAGATGGAAATAAATGGACACAACACTGTTTTGCTAGGTTGGCGGGGAAATAAATCAACGCGAAAACCCGCTTAAGGCAATTCTGATCTGGAACACAGCGAATTTTTGAATTTAGAAAAAAGTGGGTTAATTTCAATTTTGACAGGTTGGACTATATTGGTTGCCGAAAAGTTGGTAACGTCTGGTATTGCAACTTGTGCTTAATCCTGAATTGGGCATTATGTTCCTAACTTACGCGGGAGCTGCGTACACTAGAGCCGGTCTTACTATTGTAGTGTAGTCTTATTTGTCCTGCTCAGTCTGCTATTCCTTTGCCAATGGTGGTTATAAGCTCTTAGTCAAAGAATAGACTTTCTATATAGTCATGTTAATATGTCAACCAAAAGTTAACCCCTTATCTAAATGAACCCCTAATTGTTTTACAAAATAATGATTTTATTTCAATTTGGTGTCCCTTGATCGAAATTGGTGTTAGTAATAAATACTATTCTTTGCAAAAATTTTGGAAATGATGTAGTCTGATATCAGGTGATATTTTATTATCGACAGTGATTATTTGTCATAAGACAATGAGAATTGTAACAATTAACTGGCTCTTTTCAAGTTCAAATAATAAAAGAGAAGTTGGTATTATGCCCATTTTATGATAGATGCTGTATATGGGCATAAAAAATATTTTGTTTGGAGTGCCAAAATCTCTAGCGCGATTGTAAATGGACACTGTCAGATTTATGACAATAAAACTAAGAAAATAACTTCGCCTGTCACTAGAAATGGCTTTTCATATTTTTATAGTTTTAAGTAATTATTTTGTGCCTCTTGTAAATATCTACAAATAGAAAGAAACAAAAAATGCCCTGAAATATAATAACTTCTTTATGGCTCTGAAGAAGGGCATTTGAGTGGAAACAAATACTCGTTTTTTTTATAGCAGCACTAAAAAAACGAATAAACAAAGAAGTGTTGATTTTCATTAAACATTTTAAAATTAAATATAATAAAATACAGACGTTAAATTAAATTCAGTAATTCATGTCGGTTTAACGAAAGGAGATAAAATTCAAAATAATGTTCGAGATCGACCTTGAACTTTCTCTGAAATTAATAAAGTTCAGAAAATTGCCATAAAATAAAAGTGAAAGAAATAATTTCATAAAAGGATTTTGAAAGATTCAACCAATTTTGTATTTATCGAGAAATCTACAATAATTTAATAATTACAAATTAAAATGTTTTTCTTACATTCAAGATTGTTAGAAAAACGGAGAGAAAAGCGTGATATGGAGCTAAGCAACGTACTGGAATGTCACGATATAAATCACGAAAGTTAAATTGTTCTATTCGTATGACTTGATTTTATTTGTAATTTTTATTTACTTTGGAACAAACCTTGTGTGTACATAGAAACAGAGGATGTATTTGGGTACCTATATGAATTCTAACGGATTTACGCGTAGTTTTTGGCTTGCTGATGTTAGGAGACACTAAATTAGTCAAAGAACGAAGTTTTAAACTGAAACAGAGCTGGAATAGATACGTTCAAAAAAGTAACTTAGATACTTTCCAAAGATACTTTAGAAAAATTATCTAAGTTACTTGAGTATTCGGATACTTTTCACAAAAGTATTTTAAGATATAAGATACTTTGGAAAATATCTTAATTACTTTTAAAGTATCTTATTACTTTCTAAAGTAACTAAGATGCTTAAAATGTCTTAGTTAATTACAAAATTTCATATTGATAGCTCAAATAGTTTTGTCCCACGGGACCCAAACTTTTTTGTATTTGACTTTAGAAAAAAATATATTCGTGATGAAAGATTATAAATCATGTCTACTATATCAAGCGATTAAAATATATTTTCCAAGTACTTAAATAAAGCTGATGTAAACTGAAATATTTTACATCATTTGGCCTCATAAAATGGGGTTAAGATAAATTTAAGAGTTTGACATTTGAAAGGTCTAATTTAGTTACAAAAATGTCAATGTCGATAAGAAGAAATTATTAAAATATATGACATGCATTATTAGTGACAGTATCGAATGACGATGATAATTAATTATTTAAAAATTTTAATGAAACATTTCAAGGTACACTATTAAAATTTAATTGAGGTAAGGAAAGAATTAAATAGAATGATTTTTTAGATCAGGATGATATATACTGGCATAAGAAAGTTATGTACTGGCCATATCAGATATTTTTTATTTCGATACAGGGCGCTTCAAGTTAGTTTCAAACCAAAATAAGATAGTGTCGTTGCCGTCAGTATTATTTCAAACGCTATACTATGCAGACTAAAAACTTTGCACCTGTAAGACATATTGAAGCGATTGCCTCTGCCCCCACCTAAATTACCTTAGTTTAAGCAACCACCAAATTTTTAATTTTTTATTTTAGAATGCCTACGAGAACTGTTTGACGTTTTATTGGAAAAATCTGGTGAAATGCCTGTAACACAGTCTCACGTGGTGGATTATCAGATCCCTGATCACTTCTCTTTGCAAACTTCCCCAGAAGAAGAAGTCAAAGTTGTTACCTGAAGTCTTTAGGCTGTTAAAAGGGCCCACACTTGTATCTTCTGAGGAGAATGTGACCAGATATCCCGATTCCGAAAGTGAACGAGAAAGTGACAGACTCGATTGATACTGATGAGTAACTGACGTTCCTCTCTTTTGTATTAATAAGAGTAACTAAAAAAGTTATATACCTCCGTTAATTATTGGTATTGTACTATATTTTTTTGCATTATTTTTCTCTTTTGGAGTCATTTAAATGGGAGAATGCATGCAAATAAATATATAAATTTTCACTTTGTCAAAGTACTACCTCCTAAAAGCCATCCCTGAGTTCGATATTTTTTTTATTATTTTATTCATACTTTATGAGTCATTTTTAATAGGTTGCATGAAAAAACACGTGTAAATAGCCACTGCCGAGAACCATCCCTTAAAACCCACCCCAGAATTATTTATTTCTTTCACTATTTTTCTTCACTTATTAAGACAATAATCAGATTTTTGTCAACTTCTTTCTGATTTTGGACCACTGTGCCTTCCTTCGAAACTTGAAGTAACTTGCATAGAAAGTATCTTTATTTATAATGGATAACTAAGATACGCTGAAGTAACTTAGTTACCTTTAAGTACCTTAGTTACATTTATAGTATTTAGATATTTTTAAAATAACTAAGATACTTTTTTGGGATAAGAGATCTAGATACTTCTATAAAGTAACTAAGATACAGTTACTTTTTGTCTTTGAAAAAAGTAACTAAGGTACAGTATCTTAGTTACTACGAGTATCTAAGTCTCTTCTAAATATCTTTTTCTCAAGATACTCCCAGCTCTGATCTGAAATATGTAAAATTACAAATATATTTGTGTAATTATACCTTAATGTTTGAATCAGAGTATGCAATCAAATATCACATGAAAATTACACACGTAATAATTTTTGGTAACATTAATAGCAAGTGAAGATTGTTAGAACAGTGTGATATACTTTTTGATAAAACTATGTATGAAATACCTCTGACATTCTTAACCGCAAAAACTTTGAATGGAGTAATTTTTTAAATTTTGATGTTAATTTTTAAAGTCCTCAAACATTCTAAAGAATTTACTATTGTTTGATTTTGATAAAAAGAACGGTTTTTAGAGAAAAAGGCTGTTCAATTATAGAATTTTTTTTCTGACATGAAAATTATAATAAATGCTCAATATGAACGCCACCCTGTCTAATACACTCCCTATATGTTGAACTGACGAGAGCGTTAACTTCCCACTACAATTTCTTATTGATTTACAATGCTGGATTATTCTGTTTAGTAGCTTTTCGTTGGTCTCAGTGGATGTTACATAGATAGATTTGTTGAATGATACCATAAGAAAAATCTAAAAGATTGAGGTCAGACGAACGAGGTGGTCAAGAAATATATCATCCTTGACTTATCTAGTGATCTGGAATAAGTATTGTTTACGTGATCTTTCACCATGATGCATCATCGTGCATAAATCACACATTACCTCGTGTTTCGGGAGGCATATCCGTCAACAATTCCTGCAGGTGCTCTTGAAGAAACTTCGGGTACATTACTCTATTCATTTGCGGTTATAATACAAATGACCCCACTAATATAATTTCCAATGATTCCTGGCCAAGTGTTAAATTGAAATTGTTGCTGATTCCATGTTCCAACTGACTTTTTATATCATCCCCTGTCACATATTTTCGTTGTGTATGTGGCTCTACATTCGTCAGGAGATTGAAGGAAACAAAAAACGTAGAACACACTTTGAAATTCTTTTTGAACATAACTCCAAATTGAAAAAGTTTATCTGTGTGTGTGTGTCGTGTGAGTTGACTACCTTGTACCCACGATAACTTTTCGACATTAAATTTGGGAGATATATAAAATATCATCCGTCTGTTAATTCTGGTTTATTGTTTTCTTTTTTTCAAAATGTAGTGAGTATATTTAATTACATTACACAAAAATAAAACTGTTGTTTAAAACGCGAGTTAAGCCGCGTGGCCGATTTAACGTGTTTAAAAAAAATGATTTAAATTGTTACAAAAATGTTTAATTAAACTTTTTTATAAGTTTACAAAATAATTAAATTAATACAATAATATATTGCACATCTGTATGCAATGAAGCTGTGACACGAAGTGAAGTATTAACGTTGGAAGTCTGTGGAGGCGAGTGGGATAAAATGCTGACTTATCTCCTCTTATCAGCAGGTGGTCAACTTAACTCGCGTATCTGAATATAATATAGTTTCCTGAAATTAAAGCGGAAGGAAACATTAAAAGCGTATTTTCAGAAAAATAAGGCTTAAGAAAATAACACTTACATTTAGCTTGAAGATTACATGACTGGCTGGCTACAGATAAGGAACATTAAACTTTAAGACTGCTTTCTTGTTATTGAATTTTCTATCTAAGTGAACTGAAATGGACTGACAAGGAAACGTTACACATTTATTGGTAACATAAATACAACATAGAGTAAATATCACTTAAGTAATTTATTTTCAGATGTATCTATGAAATACAAGGTGATTCTCAAGGAAAGGAAACTGGATTAGAGTTCAGGATCGCTAACTATTACTGCCTCATAGTTGACAGAAGGACATACGTAGACAAATAAAAGCAAAAGCATAAAATGAATAATGAAATACATATCGCATGATACAATGTATTATTCAGAATAACTGAAGTCTGCCATCGTATCAGCATACATGGTCACAACTAATATTCGTTCTGCATTACTGGCTGTTAAATTTGAGCGGTTTGGTCTGTACATAAGTCTGTACAAGAAAATAAATGTTCCACATCTACCGAGGTTAACAGTGCAAATTCCAAATAGCTCACATGGGCTGGCACTGACAAACCGTGCAGACAATTTTCATAAATTTTCCTTATTGTTTTATATGCCATGTTCCTGTATAAAACATTTTTTGGTTTATTGTTCCTCTGACGAGTGGGAAAAACAGTATAAGTCAATGTTTCGCACAAATTAGTATGTCAGATTTTGATTCATATAAATATGTTGTATAGAATGGATCGGCAGTACAAGTCATATTAATTAAATTAATATAGTGAAACTATGAAATAGGCCCTTATTCGGTGAGGAAATTAGTATAAGTTGACATATATTGTTTAACCCTATAAAAGTAGATGATGGTAATGGTAATGGTGGGGGAGGCTGACGCCTGGCAAGTAGGCCACAGACGGGCCCTTTTTACCAACCCCCAGCTGTCCCCTCAGCCATGTGCTTCTCTTGCTCCCTCATCGAAAGTAGATGATACTTTCAGTTTAAGTTAACTGATACAATTTCTTTCAAAGTACAAAGGCAGTATAACTGGAGATATTGTGAGGTTATGTTTTTTGTTGTGTAATTGAAATGTGAGTAATTTGTGATTCAATTGTATAAATTCTTTAATGGCCTCAGAAAGAACTAAAAGGGTTTTAAATCTTGCTGGCATAGATCTAGATAAGACTTAAACATAATCGGAACTTTTGTTAAAAAAATTGAAATATTGAAGGTTTACCTCCATGTGTGAGTTGATATTTCTCATCCTCAGGACTGGTGTCAACTAGTTAGAAGTGTTGGTAAAATGAGCAATTTTTTAATAAAGGAACTAATCCATGACATGTTTGTACATTTTTCTGAGTTGTATAAAAAATCAGTGACATTAAGAAAAAAAAACTCTTTGGGAAACAATTCAAATGGCACGATTTTTAGTGGCTTAGGTATACAAAACAGTCCGGAAATGTCTTTTTTAAAAAGTCACTAGCTGAAGAGGAAGCTTTCCTTTCCTTTGCAAGACGAGGTAACCTTTCTACCTGGAAAATGCTACACTAGGCCTCCTCCCATAGTTGAAGAGAAAAAATCAAATCTGATGAACTTGCTACCTGTGATATCGCCACATTTCGACAATTTTACCTCAATTTGTCGACATTACCCGATGCTGAGGATATCTATCCAGACATAGTTGAGTTTGATGAAGATCACCAAAAGACAGAGTTGACGGTAAATGCAAATTCGAAATGTTTCTGTATTTTTTATATTTTTTCAAAATAAAAAGTTTAATAAAAAAAATTGCCTCTTATTTTAAATGCATAATGTATAAGTCACAATTATAAACATGTTCAAAATAGTCATACTATTTTCCTAAAAATGAAGAATATACAAGTGACTTCAGTCTGGCATTCATGAATCTCGACAAATAAAAATAATTTTCCAGTGTTATCTCCAATATTAATAACATAAAAAACATAATAAAACCAGAATGAGAAATATAAAAAAAGATAAAACTGTAAACGTATTTTTTCTGCACATATCTGTTTTTGACTTATCCTATTTTCCGACCTATCATAGGTTTATAGCTCTACTTTTGCTGTCTGAAAGTTTTACTAATTTACTTTGTACCACTTATCACCGATAACACGTTTGAAAATCGCAAAGATCCACTCTCTAATATTTTCACATTCTCAAAATTCGTACCATAATAAGTCGTAGCTTTAAAACATGTGCACCATCGTGTAGGCACAGGCCGGGGAGGTAACGGTATATTAGGAAAACGTTCTTTAAATTCGTATTTTCGTGCGCTTGCTTTAATGAATTTGTTTTTAGTGATCCCAAACATCAAAGAGTCTACCACTGGATACTGCTTACGAATTTCCTCTATCGCGCGGTGCAAGGCATGTGCAAAATACATAATGTGAATCATATTGGGATACGTAATATGTTTTAAACGCTTTCCCGCTTGCACCATGTAGGCGGCTGCATCCTTTATCCTTTACTAACATTTTGAACACTACTGAATAATTTTATTTTTTTTATTTATTTATTTATTTAGTTACACCACCCCACAGTAAAAACCAATTACGGGGTGGGAAAATACACATTATTTACATAACATACATAAAATATATATAAAAAAAAATGGAATATAAAAAAAATACATTAAGAACAGTTAAAAAATACGTTAAAATGACTAAGTGAATATACATTTTATTTTTGCAATACTGCAATAAAATATATCAAGCTGATCCTCAATGGACATATAAGTCTCGCACATAAAGTACAAAGGCGAGAATTTAAGTACGTTTGTTCATGGGGTAGGTAGATAAAATGTTCTCTGATGACGTGTTTCAAATGCAGGGGCATGGAAATTCAACATATTTAAAATATTTGGGCAGTCAACTAGATTGTGAATTAGTTTGTGTAAAAACAAAAGAGAACAGAGTTTCCTGCGGTCGAGTAAGCTAAGAAAGGAGAACCTATTTAACAACTGACCATGTTCAATGCCAATAACAAGATATACATTATCAATTTTAAATGACACGAATTTTAGATAACGACGTTGAATATTCTCAATACTATTACAATATTTGTTATAGCCGGGATTCCAAATAAGTGAGGCGTATTCAAGTTTGGATTTAACAAATGCTGTATACAGAAGGTTTAACAGCTGAATGTCATCAAAACCACTTGAATTTCTAATTATGAAACCCAAACTTTTATAAGCAGACAGAACAATGTTTTCTATATGTTTATTGAAATTCATTTTCGAATCAAAAGAACTCCCAGGTCAGTGAACTCATCTGATCTGTTTAAGACAGTACCGTTCAATTGATAATTGAATATTAATGGTTGGTTCTTTTTACTGAAGGATAAGACATTGCACTTGGTAATATTTAAAGGCAAGTTATTTAGAAGGCACCAATCATTAACATTATTTAGATTTCTTTGGAGCAGCTCACAATCCTCGTCGGTATCAGTAGTGCAAAATAATTTCATGTCATCTGCATATAGCAAACAGTTAACATCAACACGGTCCACTATATCGTTTATGAACAATATAAATAATAAAGGTCCTAATATTGAACCTTGGGGCACTCCAGATGTAACTAAGAATTGATCAGACTTAAAACCACGATATTCTACATATTGATTCCTGTCAGTTAGATATGAGGATAATAGAGACGTCAACAAGTTCGAAAAGCCGAATGTATTTAACTTATGAAGAAAAATACCATGGTCCAGTCTGTCAAAGGCTTTAGAAAAATCTGTGTATATAACGTCAACTTGTTTGCCTGAATCAATTGCCTCGGATATATATTGAGTGACAGAAAATAAATTTGTAATTGTTGAGCGACTCTTTACAAAGCCATGCTGAAAACTACTGATCTGCCCTCGTATATTGTGATAGATTCCGTCATATAATGTGATTTCGAAAACTTTAGCGAAATTGCAAATTATTGTAATAGGGCGATAATTCTCAACGTTAATCTTATCTCCTTTTTTGAAAATTGGACACACTTTAGATAATTTCCAACGATCTGGAAATACCCCAGATTTTAATGATAAATTAAAAATGATCAACAGAGGGTAGACAAATGCGTAGGCACAATCTCTAATAATGAACGCTGGTATATCATCAGGACCCTTAGTGAATTTAGGCTTCAGCCTTAATAAGGCGTCCAACACATTTTTTTCACTGAACACATTTATATGCAGGCAATTTGTTGAACTAAGTGCATTATGTAAGTTAACGTTAGAATTATTCGAGGTATACGCAGTTTTAAAAAATGAAGCAAAAGCGTTCACAATATCTGAAGGATTACTATATTCAAGGTCATTATATGTTACGTAATCTGGTATAGAACCACTATTTCTTTTGGAGTTTACATAGCTCCAGAATTGTTTAGTATTCGATTTAATTTTATTTTGTAACCCATTAAGATAATTTCTATAAGAAGTATTAACATCATTTTTTATTTTTGCTCTTAGCTGTTTAAAATCATGATAAGAATTGGCATTATTATGTTTTTTATAATCTCTCCAGAGGATTGCTTTTTTCTTGATATCCAGGATAATGCACGTCACTATTACTTCAATAGTGCGTGCTGTGGCTTGTTGTACTCGTTTGCTGGCTGGCTATTAATATCAGAGACTAAGCTTTTTGAATACTCAAAATTCTTAATATAACATTAACAACCTTAGTCAGTTGTTTCATTCACTGTCACCCATAAGAATTTATTTCGTACGTCCTCTATAATATTCCCTAAAACATTTTTATACACACTTGGTATACATATTTTACGCAATGTATGGCTACTAGGTAAAGGAAAACCTGGTACGTATTTTGCAAATAAACGTCTAAACTCAGAATTGTCAACTACGTTCTTAGACAGTCTACATGCGCAGATACACAAATCATAAAAAAATCTTCTTTATAACTGTACCGGCAATATTCTGTCGATGGATAGCCGAATTTAAATGTTTTTCACAAGCGCGGCAGGCAGAGCTGGGCATTACTCGAATACAAGTACTCGAAAATGGTACTCGAGTACTGTACTCATGAGTAGAGTTGGCAAGCCGTGCGGCTATTCAGTGGTGTAACAGTAGGTAGATAGTTATCTGGTGAGGCAATGACCGGTTGGCGGGCAAATCGTAGCGAACCGCTAGACTAGTCCATTGTTTTATGTCGTATAGTGTTTACACGCTAATTTATTCTTTTCCGTTGTATTTTATGTTGTATTGTTGATAATTTTATTTGTTGTATTTTATTGTTGATTTAATAATAAAATATGTCAGACATGCGCAAGGGTACAAAACGGCCATACGCTGATAAAGTGAATAATTTAATCAGTGAATTCCCGGATTCATTCTATAATGGTGCTACAATAATTTGTAAGGTGTGCGAGATAGACCTGATGTGCTGGGATAAATGTGATTGTAGACGTCACGTAAATACTGTGCAGCATAAAACAAACAAAAAAAAACTGCGTGCCTTCGAAAACACAGTTTATGTTCTATTTACTGTTAATGCTGATTGCCTGTGATGTTCCGCTGCACATACTCGATAAACAACCATTTCGGGAGTTCTGGAATAAATACAATTGCCAGGTGCCGTTACCAAGTCACGCAACGTTGCGTAACTATGTAGCAACTGTATGCAAAGACATTGTAAATAAGATCAAATTTGTATTAAAAAATACACAGCTGTGGTTATGTGTTGACGAGACGACAGATCGTAAACAAAATTCTATTGTAAATGTTATAGTACGTGTACTGGACCCTCTTAAACCGACATTTCCACTATTACTAGCTAGCAAAAGACTAACTGAGTGTACTGGCAAAACAATTACGCGGATGGTGCTGGAGACGAGAGGAAAAATTTGATCTGTCAACAAGTCAAGGTTTATAACCGATGATGCCGCGAGAATTCTCGACAGTTCTCTTCAAAAATTCGGTGCAAGTGTATACATGTTACGTGCAAAGTGCATGTTTTATATCTTGTGGTAGAAACTATTCGACAAGGTTTTCCAGAGGTAGATGCATTAATAGCAAGTGCAAAAAAAGTGTTACTTAAATTTCCTAAACGTCTTCGCGTATTTCACAGCAAGTGTCCCGGAATTTCCGAACCACCACAGCTGATTCTTACACGTTGGGGAACATGGTTGAAGGCAGCTTTTTATTTTACTGAATATACAACAAATAAAAACTGTGATAATACAGTTCAATCCTGACGAGGCTGCAGCTATTAAGGAGAGCCAGAGAAAATTCGAAGATATTTCCGTTGAAACAGCTTTAAAAACTATTCACAAGAACTATAATAGACTACATGACGCCATATAAAACAGCTACACTCTATAGGTGACGCAAAAAATGAGCACGTTAGAGAAAAGTTCGCACGTGTGTTAAAGAAAAACACCAGTTGACTAAAATTTGTATTGAAGCGACTGGCGACTAAACGGGCGATCTTTAAAAACAAATTGGCGGCTGTACAATGTTCTCCTTTGATTAGAAATTGAATATAAACTCGTTTGTGATGTATTCCCTACCACTTGTACATATGAAAAAGTATTAGAAAATATTGGAATTTGTGATTATTGTGTATGTGGTTGCTAATGTGCTTTGTTACGCGTGGTGGATGTATAATGCAGACTTAGAATTTAACACAAAAGTTGAGCAAACGTATTTAGCTTTTCGAAGTTTTATGTTTGCCGTTTGTCATCCAAAAGTAATAGTTGTAGTAGATAAATGGGAAGAAACAATTATAACCTAAAATATAAGAAGAGTTGGAAACATGACCTGTATTATTTTATATTTTATACTTTTATACCTTTTTTATTACACCACGATGTACTCCAGTACTCATATTGTACGAGTACAAAAGGACTCGAAAAATTTGAGTACTTTGGAGTAATGTACTAAATGTACTCGAACTGCTTTTCAGATGTATTCGTACACGAAAATGTCTGGGTACATTTGTGAAGTACTCGGCCCAGCTCTGGGAACATGTGAAATACGTAACGTCGTCGATTGCATGGAGTACACAGAATATGTGACTCATCTGTTGTAAGGCTATCGTACTACTTGATAAACATTACAAGGCACAGTTATGCACAAGGCACCAAAATTTATTCCACCACAATTCACAAAACACTGAACTACAGAATACAACAATTTTCTGAAAATTACCTTTTGCAATAGTCTACCGATGTAAACACTAATATAAACGTTATGTGAATGACGGTCACCATTCTAAACAATCCT
Organism: Rhamnusium bicolor; assembly: GCA_029963845.1. Taxonomy (NCBI): domain Eukaryota; kingdom Metazoa; phylum Arthropoda; class Insecta; order Coleoptera; family Cerambycidae; genus Rhamnusium; species Rhamnusium bicolor. The sequence goes on along the minus strand of JANEYF010003370.1, from coordinate 24,145 downwards.
GGCCCTTTGCACATCTTTATCTCACTGCCAAGATATGTTTGTCAAGTAGTAGTTTTCAATTATTTTTTTGTAGTTTATGCACAAACGGTAGCGACTGAGCCATTGCTAAGAGCGACTAGAAATTAATAAACATATTTTATTAAACTTAAAAGTTATTCTTACTTTACAAGTAAAGCTCAGTTCAAAGCTTGTATTTTTAGTGTTTGTATTTACACATCGATGACGCGATCTATAAAGCAGTATTAAAAGTAAGTATTTATATTTTCGAAACAAGATTTATGTGAGTGTTATATTTTCGAAAAGTAATGTCATTCAGTATCATCTTCAATAGGATTTTTTTTACGGCCCAAAAAGGGGATTGCCCCCATTGCCCCCCTTGGATTCGCGTCTGCTTAGGAAATTGACAGATTTACTGAGAAATAAATGTAGAAATTTCTCATGACTTTTTGAAACTGTTTGATTGACTGGGAGAGCACTGTCCACTTGACAAAAAAATTCTATGCCTGACTATTAATAAAAAAAAATATACAATTTTGAAATGTTTGTCTTCCTCGAAATTGTCTTAGATAATAGTATCTTATGTAAATTTTTAATATTTTTTGAGTTAAAAAGTTTCTTTCACATATAATTTTGGTAAGTAGAGATGGGTTTTGGGAAACTGAATGTGGGTTTTTTAAATTTATGTAGTCAAATAGTTAGTGTTGAATTATAATTCGTTGTCGTCCTCTTTTCTCTCCATTATTTAGACTAGGTTCACAATTCAGTTAATAACAGGAATATATTTTTGCTAGAGAATTCGGAAATAAGTTTCATAATAGCTTTACCAGAAGGTAATTTTCAAAGGCTTTATGTGCGTTGATGTCTCTCTTCGTGATAACATCTTCCGCTCATTGCCTCAATGCATTCACTCGCATTCCATTGTAGTTAGCTGTTTATTAAAGATTACAGTCAAGTTCAGCTTTTATCACATTAACTTCTTTTTTAAACGTCGTCATTAGGTCATTATCATGTCAAATGTTCAAGGGAATATGTAATATTGTGTTTTCATTTGTGGTGATCCTGTTATTTCAAAAATATTTTAAAATGTAATCAAATTTTGTTCCATCATGCCCATTTGATTCGCTTTTCTACTCTATTATACAGGATGTTTTTGAAATACATGCATATATTCAAATCTGTAGGTCCTTATTCTCCTTATGAAAATGTGAAACAAACCCTACAATTGAATTTCAAAAATTCAAAAAAAATTAAAATAATTTTGGACCTACTTTTTCCTCCCAGTCTGCATGAAATCATGAAAAATAAATTAAACTCTTCACTTGACTTCACTACACACAAAGTTGGCACTTTTAATAATTAATTAATGTTTTTAATAAAGAAAAGAACCATATTTGTCAAATCAATGTTCGAAAATTTCGCTATTTTTAACAATCAAACACAATTAAAAATCCAAATACACAAACCGTTGAATGCACTAACAAACTAGAGCACATAATTTTCCAACAATAGCATGACTTACGCACTACTTCCGCGATATAGTAAATACTGACATAGTGGCAGTGTTGCCAACATTTGCATCTGAGAATCCCCAAAGAATCTTGAAAAATCCTTATAATTTTTTAAGTTCCAAAATCTCAAAAAAAATAACCCGGGAAATTTGAATTTTGCATTTCTTTAGCAAAAAATGAAAACAGACTGTCGAAAAAAAAATATATATATATATACCGGGTGACACAGGAGACATGTAACACCCCGTAGCATGTTTATTTAAAAAGATATTATTTTGAAATTTGGTACACTTATATAATGCGTGATTGTCCTTTTTTAAGTACAAAAAATTTTTTGTCCATCACTTTCGGTTTCACCGTTTATTTTAAATGGCACCCTGTATATTTTTTTTACCTATCTGATTCGTGTCTAGATTCTCTTTTCAACCATGTATCGGAACATGGCATTTGTTTTTAAAATGACAGTTAATATCAATTTTAGTTTGTTAAGTCTATGTGGCCCTGATATGAACCTTGGCAGATATTGATGCGTAGTGTGCCGTGATATCGGAAGACCTCTGGCATGCAACTTTGTGCCTGATATTTTTTTGGGAATAACCGGTAGCTGAACATACTAATAAGATCTAACTTATTTAAAAAAAATATCTTTAAACAACCCACGATATCTTAAAAACCAAGATAGGACCCCCATTTTTTTACTTCACCTAGTTAAAAAATACTTATTTATCTTTTATTATTTTGTCCAATACATTTGCTGTGCCTAGCATATTTTGCTTTCTTCATTAAAATTAGTATCGAATGTTATTGCATAGTAATGAAATATTCATTACTGCAACAAAAATATTTAGTAAGCAGGCGGTGGAAACAAAAGAAGGTAAAACGACGCGTCATTATGATTTGACAATTAAGAATTGTTTACTTGGCAGCAATTTAAGTATTTTTCATTAAATAGTACCTAAATTATCACGTTTTTAACTCTATTTTGCCATGTATTCACGAAATGAAAAAGTAGATATGCTACTAATCTATGGCGAATGTAAAAAAATAGCAGGCAGGCTGCTGTCTTATATGAAAGATTTCTCGAAAGAATTCATCCACCAAACAACTATTTCGTAAGAGTTGAACGGCAATTCAGAAGTGAACCAGAAGTACCGGAAAATAATTTCATTATCGATGAAGACAGATTGAGGACCAAACCGGTGTAAATCGGGAATCAGCTCGACGCATTTTGAAAAAACATAAATTTAAATCATACAAGTACCAAATACACCAGCATTTATACGAAAATGATTTTCAAAGAAGATTGAACTATTGCAATTGGTTTCTGAACAGACACAATTTGGATAATAATTTTCATGAACAAATTTTATTTTCCGACGAGTCCAGGTTCACTAATTTAGGATTATTCAATCGTAACAACACCCGTTATTGGGCACAAGAAAATCCCAGAAATATGAGAGAAAGTGCATATCAGGAGCGATTTAGTTTTAATGTATGGTTAGGAGTAATTGGCAGAAGAATTATTGGGCCAATAATTTTTGATGGTCCATTAAATGGAGAAAGATATTTGGGATTTTTGCAAAACCAGATACAAGATTTTTTGGAAGAACTGCCATCTAATGTTAACCCAATAATTTTTCAACAGGATGGGGCTCCACCACATAACAGCAGAGTTGTGGTGAATTATTTAAATGAAAGGTTTGGAGAAAACTGGATGGGAACAAATGGGCCCGTTCGATGGCCTGCAAGGTCACCAGACCTTACGCCGCTTGATTTTTTTTGTATGGGGCCACCTCAAAGAAAACGTTTATAGGACTCCACCAACAAACAGAGAAGACATGGAAATGAGAGTCAGAAGAGCAATCGATGGGATTACTGAATTACAGTTAGATAACGTGCTTAGGGCTATCGTCACAAAAACACGATTGTGCAGAGATAATAACGGACAACATTTTGAACATCTGTAGTAAAAAATGTTTTTTGTATGTAGTACTTCAGTAAATATTTTATTTTAATTTCATTCATTCGTTGTAAAAATGTATTACATAGTGTAATGGTTTTTCATCAATTTTGTTCAAATGTGTTTTACTGATGTTTCTTATTTATTAAAAAAATCGTTTTACCTACTTTTATTTTGTTTCCACCGCCTGCTTACTAAATATTTTTGTTGCAGTACAATATTCATTACTACGCAATAACATTCGATACTAATTTTAATGAAGAAAGCAAAATATGATAGGCACAGCAATTGTATTGGACAAAAATAAAAGATAAATAAGTATTTTTTAACTAGGTGAAGTAAAAGAATGGGGGTCCTATCTTGGTTTTTAAGATATCGTGGGTTGTTTAAAGATATTTTTTTTTAAATAAGTTAGATCTTATTAGTATGTTCAGCTACCGGTTATTCCCAAAAAAATATCAGGCACAAAGTTGCATGCCAGAGGTCTTTCGATATCACGGCACACTACGCATCAATATCTGCCAAGGTTCATATCAGGGCCACATAGACTTAACAAACTAAAATTGATATTAACTGTTATTTTAAAAACAAATGCCATGTTCCGATACATGGTTGAAAAGAGAATCTAGAGACGAATCAGATAGGTAAAAAAAATATACAGGGTGCCATTTAAAATAACAGAGTAGATGTCACTTCCGGTGAAACCGCAAGTGGTGGACAAAAATTTTTCATACTTAAAAAAAGGACAAACGCATTATATAAGTGTACCAAATTTCAAAATAATATCTTTTTAAATAAACATGCTACGGGGTGTTACATGTCTCCTGTGTCACCCGGTATATATATATATATATATATATATATATATATATATATATATATATATATATATATATATATATATATATATATATATATATATATATATATATATATATATATATATATATATTTTTTTTTTTTTTTTTTTTTTTTTTTTTTCATATAAATAGACAACAAAACAACAAACACAAAAAACATTCTAGGAGTAAGTCCCGTATCTGTATCTTTACTTATTTCATTATTATACAAGTCTTTCACGTTTCATTGCAGCACCAAAATCTGATCATCTTACATCTTTGGAGATTAATTGCAAATTTGTTAATGTTAAAGAGACTATTATTATTAATTTGAATTTGTTAAACTTAATTGTCCAGCAAGAGCTTTAGGGGTACCAACTTAACCGCTAGGTTAGGATCTTAAGAATAAGTTACCTATTCTTGTACTAGGTCGCAGCGGAATATAGTTGCCGATGTATTCCGAGTTGCACAATTTTATGACAAAATAAAGTATCGAAACCTAAAATGAACTTAAATTTTTAACTGAAAAATAATTTGTAGCGCCATGTTCCAAATATAGCTGAAAATCCTTCGATTTCGAGTATTTTACAAAAATCTTCCTAAATTCCTATTTGGGTGTAGAAATCCTTAGATCTAAGGAATAAATCCTTGACTTGGCAACACTGCATAGTAGACGTCAATCGTATGGCAACACCAGTTACGAATTAGTCAAGGGCTTTGAACGACGCGTAGATAATACTATACGGTAGTAATCAACATTATTTTTCTTGATTGTTCTTAGACATTTTAAAAAATAAATATCTGGATAGTGTGAATATTTACCGATTTGATTATATGCATGTATTTCAAAAACACCCTGTATAATAATCTGCGTTTGTTTTTATTTACCTTTGACTTAGTTGCTTTTTCTTTAGTCATAGCAACTGGCGTTATTATTTTTGTGACCACGTCTCTAGTTTCCTACAGGTGAGGAGTAGAGTAAACATTTGTGCATGAATTATTTCATAATGAAAATAATGTCTTCACCAGTGCAATATCACTAAAAGCGAGATTAGTAGTAACTATTTACTATTAAGAAGTTGCTGGCTTTTATAATTATGAGTAAAGCTGCAAATCGTTTCTATGTATCATGGTCGTAGAGTACAGATGTAATTACTGTCGCCGGCATTCACCTTGACTGCGAATCTCTTTCTCCAGTCCAGTCTATTATTAGCTCTCGAGTTGTGTTCACGTTAAGTCACTTGGACGTATTGCATATTGTTTTTGTGTTTTTATTTTATTTGCTGTACTGTATTGTTGATATTAATTTAATAATAAAGCATGGCAGACGTACGCAGGGGTAGAAAACCGCCATTTGCTGACAAAGTGAATAAATTCATAGGTGAATTCCCCGATTTATTCTATGATGGTGCTAAAATAATTTGTAAAGTATGCGAGAAAGATTTGATGTGCTGGGATAAGCGTGGTTGTGGACTTCCATGTAAATAGTGCACACTATAAAAATAAAAAAATGGCTTGCCTTCGACAACACAGTTTATGTTTGATTTACTATTAATGCTGATTGCCTGTGATGTTCCGCTGCACATACTCGAAAAACAATCATTTCGAGAGTTCTGGAATAAATACAATGCCCAGGTGAAGTTACCAAGTCGCACAACGTTATGTAACTATCTACGAACTGTACACGTAGACATGGTAAATAAGATGAAATGTAAATTAAAAAATACACGGCTGTGGTTATCTGTTGATGAGACAACAGATTGTAAAAAAAAATTATTTTAAATGTTATAGTACGAGTACTGGACCCTCTTAAACCGACAGTTCCACTGTTACTAGCTAGCAAAAGTCAGTGTACTAGCGAAACAATTACCAGGGTGGTGCTGGAAACGTTAGAAAAATTTGAACTGTCAAAAAGTCAAGTGTTGATGTTTGTGACTGATGGCGCCGTGACAATGCGTTCGGTAGGCCGTTCTTTGCAAGAACAAGGTTGTACGTTTATACATGTTACGTGTAAAGTGCATGCTTTACATCTTGTGGCAGAAACTATTCGAAAAGGTTTTCTAGAGGTGGATGCATTAATACCAAGTACAAAAAAAGTATTTCTTAAATCTCCTAAACGTCTCCGTGCATTTCATAGCAAGTGTCCCGGTATTCCTAAACCACCACAGACGATTCTTACACGCTGAAGAACATGGTTGCAGGCAGCTTTTTATTATGCTGAATATTTCCAACAAATAAAAGCTGTGATACTACAATTCAATCTAGATGAGGCAGCAGCTATTAAGGAAAGCCAGACAAAATTCGAAGATATTTTCGTTCAAACAGCTTTAAAAAATATTGCGAAGAACTATTAACCATTACATGATAGCATAAAAAAATTAGAAAACAGTTCGTTGTTGTTAGTGGAGTCACTGCAAATAGTGGACGAAGTAAATCTACTGCTACACGCTATAGGTGACGCAACAAATGAGCGCGTTAAAGAAAAGTTCGCAAGTGTGTTAAATAAAGACACCGGTTTTACCAAATTAAGACAAATATGTGATGGTGCAGCCCCAGATCCGTTAAGTGCGATTAAAGACTATTTTACGTATGCGTGTATTACATCAGTAGATGTAGACGGTTGTTTTCAAAATATAAGAATATATTTTCACCAAAACGAACATCACTCATGAAGACAACCATAGAAACATACCTAATACTGCAAAATGGCTACACATCTTCTCCAGTTTGTGATAAGCAAGCTAGTTCATCAAATTAGTTAAGAAGGTAAGTTTTACATACATTGTTATAAATAGTAACACTTTATTGTTTCTCGTATTAGTTAATTTCGCGTACGCCACTGTCCCACGGAACATTTTTGACAGCCCTAATTATGAGGAAAAACAGTATTTTATGCATGTATGTCGATTATCTCGGATCAATTCATTAAAAATGTTTTGACATCGCAGTTATCTGACAATGCGTCACATTAATTGAAAGGATACGTGCGTCGGTATCGTAGTCACCTAAATACAATGAAGGTATGTACTTCAAAGGATCTCATATAACAAATCGTCAGATCGAAAGACCGACCGACATATTTTTTTATTAATTTCTGTAGCAGTTTATACAGAGAGAGGCAGAGGAATCAGATGATCTTTAAAATGGAATAACACTATGAAATTTAAAGACTAGACGGATTTACTAGAACATAAAAATACGCTATTATGTCATTTTGTCTCAGACTTTTGAGTTTTAAGATTTAAAAATTACTAGATGTCTTCCATCTTTTCCACGTACTCTGGCGGTCTCCTCCTGGTTTTTGATCACTCTGCAGCATTTTTGCTGGAATATTGGCGATTTCCTATCTGATGGCAAGCTTGAGTTCATCAATTATTCGAGGATTGTTAATAAAGATTCTGGATTTGAGGTAACTCCACAGAAATTAGTCACAGATCAAGAGATCAGCCGAAACATGCAGGGCAGGATATGTCAGAACGCTGAGAAATAACACGCAGACAACCTACATTGAACGTCGGTCCGTATAGCACCGTCTACTAAAAACAGATCTCTTGGGGCGGTCAATTCCAAGTCGTTGAAATGTTAGTCTAACAAAGTTTTGCAGCATTTCCACGTAGCAGGCAAATCGAGCCGCACCGCATCAAACTGTTACATGTGCTGTGAGAGCGTAGAGTAGCTGTGGGTTTTCTGGTGCCTAGTACCTAAAATTTTGTTTATTCACAGACCAGAAAGGTGAATATGAGCCGCATCACTCATCACAAGAACAGTTAAATAAATGGAAAATGATTTACGGATTTCGAAATCCTTGTCCAATAACTACTGCACAATCATTATTTTGTAAGAATGAAGCTTCAAATAAGATTTCTCGATCTCTGTGTTTTGTGGGGTGACATTAAGAACTTGAGCAGGTGTTTTTTTATAGCAGTTAGTTGTTTGGGTTTCACAATAAATTGCAGGGTCTCATATGTCTTTACCTAATACAAAATCATAGATTTCCAAATTGTTACCTGGGTGACATGGAAGGCGGATAAGAAAACTGCCTCTTTCCTTCCATCTTAGGATTGTGGTTTGGCTGGAATGTCACCATGACGATCAACATTAAAATGTCCGCTGAATAGACATTGGTTACAGAACTACTGTTCTTAACAAACACTTGGTGTTGCGTGGTCGACACACTGTTCGCACACCGACGCGGCCACGGTGGTGGTGGCGGGCATGGTGGTGATCTTCTGGCGGTCAGATTTACTCACATCAAAGCGGTCAGTCGAGCTATCAAGTTATTGCTCTTTACAAATTTAGCTGGGTCCAGATTTTAGCAGTTTTGCTCGAACGAGCAGAAAGAGCCAAAGACGCATGTACAAACATGAACAAATAATCCGAACAAAAGCTCGTTGTCTTCAGCACGTTTGTCGTATTCGTTATTTTGCCATGTATTCCCACATGTTCGTAGTTTTATTTATTAAGTAGGGTCGGTGGCAACAGGCGCTTTTTAAAATTCTGTGCAAATTATTATTATTAAAAAATAATAAAATATCAGAAAAATTATGGATACAATTGACAAGTGGCGCTTATTCATTCTTTTCAAATTATTGTAAAATAAGAGAAATCAAGAAAAGCATGAATACGAAAATTGTATGAGCATCGCAGCAATAAACTGTTACTATTTATCAGCAAAACAACCAATTACGTCTGAAATATTGACCCGTGCTTTTTTATTTTATTGTAATAAAAACCCTGCTTAGGGTACCATAACATCGGGTAATGTTCATAAATATTGATTAACTGTAGACACTTTTCTCTAGCCCACTCCATTTTTATCAAAATTTCAAAACCAAACTAATAAGAGTAATTACATCAGCACGTGGTCTTCAGCGCGAAAACTACGAACACTACAAACTCTCTGTTGTCCCGTCCAGACTGAATGCTCGGTGAACAATATTTTCATTTCAGCAATTCTGATTTACCGATAAGTCGGGGAAAAAGTTTGTCGAGTTCGATTCGCCTCGGAGACACGTCCAGACAGCTCTGCGCGTTCGGTTCGTTCTGTTCGTAATATTTGTTAAAGCTACTGATTTACTGTTTTCTTTATTGTTTTATTATGGTAGATGATATGAAATCGTAAATAAAGCGATGGTCTTTAACTTTTTTTATCAATAATTCTATAATATTCGCCATTATGACCGTTAACTATACGCGGGTAAGCTCAACAGGCGACACGCCGCGTTTCGCCTCCACCGCGGATCAGATCGCTCTAGTTCCTACACTTAGGCCACAGAGGTAACATCCAGTGTTCCCAATCGGATAAAGCTTTATTTCCCAAACATTCAAATGCGAATTTCCCACAATTTCCCGTCAAGTTTAATAGCATCCAATAAACAACTAAATGAATCACTTACATTCCCTTTCCCCTTTATTGCATCGCCTTACCGAGGACAGACCGTTCCTAAAACGTTTGGGTCCTCTACCTCATCCTGTATTATGTACTAAATTACATGCAATTTGCCCTCGTTTTATCACAATAAAAATGCTAATTTGCATATCTAGTTATATGTAAACTAATACAACAATTTTCTTAACTTTGAATACACATTTTTCTACTATTTTATTAACATGTTTATTTTATAAGAAACCATGAGTATGAGTATAAATTTCAAAATGTAACTAGTCGTTTCATTTCTAGTTGCAGATATCGCAACATTATTTTTCAATTTCAAGTTTTGCAAGAATAACAACAATAAAGAAAGAATAGATAGGTTTCACACGATATCTACGTCAACATGTTATTTATTCATCAAGTGAAACGAACTCAGCGAACAAAACTTAATAATAACGGGGTAAATAAACATGATGTCATCTTTATTGGCACAGAATAATAAGTTTATATTAATTGTCTTATTTATTACTTTTAGATTAATGAAGTCCACAGGTCAGGCCAGATCAATAATAAAGAAAAATTTTATTTGAAATTAGTTATTGAATATACTACGCACAGTACAAAATAAATAATGCGACGTATTTGTCAAGTGTGACTTGACATTTTTTTCTGCAACTGCACATAAATATATTTTTTTTATGTATACAGTGTGATATAATGCACCTCGTAGGTACTATTAAAATATTTTAATGATTATTGTCTAAATAATTACCTGCGTATGTATAAACCTTCATTAGCCTTATATGAGTTCTGATAATTACGCGTCTGACCGGTAGGTGGCTTATTTATGATGAGCTACAACTTAGCGACTGCGGATCTCCCTCCGCTGCTAACGATCAAACATACTAATGGCCGTGTTCGCCCCTTCGTGGATTTTTCCGTATGTAATCGAGACATACCTGTTACCTTTAGTAAGTTAAAAGGTGTGGATGGGCTCGACCATACATCGTAACATTTGCAAGGTGTCCGCAGTCTCTTCCTAGAGGCGTGTACGATGTGATGAATAAATGTTTTTGTATGACGAAAACGATCATTCTGCATCTACGGATGTTATATTTGCAAAAGAAAAGTTGTTCAAATATTATTCAAATTCATTTAAAGGATCAGGTGCACACTTATTATTATAAATATTACGTAACAAGATTTTTTGCTTAAAATGTGTGTAAGTTTCTCATTGGCGTGAATACCAGTTATTGTCCTTAACATTGCTTCCACATTATTCACTAACCGACGAGGATTCTGTTAATGCTAAAGAACTATTTTGTAGTTTGTCAATAGTGTAATCCACTATTGCGTAATTGGTGCAAATATCTTGTAGATTTGCCTGACCTTGGTGGTTTTCAAACAATTGTTAGCTCTTCCTAATAGCTGCTGATTCTTTACCATACATTTTAAAACAACGTACTACAATTGGTCGAAATATTTTGTTTAATAAAATGCTGCGTTTAATCAAGTTCAGGAATGCCGTGACAATTTTTATGAAACTGTCTTGTATGCTTAGGGGATTTATGAAAAACTGCTTTTGTGTTTACAAAGAAACGAAACGAATTTGAAATTTAGTGTATCCGTTACTAAGATCGCTTGACCAGTGGTAACCTTTTACTTGCCAATAAAAAAGTAGTCGACGATCTATTCGAGCTCAAAGTGCATACCAAAACATTACCCACACTGCGTTTCTTGGAATTCGTAGTCTCGTCGACAGTTATTCGTTGACCCATAATTTTTTATCGTGTATTTCTTGTTTAATATTGTTTTAAATTTTTGTTCTCACTGATGGTATGTAATATTGCAACTGGAAATTCGATGACAACTTCCAGTTAGGAACATATTTTACCCAAAATTGGTGACAGGTTGTTTTGGAAATAGATAAAACGAAATATTACACACACTCAAGATAACAATTAAATCAATTTGAAAAATGGCATCAGGTACATCATTTTGATTATCTTGTCTATGAGTAGCCCTATGTTTCACTTATATTCTGATAAATGGTGGAAGAAAAACTTATTGCAACAAATCAAAGATACGACACTTCCATCATACTGTAAGTCCGGAAATTTGCGGAAATTGCAAAATATGGGTTTGATTACGATTAACATACTTTGAATACCTATGTGACATATTCAAAATAAAGCAGAGAAATCTAACGTATACATTTACACGAATATCTAAAGCAGTCGGTGCATGCTCTCTACCTGATCACTTTCCGACACATCGGTATGACAACGCTATTTGGTAACTCTAGTAGAAACCTTCTAGTTATGACAGCAATATGGGGTCTAGCATTATCCTGTTGGAAAATAGGATTTGCTAACCTCTGCAGATATAGTATCGCAACTGGTTCTTATTACATCTCATTACTAATAGTTATAAGTAATTACTGTTTGTTACACAGGGTGCTCCACTTTTATTGTTATGAATTGAAACATGTGATGGAACATGTCATTTTAAAACAAATGTTTTCTGTAAACATGTATCGAAAAATATTTTGTAAGGGAGCTATAGCTCTTCAAAGGGGTACTTCTGTTAATGGGTTTTCCAAATACATCAGAAACCATTAAAGATAAAATTTCAAAATTTGGTACACTTTATAACCTTTATGCGTCTAAACGAATTCTAAGATCAAAATTTAAAAATCTTGATCAGAGGCGTTCTAAACTGGGAGTATGTGTAAAAATTCCCCTTACTATTTTGGCTATAGTTTTTTGCCACTTTTATCAACAACATCTAAAATTTCATAGTTTTTTTTACAAAAAAAGAAATCTCTTGCATTTTTTCGATACAACTTACGTTTAAAAAATTAAAAATTTATGTTACAGACCATAAATAGCATTAAAATCAATGTTAGATCTACTACAAAGAAACTACAAAATAATAAACTTTTTCTTTGTTTAAATTTTGAGCTTAGAATTCGTTTAGACGCATAAATGTTATAAAGTGTACCAAATTTCGTAATTTTATCTTTACCGGTTTCTGAAATATTGGGAATACATGTTTATTGGAAACTTTTGTCTTAAAATTACATGTTCTATCACCTGTTTCAATTTGTAACAATAAAAGTGGAACACCCTTTATAGTCAGAGCAGCATGTTAAAAAAATTTTTAACCATCGAACTGCATATCTAAATTCAGAAAAACAAAATATTATTCCGCCCTCCACCCACATACATACATATTACAAGTGTTGACTTCAAAATATATAATCATGTATTAGATAATAATCCCACAAATATTTCCTGTTTATTTATAAAAACCTAAATATTTAAATAATAAAATATAAATAGTATAATTCTTGTTAATAAAGTGTCTTATTGACATAATTAAATCCCATTGCAAATTACTATGAAGTGAAAATAATTTAAAAATTGCATTTGAATAGATAGAGGTATGGCAATTGCATGTAAATAACTTATTTACATATTTCTATATTTACCATAACTAATTGATATGTAGTAGTAGAGTAAAGTTATAAAAATGAGTAATGGATACAATTTAAAAAAAGGTGCCAGGCCTAGTTGTTCAAGTTCATTGTTATAGTAATTTTTTTTAACGAAAAGAGCTATTTTCCCTGGAAAGTAGTAATGAAGTTAATTTTGAAAAAGAAATGCTTTTACTTTTCAATGCATAAGTAAATGTCAATAAAACAACAAAAACCTAGGTAGCCCCAACACCAATGTAAATATTTGGATTACTTTCTAATTGGATTATAATGCTATTACTGTTCACAAAAATTTAAGTGCCAAAGTAAATACTAACTTCCGAAAATTATTAACATACAAGATAAGTAGAAATTATACAAATAAACATGTGAACATATAGTAAATAAAATAATGAGGATATCTATACGAGATGGATCAGTTTTTCTCACCATTGAAATTTCAATGACCGTTAGAGATAGAGGAACAGTTAAATTTGAAAAAAGTTGCACCATTTCAGTCTTAACAAATCGATATATTCAGATTTGACACATTTACCTTAGTTCCTGAATTATTCTGAGAAAACTACACTACCCAAAACAATTAAAGGATCATAAGTTAAAACTAATAAGTTTTTCTAAAATTATAGTATTTTGGCCAAAATCGGCAGGCACTGGGCTTTCTCAGAACTCGAAATCGTCCATCATTAACCCATAATTTAAATCTCGACTCATGTGAAAGTATAATTTGGCTTTAGTTCTGTAACTGCCAAAGTTGACACCCTCGAACAAACAATAATCTTGCCTGCGTATAGTGTCTGGTAAATCTAGGTATTCTAAGTGGTCGTCTAAACCGCAAGTTGACTTCTCTGTGTCTATTACGTCCTGTTTGACTCGAAACATGAAGTCTTCTAACTCTAGAGGGGTTATTTTTTAGAGTGGGTGCAGTTAAAAAACGGTTTCGAAGGGCCTGCAGTCTAAGAAATCTGTCATGAGGAGCAGTTTTGGCCCTGTGGCGGCCTTGACTAGGTCTTCTTGTAACAATTGTTGTCTTTTGATGTCGTCTCCAAAATCTAGAAACCACAGACTGAGACACATTCAGCACTTGTGATGTCACTTCCTTCCTCTGTCTTTCGTTTACCTTAATACATCGGTACTTTAAATTTTTTATTATGGTACGGTCTCGTGCGCCAGTTCCTTTTTTAAAGTGTAGGAATACCACTTTATTCTATCAGCGGTATGATAGAAGCTAGGACAACTCAGTGAAAAAACGGTATGTCCAGGGGCCTGTGTGGATGGTTGTTGGTTTCGTAGAAATGGACAACTTTACCTGCCGAAAATGATTCTCAGTGTAAAGCAGATTTATTTCTTATAGAATCCATCGTTTGGTGGCCGATAGGATCACAACGGACAGCCAAAGCCAAACTCTCTGGATTGTAAAGAATAGCATGCTTGACCGCAATGGGGACAATTAGCACCACACCGTCAGCTGCAATGAAAATCCTCCTGGATTTACCCCCCTCTTCGTATATATTTAGAGAGAGAGGCGAGATGGGCAACATACACACAGCAACAAGCGGCCATTAATATGCGGCGGACTGGTATTATGGAGTGGAACAGGTTGCTGGATGATATAGAGAGTCACAGCATCCTGGGAATATCCTCGGATACTATGCTTACCATGACCAACTACGAGCTGACCTTCAACATCCTTTTTCCGGAAAAGATGAGAGGGATCGGAATAAAGCCGATCTACTAAGGGCAGACAGTTGCTGGTTTATAGATGGCTCCAGAACTCCCGAGGGAACAGAAATCGGAGTAAATAGCCACAGACCAAAGGTGAGGATCTCCTCTAGCATAGGTACTAATCCAACTATTTTTCAGGCTGAGGTTCATGCCATTGAACTATGTATGCGATAGCTGGAATAAATGCAACTTACACGCAGATCACTCAAAATTTTCTCAGATAGAAAAGCAGCTATAAAAGGTCTTAGCTCCTACCGGTGTAACTACAAAACGGTATGAAGGCTTTAATCATTTGAGCAAATACAACAAACTGACTCTGGTTTGGATACCCGGTCACTCTGGTATGGAAGGTAATGAAATAGCTGACTCCTTGGCCAGAGAAGAAGCGGGATCATGAATCATTGGACCAGAACCGATAATTGGCATATCTTCAAGTACTGCTAAGATGGCTATCTCAACCTGGGTTGAAAGGAAAACTCTCCAATATTGGCAAAAGTTACGAGGATTAATTAATTCGAAGGCGTTTATAAAACACCCTTTGAAATCAAGACCTAAGAAAATTTTAGAGTTAAACAGGGTAAACCGGAAAACTCTAACAGGCCTATATACCGGGCACCTGTGCCTCTGTGGAGAGAATCCAATTCTCAATATTTGGCAAAGGGCAACTGCTGCCAGAGGATCTGGGCACATTCTCACCGAATCAAGTTATCAGTTTCGTTAAGAGACTGAAATTATTTGGTGAAATATACTTAGGAGTGAGCCACAATAGGCCTGCTGATGGCTATAGTGGATTGTCCACAAGGACCCACTCACAAAAACCTAACACCTAACACACACCTATACCTTTGCTTTAAATAATAGGCAGAATTTTAACTTCAATTTATTTTATTTAAGACTGTTTCACAGAAGAATAATAATAAATATGAAAAAAAAAACAAATAAATAAAAAAACATATGTTATTATGCAACGTAAATATGAACGTATATTGCAAGTAAGCAACCAAGGAACCGAGCAAGAGGTTGTGATAATGCAAGCATGATGATCAATAACGTCAAGTACAGCTAAGTTACGGAAACTACTATTACGGTATTACTATAAGCAGACAATATTCAAATGTGCACTACAAGCATTTACAAAGCAGGCATCGGTGATTTCAGATAAAACAAAGTTACGGCAACTTACAGAAAGCGGTTAATGACTCTATAGTCACTAGTGCGGTATTACGATAGGCAGTCGGTGCAACAGTATATCCAGGTGCAAGTGGTTACGGGCTACAAGCGTCACACAAAGGCAGGATATCAGAGCAAGGACAGACGGTATATCAGACTAATCGCGGTGGTGCTATATCTTTAGATTAACTCCGTATGTCCATTATTAAGGTTTATTAACTACGTGTGTCGGACGGAACGGCTAACACATTAGACTCCGGGGCACTTCGTGAGATTCTATCAGCATACGAGGCCTCACGTATGCCACTTCGCGTTTACCTAGTGTAGTCCTATCTACATACAAGGCCTTAGAACTTCAGTAGTAATTAAACTATGACTGAGATGAAATTCTATCCACATACGAGGCCTTAGAATTCTATCTTTATGTCAACATCAAACAAGGATGACCGAACATTCCCGATGCTAGTTGTTGAATAGACAACCCTAATTTTACTAATCAGTCACGAAATTTCCCGAATATCCCTGGCTGATCGGAACAGCAGGCATTCGTAGATAATTGACGATATACGGAAATAATAATAAAGTAGGCAATCGGATACAGTCGGATAAAGCAGTTAAATACAGAAACAATTCTTACCACGGTTTCCTACAGAGCGCACTGGATATCTCGAGCGGTTATTTGCTGATATGCTGCTGCTGTTGAGAACGGCGGAGCTAACTGGCCGACGCGTGTGCTTTCATTCCCATAGAAAGTCACGTGACTCTGCGCGATGAGTGAAGTTTTAGCTTATATGCGTGCGTTGAAATCGTATTTTAAGCTAGCTTGTCGCACCTTTCTTTAAACAAATTTCTTGCGTTAGTTAATATAAACAAATGTTTAGTAAAATATTCTGAGCTGGGAATCGCTTTCTTATAATTTAAAAAATATGTTTCCAGAAAGAAATTACTTAAAATGGCCATGTATTAATATTAAAGTTAAATCGACTAATATTTTATCCTATAAATTATTAAAAACAAATAGGAACATATTTCTTTTAAATTAATAAATGCTTTCAACTTGGCTTGAAATTAAACTAAATTAAATTAAATTACTTTCCTCTTACTTGGCTTCATCGGGCGGCTATTTAATATAAACACAATAATTGATTTATCATTAAAATAATAAGACTGCTAAGATTACCCTAAAAATAAATCAATTTGAAACAATTATGTTTGGGAAATAATGGTTGTTCCAAATGCTAGACTTGTAAAATAAATCGAATTTGGATTCAACACGGTTTTAAAAGAAACATTAATACTAGTTATAGTATACAGGGTGTATCAATGTGAAAGAAGAACCCAATTCGGTCTCATTACAATAGAAATCTATTATCGGAAAAATCATTTCGTTACACACTTAATATGGTTAATAATAGTTTTTGTTTCGAATTTTTACTAAATCACACTGATTTTTGTCTACTTTCACACTTATAACAATGCCATTTGTAATGACAACAAATAAATCATGCGAAAATAAGCTAGTATGACATTAACAAACTTGATTAATAAATTTATGAAATATTAAATGTGAATCAATTTTCGCCGAAAAGATATGACTTTTTGAAAAAGTGGTTCTTTAAATGTTTTGGGTGGTTTATATAATATACAATTTTTTTTATAGAATTTTTATTTACAAACTGATTTGACTGAATTTTGATAGGTGTTATGATATTAGTCGATAAGGAGAATCTACACTATCAATGGCAATTTTCTAAGCCTACTAGATTGATTTAATGAGTATCAACTTAGGCACCATTTTGGATTTTCATATAATCAAAAAGACGAATATATTAAGAATATGTGAGATATACCATTTTTGCAATAAAAAATGATTTTTTACCCTTAAATATTAATTATTACATATTATCTATCCCGATGCCAGACGCCAGATGCTCTAGTTTCATTTTTGTTTGAATCGCTTAAAGTTTAGATTCTCCGCCGATAAGATTGTAGAAGAGTATTGAGGGATGGATGAGTCAAGGGGTCTCTATTACTTCCACTGCGTCACGGGGTTATCCAACTGTCGGTCGGGTGAGTTTCCGTCTGGTGCAAGAAAGGCCAACGTCCTGCCGTAAATAGATTGTATTAGATTTTTCAGCATTCGATGTTAATGACTCATTCTTTTCCTGACGTAACTATCTGAGGGCTTATACTATTGATATACAATTGTGAGATATTAAGATAATTTGGCTTGGGCTGTTTTCAGAATAAAACGAAAACGGGGGAATTATGATAATGATAGTAATAACGAATTTAGTGAAATTCATGGACAAAGTGATATTTTACTTGCCGCTTATATCAAAGGCACATTAGTCTATTTATCCATTTCTTTTGTCGAGATGTCACAAATTGAGTGTTCTTTCGCGTTCGACAGGCATATAATTATTTGCTCATTTTTTTTCTTATGGTGTGTGTTGCACTATAATATATTATTATAACACAATTCGTGACCCAAAAAAATTAAAAAAAAGATTCTCTGATTACGACTTGAACCTACGACTGCAAGAATGAGAGGCCAACAGAATTATTTATTTAAAATTCTCACTTATATTTTCTCCTTGGACATCTGCGGCCAAGACCTGCCAAATATCCACGTGCCAAGTTGTAGCACGGCAATTGATAGACTGGCTGGAAGCGGGGCTTAAATTAGAAACCTATTAAAAGAAAAAGAAATACCAACTCCTAATCCTTTGCAGGGGAAATATTTGGACCTAAAATGATAACATTGTATAAATAAAATTAATAAAACACTTAAAAAGGCGTCGTAAAATAAAACATTATGCTAAAAATAATTTTAAGATTGACCGGGTATGTCTGCACTGTTTAATTTATAATTTTAGGAGGAACAATAAATTTTGAATTTTGGTAGGTTAAACACAGTTAAAATGTAAGATGTTCAACACAACATATTACTAGGCCTTCTGTGAATTCTATACCAGAATATTCGGGCTAAAAATATTTTGTAAATGTATCTCTTACAAGGAAATTCATAAGTAATCATATTAGTTCTTATTATACAGAAAAAAATTATAATTTGCTATGTTATATAGATATAATTTGTAAAAACTTGTAAAGCGCTTTTAAATGTTACAGCTGTTTTATTCATGTGATGAATAAACCATGACCATATTTATATTAACATTAGATTAATTGTAGTCTATGTAAGGACTTCAAATGAGTTATACGCAATCTAATCAAAAGTATGGAGTCAAGAAGACTAACTAAATCTTATAAGTATGAGTGTATTTTAATTTATCAAAGATAAACTTAGAAAAAAATTGGAAATTTTCACCCTCTCTTTGAGAACAATATAAAGGAGTCCGACACAACTCGCCCATTTCAAATGACTGGTTCAATTTTTTACAAATATAAATTGGTACACCAGTTTAGCTTCAATATTCTGGCCAGCATTTGATAAGAAACGCGAGAAAGGTTAATATGTGGAATTTCTAAATATTTCGTTATGGTCAGGTAACTAAAAAAACATTTACATATACATAAACTTAATGTCCTTTATAAAACCTGAATTACTAAAATTCAGAAAACTTCCGTAAATTATATTATAAATAAATTGTTGAAATAATCTAGTGACCCTTGCTCATATATATATTTATTAAAATAGTGGGGGTAAAGTCCGCAGAGAGAAGAAAACCAAAGTTTCAATTAGTCGCCGTTTCGTGTATTTTGACACATCCTGAGGACTCTGAAGACAACATAAAAAGTGTACGGATGATTATGGAAAAATAACTTTATGCAGTATTGGATGTATCCAACAAAGTTATTTTTCCAGGGATGGATGTAAACGTAGCACTTGTAAGTGCTACATTTACATCCATCCAAGACACCTGAGACAATTCTGGTAAGAACCCAAACGCTATCAACATTCATGAAGTACAAATCACGAGACAAGCACAGTATGGAAGAATAATGGAGGAAACTTAGAGACATGGGAAAAAATTTACATCGGTACAAAATATTTGATTCAATAGACCACAACAAGAAAGGCTAATCTGAATATACAGCTAATCTTCAAAGTTCTTAACCAACAGAGTGATCAAGACAGCCTGCACGAAAAAAATGTCATCTTATTTTGTTGACAATCTAATTTATAAAATAAAACATGACACAAAGAGACTCTTTATTGCCCATAATCTCCCACATGTTATTAAATAGTAACTCTGGGGGAAATAACAAATCAGCAACGTGGTGTGTCTCGATCATATTAATATACTCGGCCATTAATATCAAAGAGTCATTCTTAGGGGAATTGATACAACACTAAAAATATGAGCTTGACAAAAAGCGAGACTCAACGGAACAGGAATATTACAAACCAGAAGAGAACTCCATTATAAGAAGAAACATACTAAAAACAGTTAGTTAAGATACTTTGGGGCGTACTTTAAGAGTAAATGAATTTATTAAAGAAATAAAAGCAGAAACAGCTACACTTACCAAAGACACAAGACCATCCTTATGATGAAATAGAAAACAAATGAAAATACCTTCTAAGGCAAGGGACAGAAAAACCAAGGAAAGAATCGATAAAATGATAAAAAAAATTAGATACAGGGGATACATCTAACGAATTCCGATTCATTCAGTCCATTGCGCTACCGAGCTCAGCCTAATAACTAATACTAATTGTGGCTGTGACATAATTAATATTATTTATGGCTGTAGCACAAATGAAGTTTTATATTTTCCTCATTCAAGGACTGAACTGGCTGTTGAGAATTTTGCGTTTCACTCTTTTATTTTTTTCTACGACACTAACTTCTGGTTTTACAATCTCCGTTTAACACCAGTTAGCCATGACTGGTTACAGGTTAACGTAAAAATTGTATTTTACCAATACTAATTATCTTCAGGGTCGAGGCTAATTAGTAGTTAACTTTACAACTGGACCATGTATGGGTAAACTAGAAGTTGGTGGTTTACTAGAGGATTTTAAACCTATAAAACATTCACTTGGCAATTCGATTTAAATGAAATGGATATGGATATGTACGATGTAAATGCCTATAGCAGTAGTGAAGTGATGATGGAACAAGCAGGTCAAAAATCTTTTGATACAAACCGATTTTCTTTTCGAAAAATATGATTTGAAAGATTTCTTCAATAGATTCGTCAATTCAAAAGACTATCTTCTGCAACAGTGGAAAGTATATTGGAAGAAATCGACGAGTTAATTGTCAAGTACAAGTGGTTAATAAAAAGTCCATCCCTGTTCATCGTATACGGCCTATTTGAAAAACATGTATTATTTGATTTTCATTTTTGGATCGATTGCCTCTGCCTCAGCCTTCTTTACGTACCAGTCACGAACTAAATATGGCAACACCGCGCCACTTTGAAGATATAGGCCTATTGAAATTGAGCACAGGTAATGATTACTATATCGACACATTTGCGAATTTGCCGTAGTTTAATTTTATAATAAGATAAGCTTATTTGCACGGATATATATATATATATATATATATATATATATATATATATATATATATATATATATATATATATATATATATATATATATATATATATATATATATATATATATATTCAAACAGCAAATGAATATATTTGAACTCTTATTCATTCAATTATTTATTTCGTGATTTTTAACTAGAAAAGATTTTGAGCAGGTAAAATTTTGCATCCGTGATATAGAGAATCTATTTATGTAAACTGGAAAAGACCTAAAAGTTCTACGAAAATAATACAGTCTTCTCAAAAAACATAAACAAATGCTTCATTTTTGTTTTCTTTAATTTAGAGTAGTCGAAATGGTAACACGTATGCAACTGTGAATTTGTTTATTCGAAAATATTCATATTGAACCAAATAACATTATTTATGAGTCTCTAAGATGAAAGTTTCAATCTTACTATAGTGATATTTTACAACATTATATTCTGGAAAAAGAGAACCAAACTCGTTTATGCTTAAATTGATTTATTACAGATTTTTATCTGCTTCATTAAAACTCTAATAAGTAGTTGGCTTTATGAAGGTTCGACCTGGAACTTAGTGATCTCAAAGCATTTTAAATTTATAACCAGACATTAACAACTACTCCAAGATAATTTCATAAAGCAATTATAAAACCACAATACGTCCTAATTCTCTATAACACTAAATACTCCTAACTTGGAGTTAACAGCTATACAATTTTATTGTAGGCTTGACAAATTGATAAGTCAGTCATATGCCAATAAAGACTAAAAAATAATTTAGTTTTGGTATAACTTCTTGAAGACTTTGTTAAAACTTTCTTTAAGACAAAACTATCTTTTAGTGCACTTGGCATATAATAAATCTGGCATAAATAACTAGTTTATGAGCTGGCTACTATAAATCACTGATAAAACTTAAATAAATCTAAAAGGTATTTAAATTGTTACTTGGGTCTCTTTCTACTGTTACGAGCGTAGATCCGATTTTACATACTCGTATTTCGATACAAAAGTTAAGTATTGGTAGTGGCAGTCAGTGGGAACCTAATTGAAACTCGGAGACTTTGTCTCATATCATCTAGCGGTTTGCATATCGGCATATACTCAGAACCTATGCAATCTTAGGCAAGGGTTGTCTGGGTGATAAATGTACCATCCTTCGGAGGAGATGTAAATCAGTCGATCCCTTCTTTATTGGATGTTAGAGAAGATAAATTTCTAAGTTGGGGGTAGCTCGTTTCCTGGCGTCGGTAGCGAAAATAGACCGACATTAAATAAATTAATAAAAAAATCTCTTTCTCTTTCTATTTTACAAATAACGATCTATTTTCCATATATAAAATTAACTATAAGAGAATGTTACCTTCAATACCCAGTCTATTTAATTTATAGTTCAAAATTTCTTTATTCAAATGTTTTGGAAAGACCAAACAGTAAGACTAGGGAGTCAACCATCAGTTATACATTTCCAACGTTATCTCTGTAACATAAACAAAACTTTAAGAGCCAACACACCATGTTAAAATATCTCAGTTGCGTTAAAACAGACAATACAATAACACCAAACATGTAACAAAATTTAAAACAAATACCTAATAATTAATAGTGTAAGTAAATAAGATAATGTAAAGTAACCATAACTATGTTTTTTAACATATTATATTAATTGTAGTTCTCTGATGATGGTGTAATAAACCGAAATGTTAGAAAAAAAATAATAAAATTAGTCATATCTGACCGAAACCCCAAAAAACTATCAGATATTATTTGATATTAACGATCAAGGAAAGAATATATATATATATTGCTACCGACTTCCTTTCCCTGAGAGGGCTTTGGAAGGGAGCTACCCGGATCTCGTTATTTGTTTGGAGGCTGGGTCGTGTTTCGATTATTAAATATTTAAAAAGACAAAAAAGAAAGGGCGCCAGTAACCATTTGTAATAAAAAACACCTATGCCCAAAAGTAAAGATTTCTTAAACTTATAACTGTGGCTACTCAGTGGCCTTAAAATCAATCATAGGTATTTAAAATCAAAAATCACCATAAAAGTATTTATTGTGACAATATTAAAATGTATAAGGAATAAAATGTATCTTAAATGGTGTTATACATGATACAGCTTGGCTGTAACCTAGCAGAATTAGCTAATTCCTTACATTAAAATGAAAATACTAAAATGTTTAAGCTGAAGGCTTCAAGTAAAATTTGGTTGGCTGAAGGCCAAAAAAGAAAATGTTAATTCGGCTGAAGGCCTAAAAATAATCAACCAAATGTCGAAACTTGAGTGTTCTTCCGAAGGTTTCGACGTCTCACCCTACATGGGTCACCACATATACATCCGTTCCACACTGCTATGCTGATAGTGAAATTCAGGAAGCCAATAATGTAATTAATCTTCACACAATGAAGGTCCAAACTCCAACGGGTGAGTCCAAATGGTGCATCCAACCAAGGATGAAAAATATAAAGATCCAAGGACTTAGTTACGGTCCATGAGAGTAAGTAGCTCAGTAAACAGGTTAGGTTCCATAAAACTAACTCAAGCTCACATTAATAAAGTAAGTAAGG